>JAYESA010000011.1:145980382-146460382 GCA_036927795.1 Iris macrosiphon
TTGAAAGGTTGTGAAATAACAATATGGAATTACTTCATGATTATTTGGTTTAAAATTTAAATTTTGATAGAAATAATATAATGAGTAAAGGCAATTATTGAGGATCTTAAATTTCGAGGACGAAATTTTTCTAAGGTGGATAGACTTGTAACCTCCGATTTCCAAATTTCCGAAATATTTAGATTTTAATTTATTTTAAAATATCAAGTTTATAAAATATTTTCTTCTTGAGTTTTAGTATTAGATTTTTGAGCAATGTTGATTTTAGAAGGTGATTTGAAATCTTTTATAAAAAAAAAAAAAACCATTTTTCTAAATGTCGATTTATTATAAATTAAATAGATAAATAATGATATATATATATATATATATATATATATATATATATATATATATATATATATATATATATATATATATAATTCTCTAGCTTCAAATATTTATTGGCTTGAAATCATAAAATTATTTAAAGGACTAGTTGTTTTCTTCATAATAAATTTTGTAATCCATTTGGGATAGTAAATAAATAAATTACATACTTTCTAAGATTTTGGAACATGGGTTTAATTAGTAGCTAATTGGGAATCAATTAGCCTTGGAAGCCTCTTAAAATATTTTCTTAAAATATAATCTTTTTCTTTTAAAATTTTACAAGTTTGCCATCTCCCATTCACACCCTCATTTCCCACATGAAAAACTTATTCATATCTAATCTTGGCCATTCATTAATTGGGCCAATCCTCACCCTTTATCCCACAACCTCTTTCCCTATTTAAAGTCTCTCACCCACACCATTCCCAAGAAACCCTAGCTAGTGTAAGCCCCCTGATTTTTCAGGAATTTTTGATTAGGATTTTCTGGAATTTTTTTTCTAGAATTAAAACCTAGGTGCTTTCTAATTAAATGATTTTTATTTGCAGTTAATTCATATTAAAATATTATGAAAATAATATTTTATGGTGTAAAATGGAAAACCGGACACAGGGTAATTTTCTGCGGATTTATTGGACCTCGGATGGATTTTTAAAGCCCTAAAAACTATTAAATAATTAAACCGAATTAAATCCGTGCCAAACGCCCGACATCCCCATGAGAGCCGAAGCCAAGCCCAAGAAGCGTTGACCCAGCCCAAAACCTAGGTCAAACCCTAGTCAAATTTCTGCATGTATAAATACATGTTTTCCTAGTTTTCTCCAATAATAAAAAGAAGAAAACAAATTAATTTCCAAAATCCCTAAATTAAATAACAAAACCCTAATTTCCCAATCCCTAACCCTAGTCGTAGCCGCCCCAGTCGAAACCCTAACCCCTCCGGCGAGTCACCGGCGCCGCCCCTGCCTAGCCGCGTCTACTCCGGCACACCGCCCGTGTCAGCCCGCAGCACCCCTCTCCTCCGTCTTCTCCGATCCCGTTCGAGAAGCCCTAGCGCAGCCGACCCGCACCGCCGAGCCCTCGCCTGACCCTCGCCGTCGACATCCCTCCCCAGCGACCCCGACACCTCTACAGCCCCCTAGCCCCGCCGTGCTCCTCCCATCCCGACGACCCTCTCCTCCTCTCCCCGCTGCTCTCCCCACAGAGCCCTAGCCACCCCGACTCGCTGCCGAGCCGTAGATCCCCCTTCCTCCTCCTCCTCTAACCGAACCAACCCGCCGCCCGTCGACCTCCACCTACTCCCCTCTTCATCTCTCCGCCCCAAAGCCCCTTCGCTCGACCACCAACCCACAGTCGGCTCCACCGTCCTCCACGCCTCCGTCAGCCCCAAGCCCCGCCAGTCGACCCCTTTCCGTGCCCGTCCCCTCTCGACGACCCCCTCCTCCGGCCAGAGCGCCGCCCATCTCCGCAGCCCCCAGCAAGCCCTAGGCACAGTTGCCCCGATGCTGACACGACTCGTGTCAAGGAGACACAGCGGACACAGCGGATACAGCGGACACAGCGGGTACAGCGGACACAGCAACTCAAGACAGGACACGATCCAGCGTTCAGGACACGAGAAATCATCGTTCACGGAGCCCTGTTCAGGTAACGTTTCCTCTCTCCTCGTGATTCCGTTTTCGATTCCGTCTGTTGCGTCGCGTAGACTGTATAACCCTCTCGGTGCCCGTGCAACCCGCTCGGTGCATCGCGTCCTGTGGTGATCGCACACCGCGATCCAAAAACAGGAAAACCAACGCCCCGATTCACCCCGGAACTGAGTACGCCCCGCCAAACGGGATGACTTGGTCGCACGCGGTCTTCACCGATACGTGCGCGTCGTTGATACGGACGTGTGGGATTTCGCAGAAGTTGATTCGGATGTGCGTGCACACCGGAATCAACGCGTATCCGCCGACACCGCCCCGTATCCGTCGATTCTGGAATACGCTGTAACTTTGTGTACACACGTCGGATCGAGACGAAACTTATGCCATCAGACTCGTAGCGATACGCTGGTCCTGTGACCCAAGTTTGGTTCGATTCTAAGAACATTGACGAAATCGTGTATCGTGGGCCCCACAGGCTCCACTTGACGGGCGATTTTGTGATCGGCCCATCAGAATCCAATTCTGAAAGTTCCGTTGGATTCGTATCAGCGTTTCTGACCTGTTGACACTGAGTTTGGTAAATTTGGAGACCTTTGACCTGGACGCATTTTTCGGTGCAAAGTGGCCCACATGTGGACCCCGCTTTGGCCCGGAATTGTCATTTTTTGCCCTTGTGTCCAATTGGGACTCAAGGACAGGCGTTCTTAGCGATTTCATATTTTCTGAATCTAATGGTAATGTTTATTTCAGCAACCGGAGTAGTACCTGCAAATCATACTGAGACCAGATCTACAGTTGGAGCCAGGACCCCATGCAAGTGTACCTTGCCAAACTCTGCAGTATTGTTACATATTTTCCTTGCTTTATTATATTGCTGTGCATGCTTAACCTAGGGCCGTGTGACATACTTAGCGTCCGATTATTAGTCGGGTGCCAACACCGTACGCGGTGTTGTGTATTGTCATTTAGAGATGGATATTCGTGACACTTTATCTTCTCGTATTTGTCTTATCAAGTACCATATGACCTAGGACACTTGACACCATTCATGAGACAGGATTTTCCCGAGATATTCGTGGTGATTCTGTATAGGATACAGGACATGGACATTATATTCTTAGATATAGTATGACTTGTTGCATTAGATATGATCCCGCTTGACATGGACATGAGACGTTATGGTCATGAGAGGCGTGGTTACATTGGGTGGGGAGAGACACACAGGCTACAGGCTGATCATATATATATATAACCCCTATTATTGAGAGGCACAAGACTCTGAAGCCGAGCTTGGCCCATTACCGGTTATTACCGCTACCGGCTCCCCGACACAGAGCTTGTAGTGGCTTCGGCCTGAGCACAAGTGATGCTCTCACTTGCATTTTCACATAGATGGTTATATAACTTACCCTATTTATTGCATTTTTCTGCTGCACTGCATTTATTTTGGCTTGTATTTTCTGTACCTTGCTGTCCCCTGAGGACCTGGATCCGGACTTTGTCCCCAGGACTAGCAGAGGAGATCCCCCTAGAGTTATACAGTACAGGAGCATTATCAGGAGCAGAAGCAGGAACAGGAGCAGATACAGGAGCTGTACCGACACCTGAGGACGAGATTGTGCTAGAGGACTTCTCCTGGGTATTGCCTAGAGATACTCATTTATTTCTATTTCCAGTTCCTTTATTTTCCAGTCTATTGCATTTATGTATCAGACTTGTTCTCGGATTGTTCTCCGAGACACTTTTTATTGAGATTTGTCAGTTTATTATATTTGCTTTGTTCTGGCATTTGATCAGTGATTATCTGTTGTGGATGAGATTATTATAGACCGACATATGTATTATTGGACCTGCTTATTGTTACATTACAGCTTAAGCATGCCCCGATGGATCCATTAAATTGGGTTGTCCATTGGTGTGTGCTGCTGGCCATTGCCACGCGTCCGGTCCCACGGTATTTTGGGACTGGGGCGTGACAGCTAGCCCTCACAAATTCCCACAAGCTAACAAGCCATCACCATTGTTTTGTATGCTCGTGTCCGTGTGTCCAGCATTGCCGTGTCAGCCGTGTTGGCCTCGGGTCCGACCCCGGGTGTCCTATTATATCCATTCATTCCTGTGTCCAGTTATTACAACTTTACAACCAGATTTTGTGTCCGACACCATCTGGACACAACCACCACTATACAAACCCCCAACCCTGTGTCCAACACCCGGACACGTCCGCCCCCACACCACAGTACACCCAATCCCCGTGTCCAGCCTCGGACACGATCCACCCGACTCATACTGTAAACACCCTAAATTTCGGAAATAAAAGTTAATACAATTTTTCCCGTATTTTTGGTGTTCTTCTAGAATTTAAAAGCTAAGGTGATTGTGGGTTAAATAATTTTAAGTGTGGCTTAATGGAGTTAAAATATCCTGGAAATAGAAATTTATTGGGTAAAATGGAAAGCCGGACGCATGGCATTTTTTCGGTGAATTTATTGGACACCGGAGCAGCGTATCGAGGACCTTTAGCTTTTTGGAATGTGAACCAGACCCAAGTTGAACCAAACCCCGCGTTCGGATCGGGTTGGAACCAAACCGAACCCGACCCGGATCCAAACCGTATGGAAACCCTAGGTTTCCTCTGCCGAAGGCTCCTGTAGCAGCCTATATAGAGCCTCCTCGGCGTCCGTGCCTCGCCAACCCCTAAACCTAAACCCCGCCGCCATCTAGTCGCCGACGATCATCGTGCTGCTCCGCCGAGCAGTTGACCGGTGACGCCGCCGCTTCCCAGCACCCGAACCCCGCTGCCGACTTCGCCCAGACCGACCTCCCCCATCTCCGTCCTCCGCCGCGAACCCCGCAGTCAGGCCGACGATCCACGGCCGACGACCCCCGCGTAGATCCCCTCAGCCACCGCCCCCTTCGACTGAACCCGTGCCGGATCCCCTCATCACCGTGACTGAGCCATCCCTCCACCCGATCGTCCCAAGCGCCGAAGCCCTAGCCGACCTCGAGGCTGACCCCCGGCGAAGCCATCCGAGGACAGAGCCCAAGCTCTGACTCACCGCGGACTCGAGGAAGCAGAACCTCAGATACCAGGACACGGAATTGACGCGTGGACACTTGGAAAACAGAATCCACAGAGTCCTGTACAGGTACTATTTTCTCCCTACTCGCGACTCCATTTTTAATTCCGTCGATTGCTATGCGTAGACTGTATACCCCTCTCGGTGCCCGTGCAAATCGCCCGGTGCAACGCGTCCTGTAGTGATCGTACACCGCGATCCAAAACAGGAAAAAACAACGCCCTGTTTCACCCCGGAACTGAGTCCGCCCCGCCAAACGGGACGACTTGGTCGCACGTGGTCTTTACCAAACTGTGCGCGACGTTGATACGGTCGTGTAGGATTTCGCAGAAGTCGATTCGGAGGTGCGTGCACCCCGGAGTCAACGCGTATCCGCCGACGACACCCCGTATCCGTCGATTCTGGAACACGCTGTAACTTCGTGTACACACGTCAGATCGAGACGAAACTTGCGCCATCGGATCCGTAGTAATACGCTGGTCCTGTGAGCCAAGTTTGGTTCGATTCTGAGAACGTTGACAAAATCACGTATCGTGGGCCCCACAGGCTCCACTCGACGGATGATTTTGAGATCGGCTCATCGGAATCCAATTCTGGAAGTTCCGTTGGGTTCGTATCATCGTTCCTGACTTGTAGACACTGAGTTTGCGGAAATTGGAGACCTTTGACCCAGACGCGCTTTTCGGTGCAAAGTGGGCCCACACGTGGAACCCGCTTTGGCCCGAAAATGACCTTTTTGCCCCTGTGTCCAAATTGGACGTAAGGACCGGCGTTTCTAGCTAATTGACACCTTCTGAGACTGTTGGTGATATTTATTACAGCTTTTGGAGTAGTTTCCACCGGATCCACAGATACCAGGACAGTTGTTGATACTCGAACATCAGGCAAGTGTACCTTGCCAAACTCTGCAGTTTAGTTACCTATTTTCCTTGCTTTATATATATTGCTGTGCATGCTCAACCTAGGACCGTGTGACGTACTTAGCGTCCGATTATCAGTCGGGTGCCGATACTGTACGCAGTATTGGGTACGGTCATTTAGAGATGGATATCCGTGACACTTTATATTCTCGTACTTGTCTTATCAAGTACCATATGACCCAGGACACTTGACACTATTCATGAGACAGGATTTTCCTGAGATATTCGTGGTGATTCTGTATAGGATACAGGACATGGACATTATACTATTAGATACTTTATGACTTGTTGCATTAGCTATGATCGCGCTTGACATGGGCATGAGACGTTGTGGTCATGATATGCGTGGTTACATTGGGTGGGGAGAGACACACAGGCTACAGGCTGTATTTATGTATATCTTCTATTATTGAGAGGTCCTAGACTCTCGTAGCAGAGCTAGACCCACTACCGGTTATTACCGCTACCGGCTCCCCGACACAGAGCTTGTAGTGGCTCAGCCTGAGACTAGTGATGCTCTCACTTGCATTTACACTTAGATGGTTACATATTTACCCCATTGTTCATTTAGTTATTTATTTGCTGCACTGCTTATCTGTATTTATTGGCATGTTCTTTCTTGTACCTTGCTATGTCCCCTGAGGACCTGGATCCGGATTTTGTTCCCCAGATTTTGCAGACGTGGTTTATCCCGAGATCTACGGGACAGGTGCAGGAGCTGATCCAGGAGTCGTACCACCATCTGAGGACGAGGTCTTAGCTGAAGACTTCTCTTGAGCATCCATGTTTATGCTCAGATTTTATTATTTATTTCAGTCTTTTATATTCTGGTCAGATGAACCATTGTACTAGATAATTATCGGGTTGTTCCCCGAAGTACTTTGTGAGACTTGGAGATGATTTACATTCATTATTATTCTGTGGATCATGTTTTATATCTTGTGTGGATGAGATTAGTTGTACCATGATTGTCGTAGACTTATTTTACAGCTTAAGTATGCCCTGATGGATCCTTTATAGTGAGTTGGTCCATCGGTGCGTACTGCTGGCCGTTGCCACGCGTCTGGTCCCTCGGTATTTGGGACTGGGGCGTGACATGGTTTTTGTGGTGGCCCATGCAGGTCTACGACTAAATTGTTCGGTTTCAACTTAGGGACCGAACCAGCCTGCCCTAAGGATAGGATAAGTTCTAGGTTCTCATCCATTATTTAACCATTGTTGAACTCTATATCGAACTCGAAATTTGTTACTTGAACTGCATCCTGTATTGATTCCTCTGAGCGTTCTTACAGTTTATATTTTGATTGCAGAGCAATGGATTCCGGAAACAGAGAGGATATTCCTTTGGATACGCCACACGACGCTGTGGTTACTTATGGAGACGGAGTGACACCAGGGGATGGTGGACAAGCATCGCAGAGTGATCAACCCGGACAGCCTAATCCAAGGTTCCGGAGAGATGACATCCCACCTCCACCTCAGTTCACACCCCAGATGCCAGTATTCCCGCCAGGACAAGCCATGGACGGGCAACAAATGTTCCAGATAATGTATGCTATGATGCAAGCACAGCAACAGATTCAGCAGGAGGCCCATCGGCAGGAGGCCGAGTATCTGAGGACCAGCCTGGTATCCGCATTGGAGCAGGCAAATCCCCCAACGAGGCGAACAGCGACGGGATCTATCACTGATTTCCGTCACCTCAAACCTCGCACATTTTCTGGTAAGGAAGGGCCAACGGAAGTTCATGAGTGGCTCACCAATATTCAGCATCAGTTGGAAGCCGCTGAACTTCCGAGAGAGAAGTGGATGACTGCAGTTAGAATGCAGTTAACTGATAATGCGCATCACTGGTGGCTAGCAGAAGAGAGGAGACTTGGACAGGACAGAGTCACATGGGAAGAGTTCTCTAGACTCTTCCAAGAGATGTACATCCCGGCAGTCGCACGGTCAGAGCTCAGAGACAGGTTCAACCGCCTTATCCAAGGCAGCATGTCAGTGGAGGAATATAATGCGGAATTTATTCGCCTGAGCCGCTTTGCCCCGACATTGATTTCGACGGAGGAAGAAAAAGCAGAGAAGTTCTTTGACGGCTTGAAGTTCGAGCTTCAGAGAGTGATTGGATCGGTAGCACCTACCTCTTATACCGATGTCCTTGCAGCAGCCCGACGCTTGGAGCGCGTCACTAGAAGGGAATCGAACCTGAAGAGGCCTATCACATCAGCACCATCCAGGCCAGCACATGGGGATTCAGTAAAGCGAACCCAGAGGGGTATGCCAGATAGAGCAGCACATAGAGACAGACCTCTTCCTACTTGTCACCACTGCGGCAAGGTAGGACACATTGAGAAGGAATGCAGGCGTAAGTTGGGACTATGTTTGAGCTGCGGATCCAGCCAGCACTTTTCCAGGGACTGTTCCGAACGTCGAGACGGAGCACCAAGACTAGCATTGCCTGCACCACGACCAGCTTATCCAGCAGCAGGAGCCCAACAGACAGGAGTTGGTGGGGTCAGACCACCAGCCCCAGGAGGGAACCAGCAGAGACCACCCCTGGCACCACAGGCAGCCCTATTTCATCAGCAGCAACAGCAGCAGAGAGGTCCAGCACAGGGAAGAGGCCAGGCATTCACCTTAGCTGTTGAGCAGGAGGCTACAGCAGGCGAGGTCATCGCAGGTACTATTTTAGTAGCTTCATTACCAGCTGTAGTTTTATTTGATTCCGGAGCATCGCATTCATTTATAGCAGCTAGCTTTGTAGCCACCCATAGAGTAGCTACCGCACCCCTCCCGAAGATGAAGAGGATTCTTACGGGAGGCGGTATTATTCCAGTTAGTGATGTCTGTAGATCATGTTCGGTAGTAGTTTGTGGCCGCGAGATGCGAGCGCAGTTTCTGATATTTTCTATGCTGGATTATGATATCGTACTTGGTATGGACTGGTTAAGTCAGTACCATGCGACTCTTGATTGCCGACTTGGACGGGTTACATTTAGACCGCCTGGACATCCAGAATTTGAGTTTCTCCGAGGAGCAGTAGAGCAAGGAGTTCAGCCTACTCTTAGGGTATTATCTGTAGAAGAGGAGACAGGTTACCCAAGAGTCATATCAGGTTTTGTGGATGTATTTCCTGATGACCTTCCAGGTTTACCGCCTGATCGGGAAATAGAATTCACAATAGACTTAACTCCAGGAGCAGAGCCAATCACTTCATCAGTTTATCGGCTAGCACCTAAGGAGTTAGTGGAGTTGAAGGAACAGGTTGATGATCTTTTGGAGAAGGGTTTCATTCGGCCCAGTGTTTCACCTTGGGGAGCACCCATCTTATTTGTGCCGAAGAAGGATGGAACAGTACGGTTGTGCATTGATTACAGGGCACTGAATGCTGTCACCATCAAGAACAGGTATCCCTTACCACGCATTGATGATCTATTCGACCAATTGAGTGGTGCAAGGGTATTCTCGAAGATTGACCTTAGATCCGGCTATCATCAGATCAAGGTAAGGAAGGAAGACATCCCGAAGACAGCTTTCAGGACGAAGTATGGGCATTATGAGTTCTTGGTGATGCCGTTTGGTTTAACCAACGCACCAGCAGTGTTTATGAGCTTAATGAACAGGGTCTTTCATCAGTTCTTGGATAAATTTGTAGTGGTGTTCATTGATGACATTCTCATATATTCTAAGAGCCCTGAAGAGCACGAGGAGCATCTCAGAATCGTGTTAGAGACCTTGAGACAGGAAGAGCTATATGCCAAGCTCAGTAAGTGTGAGTTCTGTATGGACAGAGTGCCTTTCTTGGGACACATCATATCAGGAGAAGGACTCTCAGTGGATCCAGAGAAAGTTGCGGCAATAGAGACTTGGCCTACACCTACATCAGTTGCAGAGGTAAGAAGTTTTCTCGGACTCGCGGGATATTACCGAAGGTTCGTAGAAAATTTCTCAAGGATTTCAGAACCAATGACGAAGCTAACACGAAAGGATCAGGAGTTTGTATGGACAGAAGACTGCCAGAAGGCTTTTGAAGAACTAAAGAGAAGATTAACAACAGCACCTGTCTAGACTCTTCCTTCAGGGTCAGGAGGTTTTGTTGTTTATAGTGATGCATCAGGCAGTGGACTAGGATGTGTTTTAATGCAACATGGCAAGGTCATTGCTTATGCGTCGAGACAGTTGAAGGACCACGAGAAGAACTACCCCACGCATGATCTGGAGCTAGCAGCTGTTATATTTGCCCTGAAGATATGGAGACACTATATTTATGGAGAGAGGGTAGAAATCTTTACTGATCACAAGAGTCTGAAGTATGTGTATACTCAGAAGGAGCTTAACATGAGGCAGAGACGCTGGCTAGAACTGATGGTAGATTTTGACATCGATCTGCAGTATCATCCGGGAAAGGCGAATGTTGTTGCAGATGCACTCAGCAGGAAGCCTACGGCTTATTTCTTGACAATGCAGCCCGAGTTATTGAAGGACTTACAGGAGCTTCAGATAGAGGTTGTCTTACCAGGACAGAATGGATTGATGGCTAACCTTGAGATTCAGTCATCACTCGTAGAGAAGATCAAGGAGGCATTGCCCACCGATGCTAGATTCCGAAGACTCAAGGAAAGGACAGAAGCCGGCATGCAGACAGGACTTCGCATTCACGAAGACGGGACATTGAGGTTTGGAAATCGCCTGTATGTTCCAAATGGAGAATTGAGACAGGAGTTAATGACTGAAGCGCATAGCTCTATGTACTCTGTTCACCCAGGAGGAACCAAGATGTATCGGGACTTGAGACAGTATTACTGGTGGCATGGAATGAAGAGAGAGATCGCAAGATTTGTGGCCAAATGTTTAGTATGTCAACAAGTGAAGGCGGAGCATCAGAGAACTGCAGGTATGTTACAACCGCTCCCGATACCGGAATGGAAGTGGGAGCATATCACGATGGATTTTGTCACAGGATTTCCGAAGAGCCCCAGCGGAAGAGATGCAGTTTGGGTTATCGTGGATCGACTCACTAAATCGGCACACTTCTTGCCATTTAGAGTTGGACAGTCCACAGAGGTACTAGCTGACATGTATATGCGACAAATCGTCAAATTACATGGAGTACCTGTTAGTATTGTATCGGATCGAGATTCGAGATTTACATCTCATTTCTGGAGAAGCATGCAAGAGAGTCTAGGCACCAGACTCAAATTCAGCACGGCATACCACCCGCAGACGGATGGACAATCGGAGCGCACCATTCAGATCTTAGAGGACATGTTGAGATCATGTATGCTAGACTTTGGAGGATCTTGGGAAGATCATTTGCACTTAGTAGAGTTCTCCTACAATAACAGTTATCAGGCCAGCATTCAGATGGCGCCATTTGAAGCTTTATACGGACGGAAGTGCAGGTCACCTGTGTGTTGGAGTGACGTTGGTGAACGTCAGATACTGGGACCAGAATTGGTAACGCAGACAGTGGAGAAGGTGAAGCAGATACAGAATCATCTACGAGCAGCTCAGGACAGACAGAAGCATTGGGCAGATACACACAGGCGTCCCCTAGAGTTCAAGGAAGGAGATCATGTGTTCTTGAGGATTTCGCCCACTCGTGGTACTATCAGATTCGGGAGCAGAGGCAAGCTGAGCCCAAGGTATATTGGGCCATTTGACATTCTAGAGCGCGTTGGTGAGGTGGCTTACCGGCTTGCATTACCTCCATCCTTAGAGGGAGTGCATGACGTATTCCACGTCTCACAGCTGCGAAGGTACGTGACCGACCCAAGTCACGTAGTCGATCATTCAGAGATCGCGGTAGGCCCGAGCTTGAGGTATGAAGAGCAACCAGTTGGCATCCTCGACGTCAGTAAGAAGACATTACGGGGACAGACGATCAGACTGGTCCGAGTAGCATGGAAATATCATTCACCAGGCGAATCGACTTGGGAACGAGAAGATAGTATGCGTCAGCGATACCCCCACTTGTTCGAGGAGGCAGTTGTAAACTAGGCCACCGTATATTTCCATAACCCTTCTTTAGTAGCTTATTCCTTGATTGCGAGGACGCAATCCTTTTAAGGAGGGAAGATTGTAAACACCCTAAATTTCAGAAATAAAAGTTAATACAATTTTTCCCGTATTTTTGGTGTTCTTCTAGAATTTAAAAGCTAAGGTGATTGTGGGTTAAATAATTTTAAGTGTGGCTTAATGGAGTTAAAATATCCTGGAAATAGAAATTTATTGGGTAAAATGGAAAGCCGGACGCATGGCATTTTTTCGGTGAATTTATTGGACACCGGAGCAGCGTATCGAGGACCTTTAGCTTTTTGGAATGTGAACCAGACCCAAGTTGAACCAAACCCCGCGTTCGGATCGGGTTGGAACCAAACCGAACCCGACCCGGATCCAAACCGTATGGAAACCCTAGGTTTCCTCCGCTGAAGGCTCCTGTAGCAGCCTATATAGAGCCTCCTCGGCGTCCGTGCCTCGCCAACCCCTAAACCTAAACCCCGCCGCCATCTAGTCGCCGACGATCATCGTGCTGCTCCGCCGAGCAGTTGACCGGTGACGCCGCCGCTTCCCAGCACCCGAACCCCGCTGCCGACTTCGCCCAGACCGACCTCCCCCATCTCCGTCCTCCGCCGCGAACCCCGCAGTCAGGCCGACGATCCACGGCCGACGACCCCCGCGTAGATCCCCTCAGCCACCGCCCCCTTCGACTGAACCCGTGCCGGATCCCCTCATCACCGTGACTGAGCCATCCCTCCACCCGATCGTCCCAAGCGCCGAAGCCCTAGCCGACCTCGAGGCTGACCCCCGGCGAAGCCATCCGAGGACAGAGCCCAAGCTCTGACTCACCGCGGACTCGAGGAAGCAGAACCTCAGATACCAGGACACGGAATTGACGCGTGGACACTTGGAAAACAGAATCCACGGAGTCCTGTACAGGTACTGTTTTCTCCCTACTCGCGACTCCGTTTTCAATTCCGTCGATTGCTATGCGTAGACTGTATACCCCTCTCGGTGCCCGTGCAAATCGCCCGGTGCAACGCGTCCTGTAGTGATCGTACACCGCGATCCAAAACAGGAAAAAACAACGCCCTGTTTCACCCCGGAACTGAGTCCGCCCCGCCAAACGGGACGACTTGGTCGCACGTGGTCTTTACCAAACTGTGCGCGACGTTGATACGGTCGTGTAGGATTTCGCAGAAGTCGATTCGGAGGTGCGTGCACCCCGGAGTCAACGCGTATCCGCCGACGACACCCCGTATCCGTCGATTCTGGAACACGCTGTAACTTCGTGTACACACGTCAGATCGAGACGAAACTTGCGCCATCGGATCCGTAGTAATACGCTGGTCCTGTGAGCCAAGTTTGGTTCGATTCTGAGAACGTTGACAAAATCACGTATCGTGGGCCCCACAGGCTCCACTCGACGGGTGATTTTGAGATCGGCTCATCGGAATCCAATTCTGGAAGTTCCGTTGGGTTCGTATCATCGTTCCTGACTTGTAGACACTGAGTTTGCAGAAATTGGAGACCTTTGACCCAGACGCGCTTTTCGGTGCAAAGTGGGCCCACACGTGGAACCCGCTTTGGCCCGAAAATGACCTTTTTGCCCATGTGTCCAAATTGAACGTAAGGACCGGCGTTTCTAGCTAATTGACACCTTCTGAGACTGTTGGTGATATTTATTACAGCTTTTGGAGTAGTTTCCACCGGATCCACAGATACCAGGACAGTTGTTGATACTCGAACATCAGGCAAGTGTACCTTGCCAAACTCTGCAGTTTAGTTACCTATTTTCCTTGCTTTATATATATTGCTGTGCATGCTCAACCTAGGACCGTGTGACGTACTTAGCGTCCGATTATCAGTCGGGTGCCGATACTGTACGCAGTGTTGGGTACGGTCATTTAGAGATGGATATCCGTGATACTTTATATTCTCGTACTTGTCTTATCAAGTACCATATGACCCAGGACACTTGACACTATTCATGAGACAGGATTTTCTCGAGATATTCGTGGTGATTCTGTATAGGATACAGGACATGGATATTATACTATTAGATACTTTATGACTTGTTGCATTAGCTATGATCGCGCTTGACATGGGCATGAGACGTTGTGGTCATGATATGCGTGGTTACATTGGGTGGGGAGAGACACACAGGCTACAGGCTGTATTTATGTATATCTTCTATTATTGAGAGGTCGTAGACTCTCGTAGCAGAGCTAGACCCACTACCGGTTATTACCGCTACCGGCTCCCCGACACAGAGCTTGTAGTGGCTCAGCCTGAGACTAGTGATGCTCTCACTTGCATTTACACTTAGATGGTTACATATTTACCCCATTGTTCATTTAGTTATTTATTTGCTGCACTGCTTATCTGTATTTATTGGCATGTTCTTTCTTGTACCTTGCTATGTCCCCTGAGGACCTGGATCCGGATTTTGTTCCCCAGATTTTGCAGACGTGGTTTATCCCGAGATCTACGGGACAGGTGCAGGAGCTGATCCAGGAGTCGTACCACCATCTGAGGACGAGGTCTTAGCTGAAGACTTCTCTTGAGCATCCATGTTTATGCTCAGATTTTATTATTTATTTCAGTCTTTTATATTCTGGTCAGATGAACCATTGTACTAGATAATTATCGGGTTGTTCCCCGAAGTACTTTGTGAGACTTGGAGATGATTTACATTCATTATTATTCTGTGGATCATGTTTTATATCTTGTGTGGATGAGATTAGTTGTACCATGATTGTCGTAGACTTGTTTTACAGCTTAAGTATGCCCTGATGGATCCTTTATAGTGAGTTGGTCCATCGGTGCGTACTGCTGGCCGTTGCCACGCGTCTGGTCCCTCGGTATTTGGGACTGGGGCGTGACACATACAGAATTCAAAAACCTAACCCTATGTTAAACCCTAACCTATATCCGTCGACCGCCGTCGGCGACTGGGACCTCCTCCTCTGAGTCGAGCTGCCGTCCCCTCCTTCCGCCGCGTCGAGCTCGAAGATCCGCCGCCGCTGCAGCCAGATCCGTCGACCGCTCTCGAGTTTCCACCGCCGCCGCCCCGAGACGAACGTCGACCACCGCCGGCTTCGACCACAGCAGATCCGCCGACCGCCGCCGAGCTTCGCTGCCGCCCTGAGCTCCCAGATCCCGCCTCGAAGTCGTCGACCGCCGACGCCTTGCCCGCGTGACCCCGGCGGACTTCCCCGCGTCGACGCCGGAGAAAAACCCAGCGTAATTCCTCTTTTCCCTCTTCCCTCTTTCTTTCGATTCACTGAATATGGTTTAGTACCTATATTAGTTAAATTATAATTAGTTTAGTTATAATTAGATTAATTAGTTAATTATTAATCAGTTAGTAATTTCTTAATCAATTAGTTAGTATGTAATTGGTTTAGTAAATAAATATATTTAGTTTAGTAATTTCATATAATTAGTTTAGTTAAATTAGAATATAATTAGTTTTATTGTTTATAATGTATGAATTTAGTTATTTATTATGTGTAAAAATTTGGTTATATTAATATGTAATTAGTTAGTTTTATGTAATTAGTAGTTGCGTAATAATTATAAGGGTTTTGATTATGCAAAAATATAATAATTTGTTGGGATTTATATTATTATTTAAGAAATAGTTTTAATAATAAAAATTAGTTCAAATTTGGTTATTTTGGACTGGTAACCGATTTTACTATAGATATAAAAAAATATATTGGCTTTTACATAAATTCTAAATTTTATAAATAAACTTTATTTGGTAATTATTGTTCAAAATAATTTTGAAATGATTTTCATTAAATTAAGGTGTTACCTTAATTACGAACAATCGACCCTTTTCTCTTATTAGCCTGGTATCCTTATCTCGATTTTCGTGCCGAACTCCGATCTTGGACTTCTTTATATAGTTTCTAGCTATTTGGACTGCTCCGGACTCATTGGAACTAACTGCTACTTCATTTGGGATCACCTTGAGAAGTATGGTATTATGTACATTCTCTGATTAGTTATTATATATATAAAAATATTTGATTGATATATATACAAATATGTATTTTGGTATATAAGTATATATTTATATACATCTATTTAGTGTATATACACATATACGTATTTTGTACAATTACTAATAGACACTTATATATATATTATATACATTTTTATTGGTATATACTCTGAGTGTAAATGTGTATTATATACGTATCCCTACTAGATGACCCTAGTTGACTAGAGCCATGCCTGGCATAGCCCTGAGGCCAGTGTATTTCTATTGTGTGTTAGTGTAGCATCTGATACAAATGATATTATTATATGTTTATAGGAATGTCGGATTCTCCAGACGATACTCTGGGACAGGACATTGGTATTGACAGCTAAGGACCCAAGGCAAGTACATTCTCTGATTAGTTTCTAATTTATGATATCTCCTATGTTCACTGTATCTAGTGTAGATATCCATGCTCTTGACACGTTGGTTACACGGATTGGTATACACGGATCTCGTCATGAGATGTTATTCCTTTTTCATGGTGTAGCTTGTACAAGACTTGTTTCCTTGTTATCTTATGCATGTACAGACACTGATTCCCGGGGAGACTTGCTACCACCCTAGGGAATCCCGTGCCATAGCGTACCATGATTGGATCTACTATACCAGTCGGGGGAGGGGAGTATTTTAGTATAGATATATTATCATATCCAACTCTACATGCATCATAGCTCACCCCACATCTCACGTCGGGTGCGGCCTAACCATTTATATGCTTCATAGCTGTTACGTGTGATTAGCCTGACCTCTATATGCATCATAGCTAACCAACGGTTAGCCTGACCTTACATGAATCATAGCTAATCACATGTAACCAGCCTAATCAAGTTCCCAAGCCGATCACATGTTAAAGCTAGTACTCACACACTTAGTCATAGGATTCTTGCTCGTTGACATATTGTTTCTTTTCCTGCATTTACTTACAGTATTCCCAGTATTTCTTTTATTGTATATTTCTCGTACCTATACATGCATCTCGTATATTTCCATCTAGAACTGCTACATAGTTTATATCATTAATATAGAACTGCTATTTAGAGATGTACTTTGCTCCTTCCTGACTGAAAAAATATTTTTCAGACTATGCCTAGAGGACTGGTATCAGACACTGGTGGACCACAGGGTGAGTAGCTGAGACTTGGATTATGTTGAGTTAGATTATTTACAGTTTAGACTTGTGTTGTATCTTCATTTCTTTTCTTCGATTTCTTATCGTGGTGTAGTTATGAATGAGTATGTTGTTCATTTATTTTTGTTATCCGTGTCTCCTTATGGAGTTGGATACTAGTGTGAGATTGATTAGATAACATTCGAGCTAGACAGCGTTCTACCGCCGATGCTGCGGCGTAGGTTGGACGTACCCACGCTCTCGTGCCCCTAAATCAGGTGCGGGTCGTGACAGCAGGAGACTTTGTGGTGGTGGTGGTGGTGCTGGCCGGATGGTCGTGGGTGGTGGAGTCGAGTTCTCGGCCGGAGGATGGTGCTGGTGATATTGATGATGATGATGATGATGATGATGAAGACGATGCGGGGTGGTGAAGGTACGGGTGACCGGTAGAGGAAATGATGGTGGTAGTCGAGGTGTTGGAGGTGGTTGATGGCCGAGGGGGAGGTGGTTCGTGGAGATTGGTTGGCCGGAGGATGGTCGTGGCAATGGTGGCACGTCGGGATGGAGGAGGAGACGCGGTAGGTCGATGGCGGGTGCAAGTGAAGGTGGTGGTGGTGAAGTAGCAGTAGTGGTGGCAGCGTGAAGGTGACGGTGGTGCAGGTGGATGTTGGCCGAGGGAGGAAGGCTGCTGGAGGTGAAGGGTGGCTGTTGGCCGAGGGATTGGCAGAGGGTGGAGGTGTAGTCGAGGTGCTGGAGGTTGATGGCGGTGAAGGCGGTGGTAACTCGCCGAAGGAAACATGGAGTCGACAGTGAGGGTGGCTCGTCGGAGTTGAGGTCATGTGGGAAGCTCGGATGGTGAAGGGAAGAAGAGGTGAAGAAGAAGAAGAAGAAGAAGAAGAAGAAGAAGAAGAAGAGAAGGGGAGTTCAGCTGGTGATGTAGGAAGAGGGAGGAGAGAGAGAGGGGGGGGAGGGGTTTTCTATGTTCCTAGGGATTAGGGCCGGCATTGGGAAAGGGGGTGAGGTTGAGTGATTATATAGGTGAGTGTGTGGTGATGATGTTGTCTCATTTTGAATGGATGGTCCAAATTTCACATGGAGAAAGTGTCACGACCCGCACCCGGTGTAAGGGTACAAGTCGGAAACAACGTCCAGCCTAGGCCGCAGAATCGGCGGTAGAACGCTGTCTAGATAATCTATCTAACAATATAATGAACCACCAAAATGATAATATACTCAATCACAGAACTAAGATAGAAATGAGCACGAATCAGATAAAGAATAGAATAGTCACAATACAACTCATGAGTCTAAAATAATACATCAATGAGTCAGAAGAAATACAGAATAAGCTGGAGACAAATCCAGTATAAAAGAATACTATGAAGCTACAACTCCTGGGTCAACTGTCTTAGTTGAGATAAGTCCCTCCTGAGCCAGGGTCTCAGAATCTAAACCCACAACATCCTGAGGTCCATAATAGGTAGGGTACCACTCCTCAGTGTCATCTGAAAAAATATATCCAGTCAGGAAATAAGCATAGTACATCTCTAACAACAGTTCTAATCAATGATAAAAACTATGTAACAGTAAATAGCTGTGGATAAACAAGATGCATAATAGATACAAGAGATATATATATAAAATAAGGAAATACTGGAATAAATACAATAATGAACAATATGCCAATGAAATAAGAATACTAATGACTAAGTGTGTGAGTACTAGCTTAACATATGATCGGCTTGGGAACTTGATACACGAGATACAATATTTATGGCCTGGCTAATCATACGTGCGGTGTATGATTAACACTATTCAAGATAACAAGATGGGTATGATCACATATCTACACTACATACTCCCCACCCCCGACTGGTATAATAGATCCAACCATGGTACCCTATGGCACAGGATTCCCCAAGAAGGTAGCTAGTCTTCCCGAGAATCAGTGTCTGTACATGTACAAGATAATCAATGAAACAAGGCTTGCACAAGATACACCATATACCAAGGAATAACATCTCATGACGAGATCCGGATATACCAATCCATGTAACCATAGTGTCAAGAAAACATGGATATCTACACTAGATACAATGAACATAGAGGATATCATAAATAAGAAACTATCAGAGAATGTACTCGCCTGAAGTCCAATGAATAGTCTCACAGATGTCTGACTCGGTGCCTCGAAGACCTAGATATGGAATACAACATCAATACAAGGCTCCGAAAAAAGAATAAGTTAAACTAGTCAACTTCTAGGTCAAAAAGTCAATTCTAAGTCAAAAGTCAACTATGGTCAACTCTAAGTCAACTATGGTCAACTATGGTCAAACCAAGGTTAACTATCTATTTTTAGGTTGCACAAGTCTAACACAAAAATCTTGGGTCAAGATACTAAAATCTAAGTCAAGAAACCCACATATTAAATATTAGGATATCGTATCTCCGGATACGTGAATCCAAGGTAACACCTCAAAATATATATCAAACAATATTTATAATAATATAGAATCATAATTTATACATCAAATAGGTACCGTGGTTTGAACCAACTTGGTATCTCAACAATAATCATAAACTTGATACCAAAATCCCGTATCTTGAGTATCCTCATTTACCTTGGTCTCCTCAAGGTAATACCCAATACCTTGGTATAATAATTACCCTTATAATATATATATATATATATATATATATATATATATATATATATATATATATATAAGTATATAAACATATATATATATAAATCTGCCAAACCGTCTCTGAAAACTGTGTTGAAAAACACTGATACACTGCCTTTAGTGACAATTCTGTCTGTCACTGAAGCTTCCGTCACTGCTACTGTGGGAATCTACACTGCTGCCGCTGCTTTGGTGACGGTTTTCAACCGTCACCGCTTCCACTGTCGCCGCTGCTGCTTCTTCCCGCCTGCTGCTGCTGCTTATTAATGACAGTGGCGGTTATCATTAAATGCTGTCATTGCTACAGCGGTTGTGCTATTTAATTCCTGCTGTGTATTAATGACAACAACTGTCATTAACTACCATCGCTAAAAACCTATAAAAACATATATATATATATATATTAATACCCCCCTCTATAATAATATACATATTAGGACATGCTACATGCACACACAATCGTAAATACATATAATTATACATCTATATATATATCTATTTAATCCTATAACAAATAAAAATAATATAATTACCCAATAACACACATATATAATTATAAAAACATATACATGTATATCCATACAATATATTATAACATGTATATTAATGCATGTAGAAGAAAGCTACATAATATATATATATATTCTATTAGTACATATATAGTACATAGATCTATGATACAATAAACACTATAATAAATATATATAATACATATATAATATCTATATATAGATGCACAATTATAACTCAAGAATTAAAAGCACAATAATTAGATCTACACATAAATACACAATCATATGGAGAGTGTCACACCGTATCCCACTAGATCTAGGATATACATGTGACACGAGTCCACCACACATCCAATTATACCCCGAAGGACACACACAAGTCACATATAATATTTATGAATAATACAAAGTGTCAAATATAGATCTACGCGTCCGTGTCAAAATACGACATGTACAAAGTCCCGTGTCGGAGGGAAAACCCCCAAAACAACACGTATCACCAAATTGTTGGGATACGACCTACACGTACCCAATTGTGGACTTGACACTAGCCCCAAACATATAAACACATGCCAAATTGATCTATAGGATCAATTGACACACACAACAAATATCAATCTCGAAATTTTCCCAAAATTGATACAAAAAGTACCATAACTTTCTCAATAGGCCTCCTATGAACACAAAATAAAATCCTATGGGTAGTACATGCATATGGGTTGATTTTCCATGATTAAATCTCAGATTTGGAAGCTATTTTAAGGGAAAAAACTGAATTATACCTATTGGGAGATGGTTCCCAATGAAACCTCCAATTGAGATGGAATTGCCTCCAAATTGTAGATCCTTGCTCCTCTTTGTAGATCATTGCTTTCTTCTTCTAGATCCTTGCATCTCAAGTCTCTAATGGTTATTTGGGAAAGAATTGGAATACATTTGGTAGGAAAATAAAATGGAAATAAAAAAAAATTGGTAGTGGGAAATTCTAGATCTAGAATTGGAATGAAAAAGAGGAGAGAGAATTTTCCCCCTCTACTTATATAGGCCGGCCCCTATTCCTCGCCCTCAAGTAATTATGTAATGTCCATTATACCCCTTGGGGCCTCTCATGAAGAAATAATTAAGGAAGAAAGCTTCTAGTCCAATGATTTAATTAATTTAATCCATCTCCTTAACAATGGGCTTTCTAAATGGGCTAAGCCTAACTAATTAATTCATGTTGGTCCATGGGTCCAAATTAAACTAGTTAGGTCCACTAACACAAGTCTAAATTAAATAAATAATATCTAACAATAATTAAATAATACAACAATAATTATTTATCAAGCACAATAATTAATTAAATAAGAAATTACTAAAATATCCTTTCCTAGAAAATGTGGTAATGACAAGTCTACCCTCCTTAAAATAATTTCGTCCTTGAAATTCAAAGGCAAAAACTACCCCCAGAAAATAACAGAACAGAACTAAAGAATCACAACTAACTATGGAAGAACATAACATAACTAGGAAATAACATACCTCAAGGCACAAACAAATATGGATAACGCTCTCGCATTTTATCCTCTCTCTCCCAAGTAGACTCCTCCGGAGAGTGATGCCTCCATGCGACGCGCACCAAAGGAAAATTAAACACATACGACGAGAAAGGTCTGGTCCTGTCACATGGTTCTTCTCTCTCGAATGCTTGAAAAAGAAGTCATGACCGACACTAGGTCCGGAAAAAATATCTTAAAAATTATGAGGCTGCCCAAGAAGACGCTCTTGCTATTCCTCCTACCTCTTCGACTCATGTAGCTCATGTCACTACAGAACTGGGTCCATTAAAACCCACAGCAGCTGAGAAAGAAAAACAAAAATAGGTTCACTTTGACAAATCTCTGAAGAAGAATCCACCTCAGGGACTTGAGAAGCCATACAACTTCGATATACTGGCTCAGTTGGCCAATACTTCAGCACAACTTTCCATATTTGAGTTACTTTGTCTATCAAAGAAAACTCGTGAAGATTTGAGTGAAGTAGTAATATATGCAGATTCTTGCCTAGCTTAACTCAAAACCCCTGACGAAGAACCATTAGCATGTCCTTAGTGCCATAGAGTGATGGAAAAAATTCCTAACATAATAAGATGATATGCTTGATGCTTAAAGATAACCAGCATGGTATACCTCTGTACTATATCGGCTATGTCGGCTCCATTAAAGTGAGCTGAATCCACATCGATCTCGGTTCATCACTGAGCATTATTCCTAAGAGCTTGCTGCGAGCTCTGAAAATACCAACGCATAACTTGTCAGCTACAAACACTACCATCTTAGGCTTCAATGTTGGAAGAAGTAAACCGCTGGAAAAGATACGCCTTAAAATGCAGATAGGCAACCTTCTAACTAAAGTCATATGTTATGTGATTGATTCAGAAGTATCATATAATGTCTTGCTGGGATGACCATAAATACACGAGCCCAAAATCGTACCTTCTACCATTCACCAGTGCTTTAAGTACGTGAACAGTTAGGAGGAGGTCAAAACGGAGTTTGTCGACATTAATTCGTTCAAAGGAGTTGAAGTATATTAGTCTGACTCCATACTCTATATGCCAGAGTATATGAAAGAAGATGATAATAGGACTGAAGGTATGCCCGAAAGCACCACTAATGAGGAACCTCTCTGATTTGAGTTAAAGGGTGCACTACTCGTCCAACTACTTCAGAGCCTCATGTTATCAACCTCCCCAAGCCAATGTGTGAAGAGAAATCTGAAGAACCATTAGTGATAAATCTTTCTATGAAGTCGCCTCCTTTAATCATCGCCCAGTGATGTAGTAAACAGTCAACACCAGTAAATCAACCCCTAGTCGTTGATCTTACCGAACCTCCGGACAAAGTCGAAACTCTTGTTGACTATGTAGAGGAGGAAGAAATCTTATATTTTATGAATAAAGAAGACTCTCCTTCGCACTACGTTCGTGTTGATCCTTTTGCACAAGAATTCCTAGATGCCATATATGCTTGTGAACATTTATCCATACCAGTGGTGTTGCCATGTCCTAACAGCACAGCATACGGTTTGTACGAAGATGCCAGATTTGTAATCCCAGTATGACAAAGATCAACGAAAAATACTTTTTGGTAAAGCTAGAAACAAATGGGTCACACAGACCAGTGATTCCAACAATGACAATAGAAAAATACAAATCGACCGCTATAGCCGACAGACCAAAAATATTAACCAAATGATGGGTTATGACTTGAAGTCTGGTGGGAGACTCAATTACAGAAAATATAGACCCATATACGTTACCGATCTCCAAAGATCAAACCTGAGACATGTTATCATCAAAATTGACCACAATTTAGGATATGTCACACCACCAACAACGCCAAAAATCTCAGGATCAGAGGAAGAGATGCATTCTCATTATTCTGACTCATCATTCTAGGATTCTGATCCAAGCATTGGTGAAGTATTCAAGCATGCCCTTTCCATAAATATGGTGTCAGCTGACCCATATGATGAAGACTCTTCAACTTTAGAACATTTTTAAATTGATCCATGGGACCAACAGAGGGATTCACAATGGGAGCATCAGTTCGAGCAACGCGAACCACCTATAAAAGACAAAATCATTCAGATGATATTTCCTCTCGTAAATTATCCCATTCCTAGTGTCCAGTTACTTTAAGGATATGCTACTTCTAATTCCTAGTCTGCGCAAAAAAAATGATCATGTCCATATCACCTCTGTATTATTTTCTTGCAAAAGTTAAACCTACAGAGTTATTCTGCCATATTCATATCACCTATGAGAAGATATCCTTAGCATGTTGTCGAATAAAAGGTCTACCATGTTACTATAACCTCTAAGCGAGCATTTTGTTCCACTAAATCACCGTAGAAAAATTATTACTCGTGCTTAGTTTTAAGTACACAATGGGTAATAGCTCCACAACACACAGCCGTCACCAAAAGATGAAGATTTCATTCATTAAAAAGTCGAACCGGTTTAAAAGAAAACTAGCATAAAAATAAAGAGTTTATAAAATGACTAATTTTTTTATTACTGAGACTTCTTTGAGAGATCACTGATGAGTCACCGCAATTGAGTTAGCTGTTGATTTTTCTTCAGATCAGCCTTTTCTCTGGCCTCCGTCATACATATTTTTGGTGATTCATATTCTTCATTGGGACATATGCTTCCTTGATATTGTTCCAGGATTTATCAAGTTTAGCTTTGGTCTTGGCAAGAGACATGTGTTTATTGCTCATCGATATCTGATGAGATACCACTTCTTCATGCTTGCTCTTTTCTATGGCCAATTTCTCCTTAGATTCTTTGATTAGGGCCTCCAGTGGAGCAATTTCAGCAACTTATGCATCCCGAGCAGTTTCATATTGGATGAATTGAGCATTAGTATCATTCAATTCAGCCAATACTAAGTTATTATTATTAATGAATGTTCGCCTTTGCTCCGCAAAAGTTGTCTTTTGTGCATGGAATATGGCAACAATGTCCTCATACTCAGCCTGGATCAGGGAGGTCAGATTTCCTTCATGAAGATGCTAATATTCAATGATTGGTTGTTCCAGTTTGTTTATAATTTGTTCAAGGGCTGTGGCACGTGCTTCATCTTTACAAATTCTGATCATCTTGATTGTTGAAGCAACTATTTCCCTTAGGCCATCGGAAGACATGTCATTGTTAAACACCATCTTCAAAGCACAATCCAATATACTATAGAAGGTATTAGTTTGAACCTCCACCATTTTATTCAAATGGACGTTAAAGCTAGGTGCCGCAGCTGCTGTAGCTAAATCTCTTCCTTGACGAGGAATTGGAGTCGTGGTTACAATAACAACTTTGCTGCTCTGGACGACAGTTGGTAGGCCTATCATCGAAGATGCTTCGCCCTTCTCAATAGTACGCATTGGAACCTCAGCCTGGGTTAAGGTTATTGCTAGTATACCCGAAGTAATTGTCGCCCCCTACATAATAGGAGTGATTATTCCCGTGGTTTCAGCTACGATAGTTGTCTCAGGCTGAGTCCTGACTACCTCTACTACAGGCTCGAGCAGAGTGTCCTCTAGATAAACTTCTTCGTTCACTTATGTGCCTGCAAACCAATAATGAAAAAAATTAGTTTGTGCGTCAGGCTGACAATTCAAATCAAAGTTAAAAGATCAAATGACACCTTGGCTAGTGTTATTCTGGGTGGTCATCGTGAACATTTGTAATAACAAGGCCTGCAATGTAATGACTTACAATATAGAACAAATAGAGAGGCACGTACCTGGAACAGTCGGTACATACTCATCTTCTGGTGTTTGCCCATCTAGGGAGTTCCTCAAATCAACCAAAGACTGTTCAATTTGGGGAGTTCTAGCATTCAGAAGTAAGTCGTCATACTTGTTATCCTTAACATACCCTTCTGATCTTGTTATACCTGCATCGGTTTGTGTGGTCAAATCCACAGGCTCTGATGTGGTCTTAGGCTCTGCCGCAGTCACTTCGGCTTGAACTTGTGACTAACTTACAAATTATTCCTCTTAAACGACATTCGCTGGAGAATTTGGGATTATCTTTGTGTTAGTATTTTCCTTATCCAGAGGGGCTTGAATAGGCTGGCTCTCTTTCATTACTATACATGGGACTGGACCAAATGAAAGAGAGGGGCTTAAATGCAATTAGTATCACGAGTTGAGTTGCAGCATCAAGAAGATGATCAATGTCAGTTGTCTGAGAAGATGAAATATTCATTGCTTCAGTAGCTGACTCAGGAATTGTAGAACTAGTTCCAACTGTAACAGTTAAAGCGGGAACAAACATAAAAATCCTTTCCACAGCTGGTGGTTCAGGGGATGGACCAATGTGATCGCCATGTTCGAGAGAGTCAACAAAGGTAGTAAGTATACTCTTCTTGGATGGAGCATTTTTTTCTAAGACATTTTGGCAGCAGGGTGGCGTTCCTTCGGAGACACTCCTTTGCGTTTCTTGGACTTCGGGGTAATTTGTATTAGAGGGGGAGTTTCGTCTGTTGGTCCATCCTCGAAGAGTTCTAATGACTCGTCCATTAGAGCGTTATCCTCCTCATCCACTACTGGATTTCCTTCAACTGTCACATCTTCAGAAACAGCCCCTGCAGGGAGTCTGATGATGCCTCTCATATCATATTCTTGGTAAAACTTGTTAACCGAGCAGAAAAAGTTGCAATAAGAATGTAAGATACGTAGAGGCACATTGGCAGTAGGCAAGGTAAATTTGGCACTTGTACACCCCATGCTGAAATAGTGCCATCCTCGAGCACTATCAACCAAATCTAGTATTCCATAAGCAAGTAATAACGTTCCCCATATATAATTGATCATAGCCGAATTGCCTTGCAAAACGACTAGGGAGATATGGTTCGAAGTAGCAATATTCTTCATATTTATAAATCAAAAGGGAAGGACGAATGCCGAGCAGGCAGTAGAAAAAACTGATAGACATGTTTGATCTATCCTTTCTTTAGTTAGTAAAGCTTCCACCTGTGTGCTCAGGTGCTATATTAGGAGGAATGCAGTAAAATTTCCAACTGTTGCTATAATTCAGAGCTTTCCTCATTGCAAACACAATAGTATCCCTCCATGAAGACTTCCTATACTTGCATACCTTTAGTGGCATCATTGGCTTTTAGTCCCATAGCCATCAAACGATCGATATGAAGCAATAACCACCCTATTAGATAGGTGAGTGGCATTTATATTCTTGGGAAATCAGAGCGACTACCAGGATCTAAGAGAAGTCGGTCAGTGAATGCACGCAACCCCGCATTCAATCTGCCAACCATGGCCGGGAGTAGAGCCAATTTGTGCCCAAAAACTAGATGGACTGCCGGGAATAATACATTGCGATGCAAACGATCTGTTGAATAGTTTCTAGGTAATACCCATCTGCGTAGCCATAAGGAGAAAAAATTGGCCATCAATACTTCCCGTAAAATTTCTTTGAGAGTCTGGCGGAGGAAACTATAGGTCTAGGTGCCAGCTGGAAAACCTCCAATAGCATCATCTTGATGTTTATCTGGTATCCTGAATTTCCTCATCAGTTCTTCAATCAAATTTGGATGTAGGGGTTGAAGGGGTTCGATTTTAACATCTTTGGCCTTATCATTTTTGACCGATTCAGGAAAAGATAAGCTTACCATTTTCTAGTGTAGACGAGGCCAGAGTCAGTCGTGTAATAATAATTACATGCCAAGTAATGGTACGTTAATTCCTAATACACTTCAATAAGGCAAGGTTCTTTTCTTGCCAAGTCTTGAAGCTCCTGATTGGTAGGGACATACTCCTCATAAGGAATTTCTCACATCGACAGTTTGTCAACTCTATCTGATATTTCTCTAAAGTACGAGTTATAAGTTATATTACAAGGTATCGAACCCAGGTAGCCAACTTTTCTAATTAAATGCCGTCACTATATGGATAGCCTTTTTTGTGAAAAGAGCTATCTTTCAGACACCACATGCATCTCATGCAGTGCAAAGCCTATTTTCCCTCACAGAGTGGAGAAAGTCCCAGTATGGGAATTATATCTCTCTACTAAAGCAAGAAACATATTGGAGTTCGGAGTCAGACCATAGTCGGTCGCCAAGACAGCATTGTAGAGTCCTAATCTATTGAGATCGACTTCATATTTTTTTTTAAGATCCATATCGTAAGACTATTCCAGCGAAGGTTGTTGTTGCTAACTAATCTAGTGAGCCTGGGGTTTGACTTAGGGTAAATCCCGCAAGCTCTAGTAAAGAGGTTGGCAAAGAATGATGACTGAAAAGGATGAATTAGTGACGAGTCTTCGTGGGATAAGGATCCGGGCAAGAATTCCCACATTGGAACATTATGTCCTGCTTCATACTGTAGAAAACACTCTGACCCTATTCATCCCGTCTGTGACATATCTTCCCTCGGTTACCACCATGAATCCACAGAGTCAAATCCCAGTTCATGTTTCTTGGGTATGCAGCATGAGTGAAAACAGACAGGGGGTAGTCCCATGCATTTCATAAAAATACATGGTCCTATTATCAATATAAAATACCTACCCTTCCTTTTTTGGCTTTGTCTGAGATTTTCTACTGATGACGTCTCCAAACAAGAAAGTAGGTTTGGTGTATTGTTTATTATCCAAGGAGGTGAGGGGCTCACCATTTATCAAAGATAACAACATTCGGTCACCCTGACAAGCTATCAAAGACTGCCTAGACTCTGGAAAACTCTTGTCCGATTGGGGAAACTCCATGTAGGATAAATTCTCAAGATAATTTATGTAAAAGGCCCACAGTTGAGCCCATCAAGTTAGAGAGAGGGTCTATTAACAAGTTAACTGCAAAATATGCAAAAATTAATGCAAAGGCATAAGAAAATATGTGCACAAATGCATTAGTTACTTAGAGAAAGGGGAAAATATGCATACATGCACAAGTCTGTTGAAGCTGGTAAAAGTACACAAATGATCTCTTTTCACCCTAAACAGGGAAAAGTACGCATACATGGACAAGTCGGTTAAAACTTGTAAGAGTACGTGAGAGAGTTCTTTTTACCCTAAACTGGAAAAAGTATGCATACTTGCACAAGTCTGTTGAAACTTGTAAAATTACGCGAGGGAGTTCTTTTCACCTTAAACAGAGAAAAGTACGCGAACATTCACAAGCCTGCTAATACTTAGGAAATACGCGAGGAAGTGATTCCACTCTAAGAAGGTAATGTACGTGTGTACACGTGTCTTTATATTTTTTCATCTTCTTCTTCTTTTTCTTTCTTCGTTTGTTGGATTACAAATTACTATGTACAAAATAAATATAATAAAAAAATGATGAAAGTGGAAGTAGGAAACAGCCATAACTCCCCGCCCGTACCTAGTATGGCCGGATTAGCACTCTCATGAGTCACTGGTCTTGTTCATGGCATGTTCAGATGATCACCCATGGGCTGCGTCGCCTTTTGCCTTATCGTGGATCGAGTTTCGGCTACCTGAGAAGAGGAGGACACTCCTCTCCCTTTGTCGTCCTTCTTGGTCGTTTAAGCTTGCTTGGGGACCATTAATGTTGTCTAAAGAAAGAGATGGAGAGATAAGGGTTTCAAAGAGCTCGAGAAGTTTTCAGAAGACGTGAAAAGAGATTTCTCTCTCTTCTACTAAGTCTATTTATAGATTTGGGTTAGAATCCTCGACTGCTGAGTAGCGCCTCGACTCCCGTAAAATAATCATGTTTAATACAGCCACGTCAGCAGTCTATTAGGATTCTGCATCAAATAAGTGTGCTAAAATCTGAATAACTTTTTATGCTTCTAATTCAAAGTATTTCAAATTTATTTGAAAAAATTTAAAAACTTTGAAGGGGGTCATGTAGAAGCATAAAAAAGTACACCTTTAAAAGAGATTAATGGGGCAATAGCGTACTTTTTCACATCTCACTTCAGAGAAATAATGGCGTACTACCCCTCAAGCTCCAAACGATACAGAAGAAGCGTACTCTGTATGCTTTATATCAGTGGCATACCACCATATGCTCTCTATGTGGCGCACAATGATCATGATTTTCTCCTAAGTATTAAATATAATGAACCTGAAAGGCTGGCACAACAGTCGAAGACATCGTCATAAATACAGGGGATCTCTAGACATAAAGACCCAGGTTATCATTTAGCGATCAAATTAAGATATACTATGTCGAGAGTACGCAGGATTATTACTCCTTCTTAGTACGCTAAGTGACGTTACTCCTTCCCATTACGCAAGGATTGGTACTTCACTTCAGTACGCCAGGATTGTACGCAAAAGAGGTTACTTCTCCTCAGTACGCCTACTTATCCACGTCAGAAGCTGCTGCCTCAGTCTGACATAGTAGTCAGGGAGGTCAAAGCATTTAATGCAGAAGATCATTGGCACGTCGACCCAGGTTATCATTTAGCGACCAAAGCTCGATATTTTGGTTCGAGTATGCCACCAATGCTTATTTTCTATAGTATGCCAATAGTGCTAATTCAGATAGAGTATATCGTTGATGTTATCTCTTCCTGAATATGCTAACATTAACATTTTAGCAGCAGTACGCCAATGATGTTGCATATTACCGTGTACGCCAATATCGGTAGTTCAACTTAGCAAGAGTACGTCGTTGATGCTTTCTCTCGCTGAGTATGCCAACATTCATTCTATAGTCAGAATATGCCAGTGTGCCAATGAATCTAATTTTTTGACAAAATATGCCAACATGGCTACCAAGTTCAGATCCCCCAACAATATACATACACCAACAACTGCCAATGAACGGATATGATGATGTATCCTTCATGCCATGTTCCTCGTGGATTGGGTACAGATAACTGTCACTATGACCTGAGCCTTCCTCGCATATGAAGCCACGTATCAAATCATCAGTAATTTGCACACTCATTATCCAGAACGTGGGCTGTATGCCTTCCAAATATACGCATACAACAGCAAACACAGTATATATTGCTCCTGTGTACGCGTGCATACGGGTAACCATTTTTTTACCAAAAACTATAAATATGTGGATCAGCATATCCATTGAGGGCGGTGACCTGGACGAATAGAGGAGAAGAATAATATAAGATTTTTGTGCTCGTATAGCCCCGCTTTCTCATTGCCAGGCACTCGAGATCGCCTAAGTATTCTAGCATCTTTTACTTGTGTCGAGTAGTCAAAGGAGTAAAGTAATCGACCGTAGATTAGATCTCCATAGCTATACTTTCCCAGAATTATTGTACTTAAATTCATGTTTAGGATCGTTTGTACTCTTTTTTATTTAATAGTTTATAACACAAAGTTTCGTATAAAATTTTGTTCATGGAAAACAGTAGTTCTATAATTCCTTAAGGGATATATTTCACCTTCTCTAGCTAAAAGGTTTACGAAAGTTGGTACCAACCAAGGATCAATAAGCGAAGAACCTTCGTTGGGAACTGATCCGGGGTACAACCCACGGATAGGACAAGAAGATCCTTTTGGAGTGTTGTAGACCATATTTTCCCTTTCACACATCGTTTAGGACAAACTTTCCCAAGTTTGGCCCTAGGGATGTAAGGTGTCAAGTCCCATTTCATCTTTCATTGGGTTGTTGCATTATAGAAGGTGGATAAAGGGTAATTACGCACCATCTTCTGGATGAACATCTCCCTCTCAGCAACTTTAAAATCTATCATTCCTTCTTCAGCTTTGTTTGTGGCGTTACATTGATGACATCTCAAAACAGAAAAGCAGGTTTAGGAAATTGTTCGTCATTCAAAGTCTTGAAAGAAGCATTGCTTATCATGGATTATAACATTTTCTCACCCTGGTATGCTATTAACAGTTGCCTAGCCTTTGGATGGTCTTTATCAGACTAAGGGAACTCCACGTGTGACAAATCGCTTAAATATTTAGTGTGCGACCTACTGTGGACCCCAGAACATTAGCAAGAGGATCCATTGATAAAGCAACTGCAAAATTTTACAAAGAGGATTGAGTTGCATGAAGTTAATTGAGATTCGTAAAGTGCATACAAGAATATTTAATTTTTGAGCGAGGAAGATAGGTTTATGCGCACATTTTGAGTTTGCAAGAAAACTCTTTAAAATGCGCATGGGAAAGCTTTTTCTGAGCGAGAAAAAAAAGTTTATGCGCACATTTTGAATTTGTAGAAACTTTTAAAATTGCACATAGAAAACTTTTCTCTAAACGAGGAAGACAAATTTATGTGCACATTTCGAGTTTGCATAAACTCCTGAAAGTGTGCACAGGAAACTTCTCTCTAGACAAGAAAAATGGATTGTGCGCGAGTTTCAAATTTACTGAAACTCAAAATGTGCGATAGATGGATATATTCTCTCTAAATGAGTGAAATGATTTTAGTGCGCGTGAGCGAATGACATTGCATTCCTGTATCCTCACTCTCACTTCTCTTTCCGCACATTTTGTCTCTTTCTCAGTAATCATAGTGTACATGATAGAGAAAAAATAAGAAGAAAGAATATAGGAGATAGAAGAAAAGAAAATGTAAAAGTAAATCAACAATGGGAAGGTTGTTAAACAGAGAAGAACACTCTTCCATACTCTTTATGGCTGGGTGAGCCTGCTCGCGGGATATGATTCTTGCTCGAGATATGTTGAGACGCTCCCCAGTGGGTCGATCTGCTACAGAGCGAGACGGTTGGGCAAGACCATTTCCTTTCTGGAGGCTTGAGGAGGTTTAGGGGCCATGGCAAAGAAAGCACGAGGTTGAAGATGAAGTGCTATGGTTTTTGGGGAACAAAGGGTTTTCAGAAACTTTTAAGAGTATTTTCTCTCCTAGGCGAGTTTATTTATCGACGTAGATGAACCCTTTGACTGCCAGATGACGCTTTGAGATCTTTGCAGGAAGATCAGGCCAAAATCACGATAATGGGTACCTCAAAAATTATGATCATTGACAGCACGAATGATACACATCCACGTCAGCAAGTGGTTGAGATTTAGTTCAAGATCTAAGCACAAAATTAGAACTGTCCTTGGAAAATTTCTATGCTTCTAGGTTCAAAGAATGTCAAATTTATGTAAAAATTTAAAAACTTTGATGGGGTTTTATAGAAGCATAGAAAATATGTTTAGAAAATAACTTCATAAACTAAAATGTGTACTTTCTCAATTAGAGGGAAGTTTTGCGTACTTTCTCAGTTCAAAAAGGTAAACATCTCACATTCTCAATTCAAAGAGAAGTGGCGCACTTTTTGACCCAAAGAAGAAGCCGCATACCTTTTTGACCCAAAGAAGAAGCCGCATACCTTTTTGACTAAGGACAGGTGGAAAACTTTGAGCCTCATCCACTTTATGATAAACTATCATCAAAAGGCGTGATTGATGCCCCTAATATTCCTTGTACAGTGTACGAGGTACGATAGTTGAGGCAATTAAATCTCTGACAGCAGGGTAATAATTACTCCTATGTAGCAGTATGGCAGCCTGCTATAAGAACAAAAAGTACGCAGGAGTATCTCTCCTCAATAAAAGTATGAAGGAGTCTCTCTTCTGAACAAAAGTACGCAGGAGTGTCTCTCCTCAACAAAATTACGCAGGTGTCTCTCCTCAACAAAAGTATGCAGGAATGTCTTTCCTCAACAAAAGTACGTAGGAGTTATTTCCTTCAATAAAAAGTATGCAAATATTTATTTTCATTGGAGAATGTGCATGACGGCTGATAAATCTTATGGAATTCAAAGAAATCATACCCATGATGTTACGCACAGTATCCGAAGGGTGTCATCAATAATTAAGGCATTAATTGCATAGTAATTATGATGTTCGATGCTATGTGGCGGTCCAGGCTATCCTTTAGAGGAGAAAAAAGTACGCAAAGGTTATCCAATATGAGGAACACATATATTTCCACTATGTTACCTTTTTAGGGTTAAATGTACGCGTCTCACTTATTTTAACTGACAGTGGATGGTTGTGAATTCAAAGGGATTACGTGTATTTAATACCATGATTCTCAAGAAATGTGTGCAAGTAGTTGTCACCACGACCAAAGCCTTCCTCGTACAGGTGGCCACGTGTCAAGATGACATCAATTTGTGCATGAACTAAGCATAATTTGGGTAATGGTTATCCATATGCTCGCGTACAAAATAACAAACACAGTATAAATTGTTCATTTTATATGCAAATGATCAACTAACCATTTCAAATGCTAAATGGCTATAAATATTGGAATCAGTGATATTCCAAAGGACAGAAGTCTGAGTGCCTTTGTCAGAGCCTTCTTGCTATCAATTTCTCTAGTGATTGAGACTTAGCATTTCTTCTTTATGTGTCTAGTAGTCCAAAGAGTAAAGTGATCGACTGCAGATCAGATCTCCATAGCTACTATATCTCCAGAATTTTGTACTTAGATTCTTGTTTAGGATTTTTGTACTCTTTCTTAAAGTTTGTAATAAAAGTTTGTACAACTTTTGTTCATGACAAAAACTAATCATTTCGAACATCAAGAAAATCTATCTTATCCTCTTAACCAATCTTCATAATTGTGTAAAACTTCTAATCCAACTCCATTTGCCTAGTAAATGGTAAGATCTTATATTCATTGATAAAGGATATTTTCTTTACTAGGGCTAAACCTCATATATAAAATCTAACCTGCCATTCTCCTCTAACCATTTATCTAGTAGAGGCATATATCCATTCCTAACTTAGAAAATCACTCACCTCCAAAATATTCTACTATCCTTTATTTCTATCCTATGCCAAAATATATAACTGAAGGATTCATCAAGCACGAGTGTTCGTCTTTCCAAAAAAGGAGAAGACGAGAAACAATAATAAGGAGTTAAAGAAAGATATGATTGAATTCAATTACAAGGTTCAAAGGCGATAGTTAAATCAAAGAAAGTTTTAATAACAGTTGTGAATTGAGATTCTAATACACTTATCCTAACACAGGCTCGTTTGATACAGTAATATAACTGAAACAATATGATTTGACCTACATGGGCCACCACAAAAACTATGTCACCCAGTCCCAAAAATATACGAGATCAGGCCACGTGGCAATGGCCAGCTACGTATCAAGTGGACTCCAGTCTAACTCAAATATGTATAAGTTGTTCAGTAAGGGTCACTATCTAGATAACAAAATAAATATATCTATGCCTCAATCCACAAGAATACAAAATATAAGACTAGACAACATGTAACTTGGTGTGCACCCCATACAATACTTGTCTGAATAGACTGAAAATGTATAATATCAGTTTACCAATTCTAGGCTATAACAACGGATAAATAAGCAATAAGAATAAGTACCTAAAACTATAAAAGATATAATACATGTACCTAATTACAATACCTGCTTACTATGACGATACTCATCAGCAGCTCCAGAAGGACTCAATGACAATCAATACTGCAAATCTGACAGAAAACCAGTCCTTAGATGGATGTAACAAGATACATAATATACAAGCTATATAAACTGAAATAAACTCATAACTAATGCATGGGTGATTCTAACTGCCTAAATGTGTAATTTAGAGGACAACTTTCGTACGTATGAGTAGGATTCAGAATAACTCGACTAGTCCATGTAGCTCAAGGCTAGTGGTGTACATATACTATCAACAGTCATCTATATTCGTCCGTAACGATCCAAGAACGTCAAAGAGTAACTACATAAGTCATCAAATCCTTTAGTTCCATCTGAAGACTATGGTATACCAATGTGGGTGTCCCATATGCATTGTAGCTGCCCTCCCCCATTGTCACCCTCACATTTTCAATTAAGGGCAGTTTGGTAATTGACACAGATATTTTATTTTAGGATTTATTGTATTTAATATTGTGCATGTATAATTAATTATTTATTATATTATTTATTTATTAATAGATGCTAGATTATTTTGTACTTGTGTAGTGGACCTAACCAATTAGATTAGATGCATGAACCCAAAATTATATTTTTGTTTAGATTGAACCCAAGAATTAGGCCCATGGATTAGGAGGATGGATTAATTAGTGAAACCATTAGACTAGAACCTTTCCTCCTTAATTAATTTCTTCATGAGAGGCCCCAAGGGGTAAATTGGACATTTCACAATAGCTTGGGAGAGGGGTACTTGGTCGGCTATATCAAGGAGGAGAGAGAGTGTCTCTTATTTTAATTTTTATTAGCTTTAGATCTAGATTTTCTTCTATTCTAAATTCCTTCATTCCTTCACCATTCCTCACAAATTTTTTCTAAAATTCCTTTCCTATTCTTCAATTGAGGCTACTACAATAAGGATCTACAATAAGTAAGCAAGGATCTATAAGAAGAAGGCCAAGATCTACAAGGAGGAGCTATATTTCTATATTTGGGAATTTTTATTAGGAATCCATCTTCTAATAGGTACATTCAATTTTTCCTCTTGTAATAGGTTCTAAATCTAAGATTTAACCATGAGAAATCACCCCACATGCATAGGCTACCCATAGAAATTGGTTTTAGGTTCATAGGAGACCTATGATGGAAGTTATGTGTATTTTTGTGTCAATTTTGGAAGAATTTCAAGATTGGCACATGTGGTGTTTGTCAATTGATCAAATAGATTAATATAACATATGATTGATTGTTTGTGACTAGTGTCGTATCCACAATTGGATATGTGTAGGCCGTATCTCATCAATTTGGCGATACAGATTAATTTTGGGGGTTTTTCTCCGACACGGGGATTTGTGCATATCATTTCTTGACACGGATATGTAGTTAATTATATAATTGTTCGTATAGTGCATAATTAGTATTTTAGACTTGCTCGTATCCTTGGAGATGTGTTTGGTTATGTGGTGAAGCCGTATCACAAGCGTATCATAGAATGAGTGTGATACGGGTGCGGTGCACTCAATGTGTTTGCTTTATTACCTTTATTTCTATATGTACTTGTATATATATATATATATATATATATATATATATATATATATATATATATATATATATATATATATATATATTAGTAAGTAATTGTATTATATCATATAGATGTGTATAGGTAGCTAAGTGTAAATAGGAGATATCTAGTGTTTATGTGTATGTGTGTACATATATACATATATATATATATATATATATATATATATATATATATATATATATATATATATAAACCCTCATAGGTATATACATATAGATATAATTAGATACATATCCACAAACACTGATATACTATTATACTCTCATCTTGACCCAAACATATATATATATATATATATACCTATGAGTGTGTGTGTGTGTGTGTGTATATATATATATATATATATATATATATATATATATATATATATATATATATGTGTGTGTGTGTGTGTGTGTGTGTGTGTGTGTATGTTATCTATACATATAAGTATAAATGTGAGAGTGTATATATATATATGCAAATATAGATTGATATATATAGATGAGGGGTTTGGTACATAGATTGATATAAATAGAGGTGTATAAGTATATGTATGTAGGTGTGTGCTATGTGTTTGTGTTTGTGTTTATGTGTAAGTGTATATATATCTCTATAGGTATTTATATGTGACTGTGTGTGTGTGTGTGTGTATATATATATATATATATATATATATATATATATATATATATATAGTAGAGGGAGTGTATATATAGAGAGAGATGGATATACATATTGGTGTCTATGTATATGCGTATATATGTAGGTATGTTTGTGTGTCAGTGAGTGAGAGGACTATCGGGTTGGGTCTGTACAAACCAAGCAGAGGCAGCAGCTGTATCAGCTCTGTATTAGAGAACAGCAACAGTAGGAACGTAACAGATTGAGCACTACACTCATCAGCAATTGCAGTGTCAGTATATACAGTGTGCAACAAGGTATCAACTAAGCCAAGAGCAGCCACTTATGCAGTCTTCCGAGAGAGCTACTGTAGTGGCAGTATGCAACAAGCATAGGAAGCTCAGTGACACCTCGTGCACAGCAACTGCAGAGAATAGTTCAACAAAGAAGAGTATGCAGTGAACCATTAGCAAGGAGATGAGTGTTTGTGGTATTAAACGAAAGAATAAAAAATGTATTCAGGATAGAGTTTATACGAAACCCGCCTTCTTTGGTTTACAAACAAACTTGTATAATTTGATCTTATACGAGGATATGGGAGTACAATTTATTTAATCTGGGTAAATATTGTTATAGGTGTCTGATCTGCAGTCGATCACTTTAGCCCTTGGACCACACGATGTTGAAGAAGTGCCGTAGAAGACAGGAAGCAGCTTCGAAGGTTGCAAAAGAGGGTGGATGCACGATGCCAAAGTCGTCGATCCCTGCTCTCTGCCTGAGCTCCGGATTCTCTTTTTCTCTCTCTCTCTCTTGACCTCTGGTTCGACCTTTCTTCCTGGATCTGATATTGGTTTCTTGACCAATTTTCTGACCCTTTTCCTCATTGATAGAGGTCTCTATTTATAGAGTTTTAGTGACAGTGACCACTCCGTCGGTGTAGAAATCGAGGAGTGGAAGGTACAGCACCCTTTTACACAACGGTTAAAGTAACCAATGCCTGCGTATAGATGATCCTTTGAATGAGCGTGTGACGCGGGTCCAACTAAGGGACAAAATACGTATAATCGCTACGAAGATCACGGCGTAGAAGCCACAAAGGTAGGTATCCATTGTATAGAAGAGGTTGGCATAGAAGCCAAATGTCTGTCACCATGGCATAGAAGCCAAATAGTTATCAAACCGGCATAGAAGCTGAATAGGCGTAGAAGCCGAACAGGCGTAGAAGTTGAATGGGCGTAGAAGCCGAGTGGTCATAGAGGCCGAGCAGGCATAGAAGCCGAGTGGTCATAGAGGCCGAGCAGGCGTAGAAGCCGAGTGGTCATAGAGACCGAGCAGGCGTAGAAGCCGAATGGTCATAGAGGCCGAGCAGGCGTAGAAGCTGAATGGTCGTAGAGACCGAGCAGGCGTAGAAGCTGAATGGTCATAGAGACTGAGCAGGCGTAGGAGCTGAACGGGCATAGAAGCCGCTGCGTACCGTGCCAGAGTGCTGATGGGGACGTCTTAGCCGGAATTACGGCTTTTAAAGATATAATCAAATCTCTTGCATTAAATGCCGAGATTTTGCCACCATCCTGTGCATTAAATGTGGAGGCGTGTCTTTGAAGGTCTGCACCCCTTTTGCGCATCAGTCGCAAAGACGTGCCTTGAGAAACTGTCACCGCTCTGTGTATTAGACGTAGAGACGTGCCTCGACCCCGTACAGAGTACAGCTTTTGATGTGGCGGGCGGTTTGTCTACTGCAGAACGTAAAACAGCTTGTGTCTGCCTGTGTAAACAAGGCAGCGTATCCCTTCGTGCTTGTAAAAGCAGTTTACCCAAAGGGGATGGCGGTATTTGACAGCCTGGGTCGCAGTGCTGTGTCATTATTATAGCCGTCGTCTGGGCAGTCGAGCCGTATCCCTTTGTCAGAAGTCCAGACGTCAGGTTCATTGCAGGATCTTCATTGCAGGGTCTGACAGGTTCACTTCGGAGAATACGAAGCGTCTCTTGTACACCTCAATGCTGCGTCTGAAAGAGGATGAGTTTTACGCCCTGGAGGCGATGAAGCACCCTGTTTACGCTGAAGCGGCTTGGACGTACTGCCTTACGTGGATGGTCCTTTAAGCTTTCATATTTCATGCTGCGTTTTAGCGGAAAGAGCTCTGTTGCACGCTTGATGGCTCTTAAGGCCTCTGCTTACGCTGCTCTGCACCAATATGCCGCGTATAGTCATCCGTCGTATTTTTCATGCTTCTACAAGACCCCCTTCAAAGCTTTCAAATTCCTCGAAATTTGGAACGCTTTGAATGAAGCATGAATCGCTCTTCGTGACTCAAAATGCTTCTGAATGGAGCGTTGAAACGGTCGATGCTGACTTTATGGCAGATTTATTGGGGACCGGTGTGACCTCTATTGCCTATAAAAAGGCTGAGGGAGTTAACCTGTTCTCCCCACATTCCCATCACCACGCAGAGATGATCGCCGAAGTTCGTCGGGTCAATCTGAGAAAGAAGGATATCATGTTCTTCCAGCGTGTAAGGAGCCGAAAAAGATGACGTCTTCGAGCAAGTGTCCACTGCAACGATGGATCATGGAAGGATATCTTAGCCTCCCTTGCTCGGGATAATCAGCAACTTTGTATGGTGGTTCTTCCAGGAGAAGGGAAGGGTCGTATTAGACCACACAGCTTGCAGGCGGTGTATTTTCCCCTGAGACCTCAGCGGACAAGAGCAGACAAACTGTAACTGCTGTCCTCGATCGAGTTGGGTCTTAAAGAAGCCTCAACTGGATCGGTCATGGTGTACGGAGCATGGGATCTGCATCATTTATGCAGGCCCAGTTCTGTATCCTCCCGCCATCGATCTTCTTGTTCATGACTGTGGTGGTCGATGAACTGCCATGGAAGAAGAGGAAGACCTGCACCGATGCGAGAACCCGGTAGAATGGATTCTGGGGGCGATCTTTCGACGACGATGATGAGGAAGCCCTTTGTAGACGGGATTTCCCTCATATGTAGTCATGAAAAATGAAGAAAAAACCCTTTGTAGACAGGATTTCCCTCATATGTAATCATGACTTTAGTCTTTAATAAAAATTGTCTTTCTTCTCTGCATATGATCATTTTGCCATACGTTGCTGTAAAGTCTGAATATGTGTAGCTTCAACACGTCTGATTCTTTACGCCGACTCTATAGAAAGAGTGCTAGGTCCTGTCCTTTTGCGCATAGCGAATAGTTCATAGAACACTGTTGAGCATTTTGAACATTTAGAACTGTCCTGTTGCTAGGACCGAGGAACCGCGTAGAGCTCTGAACTGTTGTTTTTTACTTCTGATGAACAGAATTTTTGTTCAGACTTCGTCTTCAAGAATGATTTCTCAAAAATCCCTTGGAACAGGGTCGAGAAATGGCTGTCAAACTGAGTTGCCATCTTGATAGACGAGATATTCAGACTGGAGTCTGGATGAACCTCCATTTGACCCGAGAAGAGTAATTTCTCAATGCTTGAACTCTGTATGCTTCGCGTATTTGGGATATATTGAGGTCAAGAAGGAGTATCTTCTGTGTGAACTCCTGTAATCGACCGCCTTGCTGTTCGGATATACGGAAAGTCAGAGATCCGTAGTGTAGATGAGCTGAGAATCCTGAGTTCGTAGTCTATTGAGCGTAAAAAGCCACCGAGCGTGAGATCGTAGATTCGGAGCTGCTGAGCATGAAGTAGTAGGTTTGTAGCCTCTCGAGCGTAAAAGCTACCGAGCACAAAGGCATCCGGGCATAAAAATATAGACTGATAGCTTGCGAGCGTAAAACCGTAGATCTGTTACTGTCGAGCGTAGAAAACTCCTTAGCGTAGAACTGTAGATTTGTAGCCTGTGAAAAAAAGAAATCTTTCGAGCGTAAAGTTGCAGATCTGTTGCTGTCGAGCGTAAACTAAACGCCACCGAGCGCGAGATCATCGATTTGGTAACTGCTGAGCGTAAAGTCGTCGGTTTGTAGCCTCTCGAGCATAAAAGCTACTGAGCACAAAGGCATCTGGGCATAAAACCATAGACTGATAGCTTGCGAGCGTAAAACCGTAGATCTGTTGCTGTCGAGCGTAGAAAGCTCTTTAGCATAGGAACCGCTGACCTGCTTTTGCACGAAAAACTCTTCGAATTTGCTGACTATCCGTCCTTCGAGAGTAGTGGGCTGACGTAGTACCCAATCATAACCAAATATTTAATTTGTGAGATTTGGTTGGGGTTTCGAGGAGCCCATCTGAGGATTCGAGGAGTCGACCCGAACTCTATATATATCCCAAGCTTTTGAGAGAAAAACTTTTTATCCGTCTTCTGCGAAAGAGAGCCTTCGATTGTTTGAGTTTTTTCCCCTCGTTCTTTTTTCGAGCACTCCGAGTTTTCAGAAATGGTGCCGAAACAAACCCCCTACACCAAGGGAAAGAGCATAGGCTCTTCTTCTCGTTCCTCTGCCCCGGCGAGAGAGTCTTCGGTCGGGCAAGGTAAACTTCCTTCTGAGCGAAGCATCCTGCCAACGAGTAGCGCACCCGGCCTTAGAGGTATAGCCTTTGGGATGATAAAGAACGACGAAAAATCCTTCGCACACGTTGGACGTGATCGCGCTAGGTCGTCTCCTGTGCTGATAGCCTCTTTGAGGAAGATGACGCACGGGGACATTTTCATCTTTTACGCCCACATTTCTAATGTGCCAGCGTAAAAAACTCCATGTTTTCGCAGTTTTGAGCGTAAAAGCTCTGACTGCAGAAAACTTGGTGTATGCTATAAAATTTTAGTTTTATGCTTTGGATGGGACCTCCGGCGTAATAACTAGAATTTTGGCAGTCTGGCGTAAAGCACGGACTGTATACCGCCAATTACGCTTCAGGATGTGACTTTCGACGTAAAAATGACCAAATTTTGTACAGTCTTGGCATAAAGCACAGACTGTCATTTCTTGGTCTTTGTAAGATTTGTAATGACGTATTTTTCTTGCATTTTCGCAGTTAACTTGCATGAGTCTCCACTGGCCGAGATGATGGGTTCCGCTGCCATGATGCTGCACTCAAACTACCTGGAGGATCTGTCGCACGTGACATTTCCTATCTCCGGACCCCAGTATCCTGAAGGGAGGGGGATCTTGATATCGGCTCAGGGCGAGCGGACATTGCTGAACATAATTAACGGAGAGCCCCTGACTTACATAAACGGGGACCAGTACATCAAGCCGGCCTTTCTCTTTGGGGACATGATAGACAAACAGTCCCAGACGAAGCCCAAGAGAGAACCCTGGGTTTTCCCTGCCGAGAGTGTAGTCTTGTATCTGCCCACGATGCCGAGAGATTATCCCATCTCGGCTTTCTTCCATGCCACACATCCCAGGAGGATGTCGTGGACGCTGACTCCCGATCTTCACGGCAAGCCGGGAAAGATCTTTCACCTGAAAGGAGCTGACCAGGGGTCGTTTGTCAGCCGCCCTTCTGGCGTCGTGACGTTGTTCAGGGGACTGTGCCCGGGCAGCGTCCCGAGTGAAGATAGTTCGATGATCCAGCCGGTCCAATTGCCGACTTTCTACAATGACTTCATGGTACGAGGGGGGTATACCCCAAGGAGAACCCTCGGTGCAACGGGTGGATCACCCCAGCAAACCTCCGATGGACTTGCCTAGTTGACTGGGCTCTGAAGCATTTTCGGAGAGAGCTGGAGGTCATAGGACTGTATGTTGCCGTGAGCGCGATGAGTGTTGGGTTGCCTCCCAACCCTAACCTGTTTCTGGCACTGATGGAGAGATACATTTCGCTCTCCGGGACCTTCGCCACTCCACTGGGGGAGTTGGGGTTGGCCCTCCACGAAATGGCAGCGATCTCGAGACTGCCGATGGGGGATACTCTGTATAAAGAGTATGTTCCCACCAACCGGGAGTTGGAGGACTCGGACCCTCGGATTATAGAGGTATATCAGGAGCTGATGTGCCACTATTTTGCATGCACTACTTTTTATAATGAGCCTTCTGATTTGGCTCACACCACTAAGTGGATATCCTACCTCTTCTTTCACCGGGCTAGGGCCGTCAAGTCGGAGAAAGTTTTGGGGGGCAAGAATGAGCCCGTGAACTGTTTGGGCGTGCTCAGTGCCCAGGTCGTCGAGGATCTTATGGAGGAGGCTAAAGCTCTAGATCAGTTTCTCAATGACGGGGTAGGAAAGTACCCTGAAGGCACTAAGGCCTATAGTTACTTGAGGCGCTGCCGCAGGCCTTTGTCTGAGGAGGCCAAGCTGGCTGGCTTTTTCTTCCTATGGCTACGTGGAGTGGTGGTGCCCGGCATCGCGTCCGCGGACCGTATTCACCGAAACATCATGTGGCCCGCCGTTCGTCTGGTGTTCGGGGCAAGACTGGGCTTGCTCCCTGCCATGGTGTGCCGTATATAGGCTGGCCTGAGAGCCATGACTGACGGACTGCTCGTCGATGAAGCTCGACGTGAGAGCTTTCCCCGGGTAGAGTTACCATACCTGTACTTGATGGGATGGTTAATCCTCCACAACCCCCGGGGGATGTCTCCCGGCCCGGGTAGCAGCACGGGGGGGTAGTTTCTTACTGAACTACAAGGACTCCCTCTGGAACGTGAACACAGTCTTAGACTGTCGGCTGGCGCTGAGCCTCGGTCACTGCTGGAAGCTCCTCTGCACTGTCCCCTCTGTACATCGCAATCAGTCGGGGATTAGGCTTGAGGATTTAGGTGAAGAAAAGACCAATCTTTCTCCGGAAGCTTTTAATTGGTTGGTCTGCATTAGACCCTCCCATCTGCTATACAGAAGCGAATATCATTGCTTCTTCGAGCCTTACTTGCCCAGTCGGTTCGCCAGGCAGTTTGGGTACGATCAGCTGCACGTGGGCAATGCCATCACCAGCTTCAGGTCCAGGGGCAGACTCATTGATGGAGCCAGGGGATGGCGGTATTTCATCATGGGCTGCACGGAAGCAATCTTTATCGTGCCGGTCGCCACCCTCTCCACGGAGCTGCGCATCCTCCATTCGTACGCTCAGTTCTACATGGCGATCAACACCTTCCATCACGATTTTGACATTCGTGGAAGCTTTAGGGTGCCTTCTCCCAAGCCTGGGGGAAGAATCGAAGTCCCCTCGGTTTCATCTGACGAGGGTGAGGAGTCCGCCACTCCGGATGAGCCTCTGGTATCGGTGCCGAGGTGTGAAGTGCCTTCGCCTGCGGGGGCTTTGGCGGTATCTGGGAAGCGAAGGGCTCCTGCTTTGAAGCAGACTTCCCCTCGCAAGAGGAAGAAGAAGACGGTTGATCGCCCTCTCCGGATTCCTGGCATTGAGGCTCCTAGAGAGGAATCTGCTGCCTCTCCTGTTGGGGATGTCCCTTTGATTGGAGGTTCCCCGCCTCTCAGAGAGGGACCCGCAGTTTCGGCTAGCGACGCCGGAGAACTCCTGCTTGAGGCTGTCGTTGTTGCCACTGCCTCCGGTAGTGGAATGAAATCGCCTGCGTGGCCGAGGCAAATGGAAGAATCTTTTCCTAGATCGGCAACGGATGAAACTCCTGCCGCGTCCGTGAGCATGACCAGCGAGGTTCCACCTGACGAACCCCGACCGCATCTTGGTGAAGGCTTGGCAGAGCTCCTGGCGATGTCGGTTGGCCCACCTCCTTCTCCAGGTATGACAGTTCATATTGCGTCATTAAGGCGTGATATAGCTACATTGGCTGTAGACGCGGCATATATACCGTTGGCTACGGGTAAAGGTCATCTTTATGTCTCCTCTTAGAAGGATTACTATCATATTGATATCAACTTTTTTGTCCTCTTCTCAGGGGATGGCATCCATGGGAAGTATGGCGCTGAAGCGTCTTCTGGCTCTGCTCGGGCTCCTGACGATGATACGGAGGCGTTCGACTTCGAGGAGGAAATACCTTCGGGGGCCAGCTCGCCCAGAGTACTTTTGTCATCTCCAGAGGAGGACGAACCCGTTATCGTGACCTCGCCTCTTGCGAGTATGCCGATGACTTCGACCGTCGTTGTCGCACCTTCTTCGGTCGTACCACCTGTCGAGGCGGCGGCCGTGGCCACCTCGTCTGCAATCATTCCTGGAGGGGAACTCGCCAATATCGCGGCCACTCCTGGCGTCCAACCAGATCTGGTTGCGCTGATCGAGCTGTATACCAGCCTCTTTTACACCAGTTTGAATACGCTGATATCAATGGTGTTGGCGAAGAACCTGGATTTTGATCGTCTGAAGAAGGCTTCCCAGTTTTCGATTGGGGCGGTCAGGGAGTTTGGCGATTCTGGGGTAGCTGACGCCCTGGAGGCGATGGTTAATGGGTTGGAGCAACCTATTAATGAATACTTGCAGCTGACTCGGGGCAGTTTTGAAGCTGAGGTCCAGGCCAGATACGACTCCATGACTGCGCGGCTTACCAAACAGCTGGAGAGTCTAGATAACTCCATCAAAGCACATAAGCTGGAGATGGATAAAAGAAAAGCTGTCGTGGAGGAGGCTCTTGCTCTTCAGACAAAGTGCCAATCCGAGCATGAAGGGAATGCAATGAGGGCTCGCAAGTTGAAGAAGAAACTCGCTCAGGCAGAGGAGTGGGCTTCTCAGTGGTTGGCAGGTCTAGACGTAGCGACTAGTCGACTGAGCACATCGCGACGGGACCTGGAGCGTGCAGAAGCTGCCCGAGCTAGCTTTCTTTGGGCAAGGGCCGAACTGTCCTTTACGAACAATCCCGAGGCACGGCTGGAACAGGCCCGCGCTGATGCCTTGGTTTCCAGGGACGAGAGGGTGGCTGCACTAGCGAAGCTGATTCGCGATCTGACCGCCCCCCCCCCCCCACAATGATGTGCCCTTTCTTCTTTTTGCTTCCCCAATGTAATTTTGCTCTTTTCGAAAATAAATAAAGCGAATCTTTTTTGACTTTATGGACCCATCATTTCGGAATGTAAATGACAGGTTTGGACGAGAGTGATATCAGAGGTAGTATGGACGTGATAGACTCTCGATAAACTTTTAGTAGGACATATCTATTCAGAGGTCATACTGACATTGTAGAATATGACCTAACTAGTTTCGTTTTGGAGGTAGTTTGGTCAGATTTTGAGATTCTCGCTATATTCCACTTGAGCAGAGGAGGTTAAGCATAGTACCTCTTCAGGAATTTACCGTTGATAGGAGCCATTAACAGGTCTCCATTAGGCTGGGCTAACCTGTAAGCGCCATTCGAGAACGTTGTCTCGATCACATAAGGGCCTTCCCACTTGGGCTGGAATTTGCCTTTACTCCTATGAGTAAGAATCATCGGCCTTCTTACGGCTAAAACTAGCTCACCGACTTTGAACACTCTTTCCTTTACTTTATGATTAAAAGCTCTGGAAATGCGTACTTGGTAGAGCGCGATGCGCTGTTGAGCTTGGAGGCATTTCTCGTCTAATCCTTCTAGCTCTTGAAGCCTTAACAGGTCATTCTTTTCTTGGGTCAGCTCATTAGTCACGGCTATCCTGAGCGATGGGATCTGGATTTCAATGGGAAGAACTGCTTCGCTCCCGTAGACCAGTAAAAATAGGGTACAACCTGTCGGTGTCCGTACCGTTGTGCGGTATGCCCAGAGACATTCGCCCAGCTTCTTATTCCAGTCTCTTTTGTTTGAAGAGACAAACTTCTTCAAGAGTTTGATAATGGTTTTGTTGAAAGCTTCCGCCAAACCATTAGCAGCTGGATAATATGCCGTAGAGGCAATATTATGTATTCGATTTTTATCGCAAAATCGATGAAACGCTTGGCTGATGAACTGTGGCCCATTGTCATGGATTATCCTTCGGGGAATCCCAAAGCGATAAATGACGTGATGCTTGATAAAGCGGATTACGTCAGACGCCTTTACCTCAGCAAGAGGGATCGCCTCTGCCCATTTGGAGAAGTAATCTGTGATGGCCAGTATGAACCGGTGACCTCTGGAAGAAGACGGGTGAATAGGACCAATGATATCCATACCCCATGCTTCGAAAGGCCAGGATGCAATCGTAGGATGTAGATATTCAGACGGTTGATGTATGAAGTCTGCATGAACCTGACAGGCTCTGTATTGTCTTGCATAGTTGATCGCGTCTGTGATCATAGTGGGCCAGTAATAGCCCATTCTCCTAATACGATCCTGTGGCTTAGGACCAGGCTGATGCGCTCCGTATACGCCATCGTGAGCTTCCCGGATAATCTGCTGTGCTTCGTCGTCAGAGAGACATCTTAATAGCAGTCCGTCGTAGGTTCGACGATATAGGCATTATGAAGATGCGTCGAAGTAGAAGCGTAATGATCGTCTTTTGACGGATACTGCTTCTTTGGGGTCCTCCGGCAAGATTTTGTATGCGACAAAATCTATAAAGGGACTTCTCCAGTCTCTTCTAGGGGGATCCTTGTTCACAGCGTAGCTGCGTTCTATGTGAAAGTTGTTCTTCACGCAGAATAAATCTCTGTTAAGAAGGATTACCGAATCCTGCCTTCTTATAGGAGTGGCTAAATCCGCAGCTAGACTGGCTAGGGCATCAGCTTCCAGATTCTGAGATCGAGGTACATGCTCTAGGAAGAACCCTTTGAATGTCATGGCTATCTCGACCGTTGCTTGGTGATAGGGGATGAGGTCTGGATTCCGGACTTCATATATTCCCCTGACTTGATTGACGATAAGCAGAGAATCACCGAAAGCTTCCAGGGACTCGACCCCCAGCTCTTTAGCGACTTGGAGCCCGATTAGTAGAGCGTTATATTCTGCCATATTGTTGGAACATGGTTCGTTAAGAGAATATGCTCGGTAGATAACAATTTTATCAAGAGTGACCAGGACGATTCCTACCCCTGAAACCACGTTTCCCTGGGGACCAGTCCTGGAGGCGCCGTCGAAGAACAGTTGCCATACGTCACTTTCAGTTACGGAATTACATTCTGCAACTTCGTCGGGAATGTCTTCGTATAATTTGGAGGCTTCCGGGATCGGATGAGCAGCTAGGAAGTCGGCCAGCGCTTGGCCCTTGATGGACTTCTGCGGGACGTATACCATGTCATATGGTGTTAACAGCATTGCCCAAGTTACGAGCCTGGAATTAAGAACACTTGACTTGCTCATCAGTACACGAAGAGGGTTGATCCTGGAGATGATATGGATAGTCTGGCCGGTGACATAGTGTCGCGTCTTCTGGATAGCGAACATCAGAGCCAAGCATTCCTTCTCCACTGGGTTATACCGGTGTTCGACTTCGACCATCATCCTGCTGAGGTAGTAGATAGCCTGTTCATGCCCCACATCGTTCTTCTGCGCGAGAAGAGCTCCTAGCGAATGATCCATTGCTCGAACGTACAGCAAGAATGGTCTTTCTATGATGGAAGGCACCAGAACCGGCGGACTGGTGAGGTAGCATTTGATATCCCTGAATGCTTGCTGACAGGTTTCGTCCCATACGAAGGATACACCTTTCTTCATGAGATACGAAAAGGGCTGACATCTTCCCGAGAGGTTGGATATGAACCTCCGGATATAAGCCAGACGGCCTTGAAATCCTCGGAGTTCCCTCAGATTGTGGGGTGGTCGTATTTCTACGATGGCCTGGACTTTGTCAGGGTCCACTTGGATGCCTTTGGCGGTAATGACCAATCCCAGGAATTTTCTACTAGATACACCCAGGAAGGACTTCGTAGGGTTCATCTTAAGTTGATGTTGGCGTATTAACTCGAATACCGTCTTCAAGTCTTGAATGTGATCATTTTTGAGGCGGCTCTTGACAGCTATGTCGTCCACGTAACATTCTACTGTTTTGCGTAAATGTTCATAGAATATGCTACTCATAGCTCGTTGGTATGTAGCCCCGGCGTTCTTCAATCCGAAGGGCATGACCGTATAGCAATATACTCCTAACGGGGTCCGGAAGGCAGTGTGCTTCTCGTCTTCAGGATGCATCTTGATCTGATTGTATCCTGATAATCCGTCCATGAAAGACATGCGTTCAAAACTGCAGGTATTATCGATCATGATGTCCGTGATGGGAAGAGGGAACTCATCCTTGGGGCAGGCTGCATTCAGATCTCGGTAATCGATGCAGATACGTATTTTCCTATTTTTCTTCATGACTGGGACAACGTTGGCGACCCAGTCGGGATATTGTTCTTTCCGGTTGAAACCGCAGGCTATCAATTTCTTGACTTCAGCTTCGATGGCGTCCATCATGTCTGGGCGGAACCGGCGTTGGTGCTGCTTCATAGGCTTCGCGTCGGTCAATATATTGAGTTTATGAGTGGCCACCTTCGGGTCAAGGCCCGGCATATCCTCATAATTCTACGCAAAGACGTCGATATATTCTTTTATCAGCCGAATAACTTCTTTCCTTTCAGCTGGGGAAAGATTGTTACTGATGAATATCGGCTTTGGCAAAAGTTTACCCCCAACATCAACCTGGATAACTTCGTCTTTGGTGGGAGGTTCCCTCTGCTCGAAGCGGAATTCCCACTGCGTATCCATTTGTTGGGCCCAAGAGTCATTTTTAAACGGCTCAGGATCCTGTTCATCTGATTCAAAGGGATTTGCCACTACCATATTCACTGATAGTATTTGTTCGAGATCATCAGGTGAGTCAGAGGGCGACGAGCCATTCTGGGAGGAGGAAAAGATATCCTCATCTGACTTAGAGAAGGTGGCATATCCCAACCCGAAATGAGTTCGTTGATAGTAGGGGTCGCCGCGCAGCGGCGTTCGTCTGGCTCTTCCGTGGTTGAGGCCTGGCTTCCGCTCCAAGTCATAGCCCATGTTTTGCATGATCCTCAACGCTTACGGGCTGTATCGGTGAACCTGCATTTTTCCAGTATCGACATCGAAAGGATCTTCCTGGATTGCCGGTTGATTGCGCATGCGGCCGAAGACTATTGAACGCTGGCTGCTGTCGGTAGGCGGGACAATGAAGATAGAATCCTTCTGTGGTCCATATATCATGACGACGTTGGATGATGACGCTACTTCCCAGACATATGGACGGTAGAAGTTCATAACTTCCAAGAATTTTCGTGCTATGGGTTCTACCTCGTCACGGGGAGTGGATTCCTGATTTGGAATTTGAGCGTTAACGTACTGGAAACGAGGATGTTTATTATCATCTGGAACTCCGTTCCTGGTCGCATTTACATCGGTCGGCTGCCCGTTGCGCCGAAGGTTGATGACCAAAGGTGGAGGCTTCTGGTTCGGAGTGACCGCTAGAGGATCGCTCCCTTTTCCTGACCTGGATTTGTTCAGGTGAATAGCTATAGGCACCATGGCTTCTGGACGAGTGGTTCGCCCTTTCACTCTGATTGACAGCGGTAGTGCGGCAGAGGGTTCTCCTGGCTCCCGGTGGGATTCCTTCTCCGTCTCGCCCGACACTTCTTCCGTGTGGTCTTGAGAGTACAATATGGCATCATAATAGTAGGATTCTACTCCTTTAAACGGGTTTAGGTCGGCAACCTCCGTTTGTACCGTTTCTTGGGGGTCTACATATTTAAGACATTGATGTAGAGTTGAAGGAACGATATTGTGGTCGTGGATCCACGGTCTTCCCAGCAAAATGTTGTAGGACACCTCTGAATCGATGACGTAACACGTGGCCACCGATCTGAGGTTGCCAATCTGGATCCTCAGGCGAATCTTCCCCAACGGCTTACTTCTTCCGGGGTTGAAACCCACGATTGTAGTGGAGGTGTAAGCCAGTTCGCTGGTAGGAATCCTCAATGGTCTGAGTAGACTGTGAGGGATGATGCTGATCGATGATCCCGGATCTATGTGAATCCGATCGACCTCCATGGAACCGACGTACCCGGTGTAATAGAGGGGCCTGTCATGCCTGTTATGTTTTAACAGCATGTCGTCTTGGGTAAAAGTGATATTTGGGACCACCTCCATCACACTGTGGCATTGAGGACACGCCACTGGTTCTTCGTCAGGGGACTTGAGCTGGGTCAAGCATGCTTCCGCCTGTATCAGCGCTTCACTCAGGGCTAGACGAGTGTCTTGGGAGAGCCTGAGTAGCTCAAAGATGGAGAGCCTGGCTGGTGTATTAGCCAGTTGGGCCAGGATGTCGAAGTTGTAGGGCTTCTCAAAACCTTTGTTTGGAATATTTTTCATAGGTTTATCAAAGCGTACTTCTTTTTGCTTCCCCTTGTCCGTAAGAGTCGGTTTTGAAGGGCTAGCATCTGGTACGACGGGGCCTGGTCCTGAAGGTTTGGCAGCCGAAGCGTCTGCCGGCGCATCTTCCTGACTTGCTCCGTATTCGTTGAGGTAGGCTTTCCCTGAACGGGTTGCAGCAAATACCTCGTCTTCGTCTGATGGCGAAGGAGTTACGACCATATGGCATGGTTTGCATTTGGAGCTTTTTCTAGACGTAGCTTTAGTAACTTTAGTCTCCTCCTCGAGCTCTGACACCAAATTCGGATGAACCCACATAATCTCGACCTGCCGGGTGGTTAGGGGTACTAGGTCATAATTTTGACCCCTAGCTGGAGGGAGATTGACGATGTTCATCGTGGCACAGGAAATGGGCGTGATGCCGTCCGAGACCTTTAGGGAAGGCAGATCGCTAAACCGCAGAGAGATCATGTTGGTCGTGACCGTCTTCTCGGTGTTGTGCACAGTGATGGCCTTAGCATCGATTAACCCCTAGATCTTCCTTTTCAGTATATAACACGCCTTCGTTGGGTGGTGTATGTATCTGTGGAAGATACAGTATTTGGGGTCGTCAGTACTGCCGACTTCTTGGGGCCGCCTTAGCTCCGGAAGGGTGATCTTGCCACTCTTGACAAGACACTCGAATATACTTGGGATATCATCATCGTCAAAAGAGTAGACTTCGACGGGCCTGGAAGTTCCGGGTCTCGTCTGCGTGGTTGCCGCAGTCTTTTGTCTGGATGTATTGACCGCCAGAGCTTCTTTTCCCATGGAGCTGCGAGGATGGTCGCTGTTAAGAGATGACTTCTTGCCTCTATCAGAGGCGGAGATCATAATGCCATTGTCGTGCGCCTTGCGACTGTTGTCTTCGGTGGCCACTACTGAGATGATGAACGAGGGCCAATCATGGAACTGATATGGTCCTGTAAACACCGAGACTACGGAAAGGAGGTTCTTCCTGCAAATGTCTACTAACGCAGAGTCTGGAACTCCTGGAGGCATCTGTAAGGTGGCCTGACGAAAACGTTCGACGAAGGTGCGAACGTCCTCCTTTTTTCTCTGCTTGACTTCGATGAGAGAGGACATAGACATGTCCATTCCACCCTCGTAGAATCGCGTGAAGAATAAAGCTTTGAAGTCCTCGAAGGAAGTAATGCAGTTGTCCGCCAAGCTACGGTACCACTGATAGGCTACTCCTGAGAGGCAGCCTTTGAACACCCGAGTGAGGAGGGCGTCGTTCCCTTGTAGCAACACCGTCATCATACTGAAATAGTTCATGTACTGACTTGGTGATGTTTTTCCCTCGAACAGGGCCATAGTCTGAGGTTTGTACCTCGGAGGGAAAGGGACTTCTTCCCAGATAGCTGGGTAAGGCTGGTTAATTCCCAGTTTCTTGAGCTGATGTTTGTGCTTCAAGGCATCGAAGTGGGCTTTCAACTCCCGTACTGCCTGCATTGGATTTTCAGTTGCAAGCGGGACTATGGTGTAGCACGGAGTTGGTTGCATCGTGACTCCAACGGGAGGTAATATATTCTCCGAGTAAGGAAGCGGAGGAACTACTGACTCTTGATCTAGAACAGGCTCTTGGCTCGGGTTGGATGGTGGTAAGTCTACCCCCACACGTATCTGAGTTGACGGGACTGACGCTTGAGCCATGGCAGCTGCGTGCTGAGTTAGCATTATTTGGTGCATGTTCTCCATCATGGATTGCATTTGTTTCAGAGATGTCTCCTTCACGGTGATGCGTTATTCCGCATTTTCTGACGGCGAAGCTTCCTCGCGTTCATCTTCAACGGCGTAAACTCCCATTTCCCTGGGTGTCATCAAAGGATTAGTATAGGTCGCTGCAGAAGTCGACTCTATACTCTCAGCGTCTGATCTGGGAGATTGGCGACCCCCAGCGTCGGAATCAAACGAGTACGAAGCTGGTTGCTGTGACCTTGCACGGGTGTTTTGGAATACCCCAGCTTCAGTGTTCCTGAGGAGGTCTTCGAATCTCCTTCGGCTCGGAGGCCTAGAGGGATGATGTCTTGAGCTCGACCCTCCTCTAGGTATGTGTGAAGCCATGTTCACGAATGCATGTGCGAGCTCTTCTTCCTGGAAAGACTGAGAGTAGCTCAATCGGTCGAAAACCGACCATTTTGCTTTAGAACAACAGCAGTCAATCACAATTTTATGACTATTACAACATTGCTCGCTAGGGGGCGTAATAGACATGTTGGAAGGTCCCCTCTCCTTACGCTTCTGGATTAGATATTCGCGCAAGTCAGGAGGAGTAGAGGAAGAAGACGAAGGCTTGTTCCTTCTGTTCCCATCAGTGGCATGCGAAGGTTGGGCACCATGGTTTTCCCTATGTCACCTATGTACAACAGGTTGGCCATCTGGGTGGCAGATAATCCTCGGAGAGGGTGCCTTCCCGCAACCTGAGCTTGCTTTACGTCGTGGGACTCCGCCTGGAATAATTTGGAGATTTGCTCAGACTGGCGTAAAGCTGAAGAGGTCCTCAGTCGGCCGTCGACTTCCCGCATAATCCGGAGGGTAGGCAGATTGCTCCTTTGCTGGCGTAACGGCCGAGAAGTTGAGTACTCTGCCACTTGTTTCCCCTTGCAAAAATCACAGCGCTCATCTGGTTCCCCGTAGAGGTCAGATGTTGTCTTGCGCATGGAGAGTGATTTATACTTCCGATTTGGTGCTGAGGCATCATCAGAAGTTTGGTCTGTACCGCGCGTAGCGGGAGACTGGTTTCTACGCGTATAGTGCAGTGGATACTTCTTGGTTAGCGCTGAGGCTTTGCCCGAAGTTTCGTCTGTACCGCGCGTAGCGGGAGACTGGTTCCTACGCGTAGAGCGCAGTGGATACTTCTGGGTCAGCGCTGAGGCTTTGCCCAAAGTTTCGTCTGTACCGCGCGTAGCGGGAGACTGAATTTTACGTGCAGGGCACGGAGGGAGCAATGCTACAACCTCATTGGTCGGAGAGGTCGGAGAGATCGGAGAGTCCACAGGAATGGTAGAGGATGTCTTGGGCATCCAGACCTTGCGCAGCTTCCTGTTGTCTTGGATGGAGAGAGGGTGAGAGCTACCCCCGGTTTGAAGCATGTCTTCGTAGGCAGACTGGTCGAATTGGACGACCAGTGTCTTCTTCACGATTCCTATAGATACCGCATCGTGTTGAGAAATTGCTTCCTCATCAGAAGAGAAAGATGTCCCCAGCAGAGTCACCATCTTGTTTGTCGTATTAAACGAAAGAATAAAAAATGTATTCAGGATGGGGTTTATACGAAACCCGCCTTCTTTGGTTTACAAACAAACTTGTACAATTTGATCCTATACGAGGATATGGGAGTATAATTTATTTAATCTGGGTAAATATTGCTATAGGTGTCTGATCTGCAGTCGATCACTTTAGCCCTTGGACCATACGATGTTGAAGAAGTACCGTAGAAGACAGAAAGCAGCTTCGAAGGTTGCAAAAGAGGGTGGATGCACGATGCCAAAGTCGTCGATCCCTTCTCTCTGCCTGAGCTTCGGATTCTCTCTCTCTCTCTCTCTCTCTTGACCTCTGGTTCAACCTTTCTCCCTGGATCTGATATTGGTTTCTTGACCAATTTTCTGACCCTTTTTCTCATTGATAGAGGTCTCTATTTATAGAGTTTTAGTGACAGTGACCACTCCGTCGGTGTAGAAACTGAGGAGTGGAAGGTACAGTACCCTTTTACACAATGGTTAAAGTAACCAATGCCTGTGTATAGATGATCCTTTGAATGAGCGTGTGAGGCAGGTCCAACTAAGGGACAAAATGCGTATAATCGCTACGAAGATCACGGCGTAGAAGCCACGTAGGTAGGTATCCATTGTGTAGAAGAGGTTGGCATAGAAGCCAAATGTCTGTCACCATGGCATAGAAGCCAAATAGTTATCAAACCGGCATAGAAGCCGAATAGGCGTAGAAGCCGAACATGCATAGAAGCCGAATGGGCGTAGAAGCCGAGTGGTCATAGAGGCCGAGCAGGCATAGAAGCCGAGTGGTCATAGAGGCCGAGCAGGCGTAGAAGCCGAGTGGTCATAGAGATCGAGCAGGCGTAGAAGTCGAATGGTCATAGAGGCCGAGCAGGCGTAGAAGCTGAATGGTCGTAGAGACCGAGCAGGCGTAGAAGCCGAATGGTCATAGAGACCGAGCAGGCGTAGGAGCTGAACGGGCGTAGAAGCCGCTGTGTACCATGCCAGAGTGCTGATGGGGACGTCTTAGCCGGAATTATGACTTTTGAAGATATAATCAAATCTCTTGCATTAAATGCCGAGATTTTGCCACCATCCTGTGCATTAAATGTGGAGGCGTGTCTTTGAAGGTCTGCAACCCCTTCTGCGCATCAGTCGCAGAGACGTGCCTTGAGAAACTGTCACCGCTCTGTGCATTAGACGTAGAGACGTGCCTCGATCCCGTACGTAGTACAGCTTTTGATGTGGCAGGTGGTTTGTCTACTACAGAACGTAAAATAGCTTGTGTCTGCCTGTGTAAAATAAGGCAGCGTATCCCTTCGTGCTTGTAAAAGCAGTTTACGCAAAGGGGATGGCAGTATTTGACAGCCTGGGTCGCAGTGTTGTGTCATTATTATAGCCGTCGTCTGGGCAGTCGAGCCGTATCCCTTTGTCAGAAGTCCAGACGTCAGGTTCATTGCAGGATCTTTATTGCAGGGTCTGACAGGTTCACTTTAGAGAATACGAAGCGTCTCTTGTACACCTCAATGCTGCGTATGAAAGAGGATGGGTTTTACGCCCTGGAAGCGATGAAGCACCCTGTTTACGCTGAAGAAGCTTGGACGTACTGCCTTACGGGGGATAGTCCTTTGAGCTTTCATATTTTATGTTGCGTTTTAGCGGAAAGAGCTCTGTTGCACGCTTGATGGCTCTGAAGGCCTCTGCTTACGCTGCTCTGCACCAATATGCCGCGTATAGTCATCCGGCGTATTTTTCATGCTTCTACAATGAGCCATTCATTATTGCACACCACTGGAAGTATGCACATCAATGCAACAGGAAGTCCAATAGCAAGGAGCAGTACAGTTTCAGTAAGAAGGATTAACTGTATAGCTCGTGCACAGTACTGCATAGCAAAAAGGGGGGAAACGTGCAGCTGCACAGTGAATCTAGGTGTAGTTCTGCAGAGTAGCAGCAATACAAGGTGAGCACAGTATCAGCAACCTATCAGCATTCACAGTAAGCCACACAACAATAAGTTAGTTGTGCAGGCATCAATGTACAGCCATTTCATTTCACAGAGCAGTAGCATTCAATATATAGCACAGTATCAGCAACACTGGGGTTTCAGCAGTAGGCTCAGTGAGGTTAGGCTTGGTAGTTAAGGTTTTGGTTAGTACATTAGTGGTTTAGTGTTAAGATTAGTGATATACTTATTAATAAATAGTTAGCTAAGTATTTATAGTATCTATGTAGATATGTAGTATTATATATAGTTAGTTAGATATGTATGCTAGTATGTAATATCTGTTAGTAGTTAATATATTAATGTAGTTAGTACATGAGGTATTAACTATATATTAGCTATACCCACTAGGTTTTGAATTACCTTGGGATACCAAGGTAATGTTAAGGTAATGGGTCGATACCAAGGTATTGGATTTGAGTATCGAGATAGGTAGTGTGATACGCATTGGTGCAAGGCCAAGGTATCGTAAATTTATTGATTAGTTAAGGTACTATATGTATTGACTTGTATATATATACAAATTACTATTTTTATATATTAAACTTGCGTATCCTGAGATACGGTATTTTGTGTGTTTTATAGTATCATAGATTAGCTAGTATAGCTTAGTTTCATAGTGTATTGACCTAGTATCCTAGTGTTAGACTCTTACGACCTAGAATTAGTCGGTTTGACTTAGAAATGACTTTATAACCTAGAATTGCATCCGTTTAACTTATTTTTATTCCAGAACCTTGTATAGATGCAACGTACCATATATAGGTCTATGTGACACCAGCTTGGGCATCGAGAGACACCTTGCTCAAGACTTCAGGCGAGTACATTTCTCTGTTATTTTTTAATTCATAATAGTATATATATGCATGTTCTAGAATTTTATACTTGATTCTGACACTGTAATTTTACGGACAGGTTGACCAAATCAGCCTACTTTCTACCATTCAAAGTGGGTACATCTACGGAGAAGCTCACGAAGATATATATGCGCCAGATAGTCAGATTACGTGGTATTCCTGTGAGCATAGTCTCGGATCAGGATACTCGCTTCACGTTCCACTTCTAGAGGAGTTTACAGGCTAGCTTGGCACTCAGCTCAAGTTCAGTACCGTATATCACCCTCAGACAGACGGGCAGTCGGAGAGGACTATTCGGACTCTCGAGGACATGCTACGCACCTGTGTTTTTTATCTTGGTGGTTCTTGGAAGGATACTCCTATAGACCAGGAGGACTTAGTTGCAGAGCCCGAGGAGGTCTAGTATTTGTGTTGGCCTTGTATTAAACTATTTGTTGTGATTCATAGTTTGTATATTATTTCAGACTTGTGGATTGTATTTTGTTCTTTCTTTCGCTATTCCATTCGTGCTTTATCTTCCTTAGTTTATTTTGTGATTGAGTTAGTTATATTTATGAGATACCATAATGTTCCTCCATTTGAAGTTGAGATAATTGATAGGTACCATAATATATTGTTGAGATGTTAGATAGTTAGAAATGACCCAGACCGCGTTCTACCGCCGATGCTACGGCGTAGGCTGGGCGTATCCACGTACTCTTGCCCGAATAACCGGGTGCAGGTCGTGACACCCATAATCCTCCACTGACTAAGTCATATCCATAGCATGCCCAATTTTGTAACTTCTTAAGTCACTAACACCCTAATTATAGCAGTTATGCTTTTTATCACTTAAACGTTTCTTGTGTAATGATGGCTAATCAAATACGCAATCCGTATCCCTAACAAGATGTCTCAGGCATGTAATATTGGTGTCATGGTCAAGAAAGAAATAAATATATCCCCGAATCATAAGGTAGTCCACTATAACTAGGTCGACATGCATAAAATAAGAACAAAACTCAAAAATAACTAATCAAGTCGCTTGCACCCAAGTATAGCTTGGACGTACAGTTTATATAATCTAGAATATAATCAATAAGGAAATATACAAGTAAATGCTGTAAATAAATAGCTAAGACAGTAAACACAGTAATGTATACTTGCCTGGATCCTGAATGGTGTCAAGACAACGTCTAGGTGGCCAAGACGACAAATCAAAAAAAGCAAAGATGTAGAAGCAGAACAAACATCTCTGGATGCTTGTAAACCCCCTCACCCAAAATTAGGCCTACTTGGCATAGATAGAGAAATTAGGTCTAATTAGAATCCAACTAGAAAGAGAACATGGTATTTTATTTAATTGCACATTATGTATATCGCTTAGCGCACCTTACCGTTGCTTTGATAATTGGAGCACCACACTAGCCATTATCTTTATACAAATTTCACGACCTTGTCCTAGACATGACCTCCTACTATTCTAACCTTTGTGTAACTTATAATATTGCTTTCTTGTGCTATATTTTAGTCGCACAATTAACGTCGCGGACGTTATTATTATAATTCTAAATAAATATGACTCTGTACCGTGGTGCGTTCCAATCGAAAGTGGAGACACAATCTTGACCGTTTTATAGAACCCGAATTTTATTAATATTCTATATTGTACCCTCTATGTCCCTGACACTTGTGTCTCACCTAATTTCATTTTCATGTACTTCTAATTAATTCCAGAACACCGTGAAAGTATTATAATTAATTAAAACCTAATTTTTATCTTTGTGTAATTTTTTTTAATTGTTGGGCTCTTTTATGCAAAAGTGCATTGAGGTGTCCCCACTATTGGACAGTACGTGAAGAAACCCAATTTTTCCTTCATGTGAATTTCTTCGTAATTTTTCGGGATGTGCAACGCGCGCAACATCGCCCCTCGTGTAAACCTAGCCCTTGTATTTAAACAATGTAATTTACAGCTCTTCAAACAACCCATGCCAAGCCAAGGCCCATCCCAAGTTGGATGTTGACCAAGCCCACTTACCTTGGTCAACCCAAAACCCAAAGTCTCCATGTATAAAATAGCTTTTTCTTCCCTTTCTCTTGATTTTCTCTCAAAATCACCTAAACCTAATATACCAATCAGCCGACCCCCCTGCACTTACTGTTCACCTTCTTCCTCGCCATCCCCCGCCGGACCGATCCTCACCGTCGGAGCCGGCCATCTCCCCCCTGCTCTCTCATCCTCCTCGCCGGAGCAGATCCTGACCTGCTGTGTCGACCGGATCGTCGTACTCCCCTTCAGCCAGCACCCGCCTGAACGTCTTCCCGATGTCGACACCGCCTAGATCGAGCCTCGCCGGATCTCCATGATGTCCCATCGCTTGAGCTCCTCCGGCATCAACCTCCATTACCACCACCACCGCTGCATTCGCCTGAACGGCCCTCTCCCCGACCTCGACTTCATCTCTGGCCATCCGTCTCGCCATGTCCCGCTCCAGCATCATCACCCCCCCCCCCCGTCGACACCACAAAACCACCACCACCATTATCCCCGAGTACCCCGACGGTACAACACAGACGACTCTCCACCGCCAGAGTCGACAGCACCCTCACCACCTCTTCTCCACCTCCCTGTCATCCCCTCCGGTGAACTCGACCGCGCAACCCTGAACTCTTCTCCTTCCTCCCATCGATCTCCACCTCTCCCTTCCCTGAACCCGAGCGACCTCCTCCTGCTCCCTGCCCTCCTCTTCCTTCTGGCCGGACTTCCCTGGCCTGAGCTCCTCCCCCATGGCCGGACCCCTGGCCGGAGTTCAGACACCACCACCTATATTATTAAAACCACCATCAACATCATCCACGACCATCATCACCACCTCTATTACCTTCACCATCATCATTGCCATCGTCGTCATTGTTATCACCTTAACCACCCTCGTCACCATTATCATCCTCATCATCAACCCTAACATCGTCATCACCCTCATCGTCCTTGTCATCACCATCGTCTACGTCATCATCCTCGTCATTATCATCCTGGTCGTCATCATCATCGTTCTTGGCATCATCATCGCCATCGTCGTCGATATCGTCACCATCCCCATCATCATGATCGTCAACATTACTCTCATCACTATCATCCCCGTCCATGTAATCATCCTCATCTCATTATCCTCGTCATCGTCGTATCATCATCTGCATCACCACCATTATCATCATTTTCGTCGTCATTACCATAATCGTCACCTTAACCATAACCTAATTATCACATCATCATTACCCTCGTCCTCGTGTTCACCATGAACCTGTCACCCTCGCCAGACAAATCATAGCAGTCACCCCGATTTTCGTACCTGTGCACGCTGACCCCGGAGACCTGTTGGATTTATCTGCGCGACTTCAGGAGCAGATTATTGGTGCTACGCAGCTCTCTTGCCAGGCAAGTATACCTTGCCTTTGTTGTACTGTTTAAATCTTAGTTATTATTTAGCTGCCTGTTTATTATTTTAGCTATTATAACTATGTACGTCCGAGAGAGACTCGGGTGCTGTCAACGAATGTGTTGACGTTAGGACTTGTGTCTGACCTAGTGTCTAGTAGACCCACCTAAAGTTGTGGAGTTATTGGTATGACTCCCAGGCCTTAACACATTTCTTATACGTGTTGTGAGTCTCATGCAGGGCATGGTTCTACGTATGTGGTTGGCCACCTGTACGTGTAGACGTACGACGGATAGGGTATAACTGCTAATAGTGATGCATGTTAGAAGACTTAGCAGTTATTAGTAGGCGGAGCGTAGACTATCGTGGTACGACTGTCCAATCCTTGTCCTTGTTTGGTTGTAAGGATTGGGCTATTGTTCTAATGATAGACTATAAGCCAGAGTTACAACGCCTTGGTGTAGTAGCTGAAGCGTGTTGTGGATACAATATGCTTAGATCATTTGGCGGGGAGGACTACTAGTAGGCGTATGGGACACCCACTTCCTTTATTCAGATTCCTCGTTCGACGGAACGGTATGGACGTTATATACTTGCATATTCCCCGTTCTTCAGAGCGGTAGGACGTTATTATATTGCAGTGCGCCCTTGTATTGGGGGCATATATGGCATATACTAGCCAGTTGTCACGATTGGTGAATTACGTCAGCATATGTCTAGCCTACACTTTCCCATACACCCAAAGTTGTCCTCAAGTTGTATTTCACTTAGATGGTTAGGTCACCCTGGAGTTTTTACAGTATTTACTTTATGGTATGCTTTTATGTATCTTGTTATGTCCCTCTGAGGACCTGGCCCTTTCCAGGTGTGTTGTCCATGAGTATTTGCAGGAGTGCAGATTCGGACTGGCTACTTATATTGTGAGAGGTCTTCCCTTCGAGCCTCATGATTGCTAGAGGTTGTACTTATATTGTATTATTTAGTTCGGTAGTGGATTTGTTTCGATCCGACTACCATCATTAGACACTTTATATTGATATCTAGTTCATAGATACTGGTCATTTAATTATATTGATTCTATGGATTAGATCTAGATTATACCATGTGACTTATGATGGAGTTATTCCACTTATGGATTTTGTTATTCAGATACAACGTACGTTTGTTATGGTTTCCATATATTGAAGTGCCATATTCATACGGCTGGCATGCAGACATGTCCCAGTCCTACGTATTTTTGGGACTGGGGCATGAAAATGCTAAAATAAATATCACTAACGTGTCTGAAATGAGTGAGATAGTCAAAAAAGCCTACCCATGTCATGCCATAGTCCAAAAATACCAAAGGACTAGCCACGTGGTAATGGCCAACAGCAGAACTCCAATAGGATAACCCAATTTAATAGACCTGTTGAATGCAGTTAAGTTGTAATATATAAATAAGTAAATAAATAAAGGTCTATGACAACTGTCACAGTTTATATATCTAATCTCATCCACAAATTAATAATCAAGATCACAAAGGGATAGTCCAGTCACGATAATAATATAATAAAATTATCCATCAATAATGCAATAAAAGTAATGTCGTGGTGAAGAACCCATCATTAAAACAATGAAAAGAGAAATACCCAAATACAAATATTCAGTGGTCACTAAACCAATTCCAAATGTCTAAGAATCACGAAGAATAATAAATAGGAAAAATAACTGCTTGATCAAGAGAAGTCCTCTGGCACAATCTTGTCATCTGATGCAGGTACGGCTCCAATATCAGCTTTTGACCCGTAAGCCTCGGGATAACTCGTCCCATCTATACCTGGGGAGATAATCCGGATCCATGTCCTTAAGGGACATAGCTAGGTATAGAATAACTTAAGCCAAAGTAACAGTAAATAATAATCAGTGTACTCAAGGTAACTATCACAACAAACTATATGAATGCATCTGAGAATACCCTCGTCCGCTAAACCACCAAGTCGGTAGGTCTCAATAGACACGACTGTAACTAAGGAATGTAGAGGAAGTGTACAGGCCCTATTACAGGTACCCACAGCACTGTAAAAGTCTGAAGCATATGCAACGGTAACACGAAATGAGTGGTAGCCCAACGGTATGGGTATGTTCTCCCTAATCCCCATGTATCTCACATCTCATGTCCATAACATACAAGACAAATACTAACTATATCACGAGTCAACAAGGAAGATACAATCAAGTCAACTATCTCATATCATGAGTTATATCCTAACAAAGAAGCCAAAAATCTCGAATGTCTCAAGTAAGGCTTCTGTACATGAAGGCCGTGTACAGTATCCTAGGGTATATCGTATAAGAGTTGCACGTATAAGGTAATATAATGACAATGCAATCTAATAACACCCAATTTCACGTACGAAAGTCGGCATCCGAATATAACTCGGAAGCTGAGTATCATAAAAACCCTAGGGTCACCACAAATACATGCAAAGAACTAGAAATAGAATCAAAATCTAGTAATAGAAATAAGCACATAATACTGGAACAAGGAAAGGTACACTTGCCTGGGTCTTTAATACGTAGTTGTAAAAATGATCCCGCGTACACTCCTCCGGAATTTAATTGACCTAAATAATTAATTTACTACTTTAAGTTTCTCTTCAAGAATATTGGAAAAATAAATTATATGTCTTAATTATTATTAACCATTTATAACCATTCTAATATCATCATAACATGTGATTTCTTGACCCAACAACTCACATATTTTTACGAGGTATCGGGACCTAGTTTTATGGTTTCTGACTTCCAAAATTTATGTTTAAGTCCCCACTTGAGGACATGAATATAAATCATTTAAAAATTATATAATCATAATTTAAACATGATATACTGATTTTAACCTCTGAATTTCATATTAAGAATTTTAAACTTTTGATGAGAGGAGAAGATTTTATGGTTGTTTGGTGGAGATTGGGTGGAAGGATGATAAAATGTTAAACTTTTAATGAGAGGAGAAGATTTTTTGGTGATGGAGATGGTGTTGTATTGGTTTTCTTGGCAAGGGGCTGCTTGTTTTTGTGAGGTAGAGGGTTAGGGGTCATCCAACAAAGAGGAAGAAGCTTATTAGGGTTAGGGTTAGGGTTTGGTGATAGGTTGCTATTTCTATGGGGTTTTTAATAGGTTTACATATATGGAAGGGGTTTTCCATGCATGTATAGGGGTCGGCCACATAGGGGCTACTCATGGTGTATTCGACTAAGGGGGTTTGACTTCTTGGGTTGGGTTTTTGTTAGGTTAGGGTTTTGGTTGGTTAGAAAATTGGTTAGTTAGTTATTTGCCAACTAGGGTGATATTTATGGCGCTTTCTATAAATACAAACTTTTATAAATAAAAACATGTTAATTTAATTACAATATATATATATATATATATATATATATATATATATATATATATATATATATATATATATATATATATATATATATATATATATTGTCACAACCCAATTCTAGAAAATAGGACTATTTTTTTTGGTAAATTGTGTATTAATTATAAATAATTATATTTATATTTAATTGTTGATTGTATTATTTTTTATTGGTTGTTTTAGAGTTTTGGCTAGTCTGGACCCATGTCAGACCCTAGGGGACCCATGTCCGACCCAACCAACACCCTTGTGAGGCCTATTTTTGGGTTTAAAATAATTATTATATTTTATTTTAGTTAGTTGGAGTGATTAGGAGTTAATTTGAGTGTATTTGGAACCCCAAACCCAAATCCCTATTAGCATGACTAATTAGGAGGGCATTTTAGTCATTTCCATTCATGTAAACCTACTTCTTCATGCATACCCGGCCCCTTTCCCAGATCTGGACAGAACCGAACCCCTCTCTTCTTCATTCCTTCTTCTTCTTCTTCTTCTTCTTCTTCTTCTTCTTCTTTTCCATTCTCCACTCCTTCTTTTCTTCTTCCCACTTCCTATTCTAAGTAAGTATTCTCATTTTTTTCTTCATTTTTCTATTTCTTCCATTTATCTGAACCCTAACCATTTGATTTTCCCTAACCTAGGTGTGTAGAGCCTAGATTTAGTGTAGAGGCTTAGCTTGGAGGCTTGGAAGCTTGGGGGTGGTGATTTCAAGAATTTTGGAGACTTTGGCCTTGGGATTCTAACTCCCAAGAGGTAATCCCTAAATTTTCTCTTAGTGGTTGCTATTATTTAGCGTAATTAGTGGTTTAGAACCTTCCTAGACCTTAAGGCTACCCGTGGGAGAAAGTTAGAACTTGTTTGGTTGTGTTTGGAGACTTTGACATTAGGTTTTGTGTCAATTTTGGGTAAAATCCGAGATTAGCCCAATTTTGGGTAATGCCCTAGGTTAGACGGACCTAGGTAGACATGCTTAGGTGTCTTGGGGGTTAGTACGTGTCTCTGTTCGGACACGTGAGGTCGTGTCATGGAGAAATGGGCATTTCGGATGATTTGGGGGTTTTTATCGTCGTAGGTTCTATGTGCGTGTGCATTATTGCCACGGACCTAGAATCGACGAGTTAGCATTTTTTCTAGGATCTAGACATCGATTAGAACCCGTAGGTAAATTTTGGGCCAATTTTGAGTAGGTTTGGTGTACGTTTCATGAGATTTTGCGAACCGTACACCACGTGTTCGTCGAAACGACCAAATGGACATTTCAACTTAGTTTCTTGGTTTCGGGCTCGTGCGCGCGTTGGGTTAGCTTTTGGGAGTGTGTGCTAGAGTTCTCGGGTTATATTTTATATATTTATAGTTATTTATTGGTGTTGGGGTCGTTGTGCGTGCATTTGTGTTGTGTGTGTTGGGTTTGTGTATATATGTATAAATGAGTTTATATATATATATGTATGTGTGTCTATATATGTATATATATATATGTGTGTTTGTATATGTTTATTTGAGTGTGTATATGTGTTTGTGTAAGTGTATCTATATATATAAGTGAGTGTGTGTATATATATATATATATATATATATATATATATATATATATATATATATATATGAGTATGTGTGTGTGTGTGTATATATATATATATATATATATATATATATGAGTATGTGTATATATATATGTAGAGTATTATATTTATATACATGTGTGTGTGTGTACCTATATACATATGTGTAAGTGTGTACATATGTATATGGTTGTAAATATATATATATATATATATATATATATATATAATATATATATATATATATATATATATATATATATAATATATATATGTTTGTGTGTGTATATATATATATATATATATATATATATATATATATATGTATATATATATATATATGTGTGTGTGTGTGTGTGTGTGTGTGTGCTTGTGTTTGTGTTTGCGTGGTGTGCCAGCAGAGCAGCGAGGGGGGGGGGCGCTGCAGCAGCGAGGCCAGCGCGTTGCGGCAGCAGCAAAGCGCAGCAGCATCCAGCTGCAGTAGCAGCAGCAGCAGCAGCGCATTGCATTAGCAGCGGAGCAGCAACTTGGCGAGGCATTTGCTTAGCAGCGTTCAGCAGGTAGCGAGGGGGAGAGAGGGATCTATATATTTAATGTATAGATAGATAGATAGATAGATAGATAGATAGATAGATAGATTAGTAAGTAGATATAGTTAGATAGTTAGATATATGGATATGGGTATATGTGTGTATGTGTGGTTATATATATATAGATATGTAGGTATATATATTCATATGTGTTTGTATATATATATATATATATATATATATTAGCCTAGATATATATACTTAGGTGTTTATATAGATAGATAGGTAGCTAGAAGGTTAGTGTTAGAGAGAGGGGTAGTGGATATCTCAATACCTTGAGATATCAAGGTATCTCAATACCTTGAGATACCCAAGGTATTGAGTATCGGAGCGGGGTTTTTGAGCAATTGCCTAGGTTTGAGTTTAGAGTTAGATTTTTATGTATATGTGTATATAATTACGCGTGCTTGCATAGGTTTTAGCGGGTTTAGGCGGAGTGCGTAGCTTAGGTCGAGGTATCGGATACCGAGGGTATCCCGGTATCTCGAGGAGGCGAGTTTAAGGGTTTACTAGCTTAATGAGCTACTAGAATTTTAGGGGCACCCTAGTTTGACCTAGCGTTGACCATAATTGCCCTCGTTAACCGTAAAAGTCAACGTTTGATCTAGTTTTGACCCAGAGTTGAATTTTTGGACCCCGGGTTGACTTTTTGACCCAAATTTTACCCATTTGACCCGTTTGATCTAGAATAACCCTAGAAGCCTATTTTTAGTTATTTTATATAAGTTTAACTCTTTAGAACCCCGTTTAACCTTGCTTTTCGTAATAGGTTCTTGCGACGCCAGTCCGGATCTTGATTCTTATTAGTTGCTCAGGACGTCAGGCGAGTATTTACCTCTGATTGTTTCCATTTCATGATAGCGTATATATCACCTGTTCTAGAACTGTAATACTTGATTCTGACACATTGTTTCATGAGCTGGTACTAGTTGGATCCCGTCATGAGATGTTATCCCCCTTATCGTGTTCAGCGGGTACTCTATCACGTGAATTTTATCATGTGCTTCGGGTATTGATTCTCATGTGCTATCATGTGTTTCGTGTGCTCTCGCCTTCATGTACGCGAGTTATTTATCATGTACGTAGCGTGTCGTGGTTGGATCCAAGAGTATTAGTGGGGGAGGAGAGTAGGAGTTGGTTATGTGATCAAAGCCAAACAGTATTCATGTATATGTCAGTTATGCAACTCACGCATAATGGAGTTATCATAGATTATTCATTTGCAACCTAAGCCGATCACATAACGAACTTGTGCTCAAGGCACTTAGCTAGTATTCCTGTTTTCTTACATGCAGTTATTTCTCTACTACTTGTATTGTTCTCCAGTTTTATATTACAGCTACTTTATCTGCTCCTCCATGTATTTATTTTCCTATACATCTTGTATACTTTTCTATTGGTAGTCATATACACCTTACCATGTATTTGGAGTTGCTTTCAGAGTTATGTACTTCGCTCCAGTCCTGACTGGGTATATTTTTTCCAGAGGATCCTGAGAATTTTTTCCCGACATTCTACGGGCCAGATGTCGAGGAGTGTTGTGACCCGGAGTTTGAGGAAGAGCCTGTCGAGGAGACACCGTTAGCACCTTAGTTCAGCTAGGTGGGTTTTCCTGGGTTGTTTCCAGTTGATATTTTTGGATGACTGTATTGCTATTATTATTTTGCGCTTGTGAGATGTTGTAGACTATAGACTTGGACTGTATATTAGATATTGTATTTGCTCTCTGTTTCTTTGTTTTGTTGTTGATATCTTATCGTGCTTTTACTCTTCCCGTAGTTATTGTGATTGAGGCATATATATATTGCGTGGTTGCCCTCCTTTTGGAGAGGTTATATTGACAGGTTTTGTGAGATATATAGATTGTTGACCTAGAACGGACCTTTACAGCGTTCTACCGCCGATTCTGCGGCGTAGGCTGGACGTACCCATGACTCATGCCCGATTTTTTGGGTACGGGTCGTGACACATTTTTGGTGGTGGCCCATGCATGGTCTAGTACGCAGGTCTAGTTTCTAGGTCTACCTGCAATAGGATATAGGATATAGGCTGAGAGAGAGTGTGCTCAATCACAACTAGGACCCTTTCTGATTTCTTTTGCTATCTTTAATCTTTCAGAAATTATTTTCTTTTGTAATATTACTGTCCTTCTTTGACGATATCGTAACTTGCACCGTTGGTGATGTGATCTCAGGTTCTGTTCTTCTTGATTCTATTCCAGCACTTGCTTTATTTGATTTCGGTGCTTCCGATAGCTTTGTGTCTGTATTTTTGCTATTATGCACTATCTTGTTGCTGAACCTTTAGCTAGACTCTGCAAGATCACGACCGGGGATGGCATTATCCTAGTCAGTGAGGTCTGCAGAGACCGGAGAGTTACCTTGGGAAACCGGGAGTTGAGTGTGTGCCTACTCGTAATGCCACTTCCGAGCTACAAAATTGTACTCGGGATGGATTGGTTGAGTATGAATTGTGCTAGTATAGATTGTCGTGGAGGCAGAGTGTTGTTTAGTCCGTCGGATGATCCAGAGTTTGAGTTTGCCAGAGGAGCAGCGGAGCAGAGCGAGGGAGTCTTCTGCGGAGCCCTGGTGGTAGAGCCGAGGTTGCCACATCCACTGATAGCGGAGTTCATGGATGTCTTTCCGGAGGAGTTGCCAGGGTTACCTTCGGACAGAGATGTGGAGTTCTCTATAGACTTGGTGCCAGGTGCGGAGCCGATATCCCAGCACGTCTATAGAGTCAGCAAAAGTGAGCTGATAGAGTTGAAGAAGCAGGTGGATGAGCTTCAGGACAAGGGATTTATCAGATCTAATTCTTCTCAGTGGGGTGCTCCGGTACTTTTGTGCCGAAGAAGGATGGGTCGATACGGATGTGTATCGACTACAGGGCTCTGAACAACCTCACAATCAAGAACAAGTATCCGCTACCGCGTATTGATGATCTCTTTGACCAGTTGAGCGGAGCGAGGGTATTTTCCAGGATTGATCTGAGGACAGGCTACAGGTGAAGGTCAGGCAGGAGGATATTCCGAAGACAGCTTTTTAGACCAGGTATGGACAGTATGAGTTCATGGTGATGCCGTTTGGGTTGACTAATGCCCCAGCAGTGTTCATGAATCTAATGAACAAGGTATTCCATCAGCATCTGGACAGGTTTGTAGTGGTGTTTATAGATGACATCTTGGTGTATTCGAAGACCCTAGAGGAGCACGAGGAGCATCTGAGGATAGTGCTGGAGACTCTCAGAAAGGAGAAGCTTTATGGAAAGCTTTTGAAGTGCGAGTTCTTCCTTGACAAGGTTGAATTCCTTGGTCATGTGGTGACTGGAGAGGGGATCTCGGTGGATCCGAGAAAGATCATGGCAGTTGAGGCATGGAGTGCTCCGAGTTCAGTAGCAGAGGTCAGGAGTTTTCTGGGACTGGCAGGTTACTACAGGAGATTTGTTCAGGATTTTTCCCGGATTGCAGAGCCGTTGTCTAGGCTGACCCAGAAGGACATGGAGTTTGTTTGGTCAGAGGAGTGCCAGATTGCCTTTGATGAGCTGAAGAGGAGATTGACGATAGCTCCAGTGTTGACGTTGCCATCAGGTTCTGGAGGATTCACTATCTATAGTAATGCATCGGGGAAGGGACTGGGTTGTGTGTTACAGCAGAATGTGAGGGTGATTGCCTATACTTCTAGGCAATTACGTCATCATGAGAAGAACTATCCGACCCACGATTTGGAGTTGGAAGCGGTCATCTTTGCTCTGAAGTTATGGAAACACTATTTATACGGAGAGTGTGTGGAGATCTTCACAGACCACAAGAGCTTGAAGTATGTGTTTACCCAAAAAGAGTTGAACATGAGGCAGAAGAGATGGTTGGAGTTGATAAAATACTTCGACATATTGTTACAGTCCCATCCAGGGAAGGCAAACGTAGTTGCGGATACGCTAAGCAGGTATCCGGTAGCTATGTGCCTGACTACAGATCATTATCTTCTGGCAGATCAAGAGAGCTTGGGCATTGAGGTGATAGTACCTGGAGTTGAGATACAGATGTGGGGACTGCAGATTCAGTCAGAGTTGGTAGACCGGATCAGGGCTACACAGTTGAGGATGAGTCCCTGAGGAGCATCAGGGCGCAGGTTCAGATTGGATTATCAGATGACTTCACCATTGCTGATGATGGATCATTGCGGCACGGAACCAGGTTGTGTGTGCCGAGTGGGTTATTGCACGAGGAGGTTCTTCAGGAGGCGCATCGATCCCAGTACTCTATACATCCAGGTGCCAACAAGATGTATAGAGATCTGAAAGAGCATGTATGGTGGTACGGGATGAAGCGGGAGGTAGCGCGCTTCGTATCCCGATGCTTAGTGTGCCAGCAGGTGAAGGCAAAGAGGCAGAGGCCAGGAGGTTTGCTCCAGCCATTACCCATTCCGGAGTTGAAATGGGAGCATGTGACCATGGATTTTGTTTTTGGACTTCCCCGTTCTCCCGGAGGGAAGAATGCGATTTGGGTCATCGTAGACAGGTTGACCAAATCGGCCCACTTTCTACCATTCAAAGTGGGTACGTTTACAGAGAGACTAGCAGAGATATATGTGCGCCAGATAGTCAGACTGCATGGAGTTCCTGTGAGCATAGTATCAGACCAGGACAGTCGCTTTACTTCGCATTTTTGGAGGAGTCTACAGGCTAGCTTGGGTACCCAGCTCAAGTTTAGTAGTGCATATCACCCACAGACAGACGGTTAGTCAGAGAGGACCATTCAGACACTTGAGGACATATTTCGCACTTGTGTTCTGGATTTCAGAGGCTCTTAGGAGGATCACTTGTACTTGGTAGAGTTTTCTTACAACAACAGCTACCAAGCCAGTATAGATATGTCATAATTCGAGGTATTGTATGGACGGAGGTATCGTACTCCGTTATCATGGGATGATGTAGGCGAGAGAGCTTTGCTTGGCCCGAAGATGGTGGTGGATGCAGCGGAGAGGGTCAAGCTCTTTAGAGATAGACTTCGGGTGGCGCAGGACAGGCAGCGGCATTGGGCCGATAGCCACCGGAGACCTTTGGAGTTTGAGGTATAGCTAAGAATCTAGATTTTGTTCTTGTGTTTGCTTGTGATTGCTTGTTTTAGATTAAGTGTTGAGCCCTTGTTTGTACTAGGTTGGAGATCTGGTGTTCCCGAGAATTTTTTTGACGCGGGGCACTATTCGCTTTGGTGGAGGCGGGAAGCTTAGCCCATATTTCGTCGGACACTTTAGCATCCTTGAGAGGGTTGGCGCTGTGGCGTATAGGCTAGATTTGTCGCCTACGCTAGAGGGAGTTCATGATGTGTTCCACGTGTCGCAGTTGAGACGGTACGTGGCGGATCCCAGTCACGTATTGGATCACTCAGAGATCGTAGTGGGCCATACTCTTAGCTATCCAGAGCAGCCTGTGGAGATTCTGGATCGGCGGGAGATGGTATTGAGGAACCAGACTATTTTCTTGGTTCGCGTCGCGTGGAGGCATTACTCTCCAGGTGAGTCGACCTGGGAGAGGGAGGATAAAATGCGCGAGCGATACCCTTATCTTTTCGAGCCCTGAGGAATGGTTCTGTTCTTTTCTTTTCCTTGCATTCTTGTCATAGTTTTGTCTTTTAATTTCGAGGACGAAATTATTTTAAGGAGGGTAGGCTTGTCACTATCCAATTCTAGAAAATAGGATTATTTTTTTATTTTTATTTAGTAAATTGTGTATTAATTATAAATAATTATATTTATATTTAATTATTGATTGTATTATTTTTTTATTGGTTGTTTTAGAGTTTTGGCTAGTCTGGACCCATGTCAAACCCTAGTGGACCCATGTCCGACCCAACCAACACTCTTGTGAGGCCTATTTTTGGATTTAGAATAATTATTATATTTTATTTTAGTTAGTTGGAGTGATTAGGAGTTAATTTGAGTGTATTTGGAACCCCAAACCTAAATCCCTATTAGCATGACTAATTAGGAGGGTTCTTTAGTCATTTCCATTCATGTAAACCTACTTCTTCAAGCATAGCCGGCCCCTTTCCCAGATTTGGACAGAACCGAACCCCCTCTTCTTCATTCCTTCTTTTTCTTCTTCTTCTTCTTCTTCTTCTTCTTCTCTATTCTCCACTCCTTCTTTTCTTCTTCCCACTTCCTATTCCAAGTAAGTATTCTCATTTTCTTTTCTTCTTTCTTCCATTTCTTCCATTTATGTGAATCCAAACCATTTGATTTTCCCTAACTTAGGTGTGTAGAGCCTAGATTTAGTGTAGAGGCTTAGCTTGGAGGCTTAGAAGCTTGGGGGTGGTGATTTCAAGAATTTTGGAGACTTTGGCCTTGGGATTCCAACTCCCAAGAGGTAAACCCTAACTTTTCTCTTAGTGGTTGCTATTATATAGTATAATTAGTGGTTTAGAACCTTTCTAGACCTTAAGGCTACCCGTAGGAGGAAGTTAGAACTTGTTTGGTTGTGTTTGGAGACTTTGACATTAGATTTTGTGTCAATTTTGGATGAAATCCGAGATTGGCCCAATTTTGGATGATGCCCTAAGTTAGACGGACCTAAGTAGACGTGCTTGGGTGTCTTGGGGGTTAGTACGTGTCTCCGTTCGGACACGTGAGATCGTGTCGCGAAGAAATGGGCATTTCGGGCGATTTGGGGGTTTTCATCGTCGTAGATTCTATGTGCGTGCGCGTTTTTGTCGCGGACCAAGAATTGACTAGTTAGTATTTTTTCTAGGATCTAGATATTGTTTAGAACCCGTGGATAAATTTGGGCCGATTTCGAGTAGGTTTGGTGTGCGTTTTACGAGATTTTGTGAACCGCACACCACGTGTTCGTCAAAATGACCAAATGGCCATTTCGACTTAGTTTTTTGATTTCGGGCTCGTGCACGCGTTGGATTAGCTTCGGAGAGTGTGTGCTAGAGTTCTCGGATTGTATTTTATTTATTTATAGTTATTTATTGGTGTTGGGGTAGTTGTGCGTGCGTTGGTGTTGTGTGTTGTGTGTGTTGGGTTTGTGTGTATATATATATATGTATATATGAGTTTATATATATATGTATGTATGTCTATATATATATATATATATATATATATATATATATAGTATTTTTTCTAGGATCTAGACATCGATTAGAACCCGTGGATAAATTTTGGGCCGATTCCGAGTATGTTTGGTGTACGTTTCACGAGATTTTGCGAACCGCACACCACGTGTTCGTCAAAATGACCGAATGGCCATTTCGACTTAGTTTCTTGGTTTTGAGCTCGTGCACGCGTTGGGTTAGCTTCGGGGAGTGTGTGCTAGAGTTCTCGGGTTGTATTTTATATATTTATAGTTATTTATTGGTGTTGGGGTCGTTGTGCGTGCGTTGGTGTTGTGTGTTGTGTGTGTTGGGTTTGTGTATATATGTATATATGAGTTTATATATATATGTATGTGTGTCTATATATATATATATATATGTGTGTGTGTGTGTGTGTGTGTGTGTGTGTGTGTGTGTGTGTGTGTTTGTATATGTTTATATGAGTGTGTATATGTGTTTGTGTAAGTGTATCTATATATATATAAGTGAGTGTGTGTGTGTATATATATATATATATATATATATATATATATATGAGTGTATGTGTGTGTGTGTATATATATATGAGTATGTGTATATATATATATGTAGAGTATTTATATATATATACATGTGTGTGATTGTATATATGTGTGTGTGTACCTATATACATATGTGTAAGTGTGTATATATATATATATGGTTGTGTGTATATATATATATATATATATATATATATATATATATATATATATATATATATATATATATATATATATATATATATATGTATATGTTTGTGTGTATATATATATGTGTGTGTGTGCTTATGTCTGTGTGTGCGTGGTGTGCCAACAGAGCAGCAAGGGGGGAGCGCTGCAGCAGCGAGGCCAGTGCTGCCGCAGCAGCAAAGCGCAGCAGCAGCAATAGCAGCAACGCATTGCATTAGCAGCGGAGCAGCAGCTTGGCGAGGCATTTGCGTAGCAGCGTGTAGCAGGTAGCAAGGGGGAGAGAGGGATCTATATATTTAATATATAGATAGATAGATAGATAGATAGATAGATATAGTTAGATAGTTAGATATATGGATATGGGTATATGTGTGTATGCGTGGTTATATATATATAGATACGTAGGTATATATATTCATATGTGTTTGTATATATATATATATATATATTAGCCTAGATATATATGCCTAGGTGTTTATATACATAGATAGATAGCTAGAAGGTTAGTGTTAGAGAGAGGGGTAGTGGATATCTCAATACCTTGAGATACCCAAGGTATTGAGTATCGGAGCGGAGTTTTTGAGAAATTGCCTAGGTTTGAGTTTAGAGTTAGGTTTTTATGTATATGTGTATATAATTACGCGTGCTAGCATAGGTTTTAGCGGTTTTAGGCGGAGTGCGTAGCTTAGGTCGAGGTATCGGATACCGAGGGTATCCCGGTATCTCGAGGAGGCGAGTTTGAGGGTTTACTAGCTTAATGAGCTAGTTTTGACCTAGAAATTTAGGGGCACCCTAGTTTGACCTAGCGTTGACCATAATTTACCTTGTTGACCGTAAAAGTCAATATTTGACCTAATTTTGACCCAGAGTTGACTTTTTGGACCCCGGGTTGACTTTTTGACCCGAATTTTACCGGTTTGACCCGTTCGACCTAGGATAACCCTAGAAGCCTGTTTTTAGTTATTTTATATCAGTTTAACTCTTTAGAACCCTGTTTAACCTTGATTTTCATAATAGCTTCTTGCGACGCCAGTCCGGATCTCGATCCTCATCAGTTGCTCAGGACGTCAGGCGAGTACCTACCTCTGATTGTTTCCATTTTATGATAGCGTATATATCACCTGTTCTAGAATTGTAATACTCAATTTTGACACATTATTTCATGAGCTAGTACTAGTTGGATCCCGTCATGAGATATTATTCCCCTTACCGTGTTCAGCGTGTACTCTATCACGTGTATTTCATCATGTGCTTCGGGTATTGATTCTCATATTCTATCATGTGTTTCGTGTGCTCTCGCCTTCATGTGCGCGAGTTATTTATCATGTACGTAGCGTGTCGTGGTTGGATCCAAGAGTATTAGTGGGGGAGGGGAGTAGGAGTTGGTTATGTGATCAAAGCCAAACAGTATTCATGTGTATATCGGTTATGCAACTCACGCATAACAGAGTTATCGTAGAAGCCGATCACATAACGAACTTGTGCTCAAGGCACTTAGCTAATATTCATGTTTTCTCACATGCAGTTACTTCTCTACTACTTGTATTGTTCTCCAGTTTTACATTGCAGCTACTTTATCTGCTCCTCCAGGTATTTATTTTCCTGTGCATCTTGTATACTTTTCTATTGCTAGTCATATACACCTTACCATGTATTTGGAGTTGCTTTCAGAGTTATGTACTTTGCTCCAGTCCTAACTGGGCATATTTTTCCAAAGGATCCTGAGGATTTTTGTTCGACATTCTACGGGCCAGGTGTCGAGGAGTGTTGTGACCCGAAGTTTGAGGAGGAGCCCGTCGAGGAGACGCCGTTAGCACCTTAGTTCAGCTAGGTGGGTTTCCCTGGGTTGTTTCCAGTTGATATTTTTGGATGATTGTATTGCTATTATTATTTTGCTCTTGTGAGATGTTGTAGACTATAGACTTGGACTGTATATTGGATATTGTACTTGCTCTCTTTTTCTTTGTTTCGTTGTTGATATCTTATCGTGCTTTTACTCTTCCCCTAGTTATTGTGATTGAGGCATATATATATTGCGTGGTTGCCCTCCTTTTGAAGAGGTTATATTGACAGATTTTGTGAGATATATAGATTGTTGACCTAGAACGGACCTTTACAGCGTTCTACCGCCGATTCTGCGGCATAGGCTGAACGTACCCACGACTCATGCCCGATTTTTCGGGTGCGGGTCGTGATATATATATATATATATATATATATATATATATAAAATATCTTTCTACATGGGGGTATTTGGGTGCCTACATGGGTTTGAATTTGGTTTGGGTCGAATCCTAGTCAAAAGAAGATAGTTTTACAGTAACGGTGGTTCTAGATGTTTGTCAATATTTTTGGAGCATTGGAAAGATCAAAAAAATTCAACACCTATGTCCCAAGTATGTTAGGTTTATTTAATATTATTAATATAAATTTTGTTGGAAGAAAAAATATTGTGCATTGCTCAAAATGTTTGAACCATGGCAAAGTATCATTTATATATAAAAGGATTTTATAAATTAATTCTTTAACCTATTTAATTAAATAAAATAAATTATAAAATACCAAATTACCCCTATTCCAAAATGAGGGGGCTTACAATCTACCCACCTTAGAAACTTTTGTCCTCAAAATTAAGAATAAAGCTACTATAGAATTTTATAAAGACATGATAACTAAAGGCAGTTCTAAGGTCATATATGCATCCTCGAATAAGTGTGGATAATGCGACTGTATGACATTCTTGCACTCCTAAGTGGATTACCCTAAAGAATGACGCTTCCAAGGTACCCGAAGCAGTCTAACCGTCTAACCCCGTAATGTCTTCTCACTAGTATCCAGTATCCTAACTGGCTGCTCCTCATAAGTCAAGCTCGAACCTACCGCAATCTTGGAATAATCAACTACGTGACTTAGATCAGTCACATACCTCCTCATCTGTGAATCATGGAATACACCATGCACTCTCTTTAGAGATAGGGGTAATGTAAGATGGTACGCCACCTCACCAATACGCTCCAAGATATCAAAAGGCCCAATATACCTTGGGCTATACTTGCCTCTGCTCCCGAATCGAATAGTATCCCGAGTAGGTGAGAACCTCAGAAATATATTTTTGTCTTCCTTGAACTCCAAAGGTCGGCGGTGCGTGTCATCCCAATGCTTCTGTCTATTCTGAGCTACACGAAGATGACTCTGAATTTGCTTCACCTTCTCAACTGTCTGCATCACCAACTTTGGACCAAATATCTGACTCTCGCCCATGTCACTCCAACATATCGGATACATGTACCTCCTACCATACATCACCTCAAAGGGTGCCATCTGGATGCTTGTCTGTTAGTTGTTGTTGTAGGAGAACTCTACTGGATGTAAGTGGTCTTCCCAATACCCTCCGAAGTCTAACATACATGATCGCAACATATCCTCTAGGATCTAGATTGTGCGCTCTGACTGGCGTCTGTCTGTGGATGGTAATCAGTATTGAACATGAGTCAGGTTCCTAGACTCTCTTGTATGCTCCGCCAAAAGTGTGATGTGAATCTAAAGTCTCAATCCGACATGATACTAACTGGCACTCCATGTAACCTCATAATCTATTGTATATACATGTCAGCTAGAATCTCGGTAGACTGTCCAACTCTGAATGGAAAAAAATGTGCCAACTTGGTGAGTAGGTCCACAATAACCCAAATTGTGTCCTTTCTGCTGGGGATCTTTAGAAATCCTGTAACAAAATCTATGGTAATATGTTATCACTTCCACTCGAGGATGGAAAGTGGTTGTGACATACCCGCGGTCCTCTAATGCTCGGCCTTAACCTGTTGACAGACCAAATTTTTTTCCATAAACTGTACAATCTCTCTCCTCATCCCATGTCTATCACGACCCGCACCCGATGTAGGGATGCAAGTAGTGAACAACGCCCAGCCTTCGCCACAGCATCGACGGTAGAACGTTGTTTTGGTAAACTATCTATCAATATAATATGCTACCAACAATATGAATATACTCAATCACAGATCTAAGATGAAAATAAGCACGAACATGATAAAAAAATAGAAGAGTCACGAATACAACTCATGAGACAAATAATAACATCAAATGAGTCAAAGAAAATTAAAACAATGCTGGAGACAAATCCAGTACAAAAGAACTATCAACTAATCTATGAAGCTACGAGTCTTGGGTCGTCTGTCTCAGTTGGGATGAGACCCTCCTGAGCCAAGATCTCTGGCTCTAAGCCCACAACATCCTGAGGTCCGTAGTGAGTGGGGTACCACTCCTCAGTGTCATTTGAGAAAAATATATTCAGTCAGGAAAGGAGCAGAGTACATGTCTAAAAGCAGTTCTAATAAATAATATAAACTATGTAACAGTAAATATATGTGAATATACAAGATATAAATATAGATACAAGAGATATACAAGAAAGGAATACTGGAAATAAATACAAGAATGAACAAGATGACAATGAACAAGAATACTAATGACTAAGTGGGTGAGCACCAGCTTTAACATATGATCTGCTTAGGAACTTGCGCAAGGATAAATATCGTGGTTAATTATAAGTGCGGTGTATGACCAATACTCACAAGAACAAGACATGCATAAGGAGGGTATGATCACATATCTACACTAAATACTCTCTGTCCCCGACAGGTATAGTGGATCCAACTATGGTACGTTATAACACCGGTTTCCATAAGAAGGGCGCTACTCTTCTCGTGAACCAATATATGTACTTGTACAAGAAGAACAAGGAACAAGGCTTGCACAAGATACACCATAAATACCAAGGAATAATATCTCATGACAAGATCCGGATATACCAATCCGTGTAACCATCGTGTTAAGAAATCAAGGATATTTATACTAGATACAAGGAACATAGAGGATATCATAAATGAGAAACTAACAGAGAATGTGCTCGCCTGAAATCCGGTGAAAGGTATCACATGTGTCTGGTACGGTACCTCGAAGACCTAGATATAGAATATTACATCAATACAAGGTTTTGGAATGAATGTAAGTTAAACTAGTCAACTTCTAGGTCAATGGGCCATTTCTAAGTCAAAACAGTCAAACTAGGTCAACTCTAAGTCAAACTGGTCAAACTTGGTCAAACTACTTATTTCTAGGTTGTATGAGTCTAGCTCTAAAATATTGGGTCTATACACTATGCAACTATGCCACACTAGCTAGACTATGATACTGGAAAACCACTAGGATTCCGTATCGCAAGATACGCAAGAAATTAGATATGAGAATATCACAATATGCATATTCAATCAATATTATATATACTATTCCTAATTACAATTGCTAAGTGGATACCTTGGCTTTGAACCAACGCGGTATCGCACCACTACACACCCATCTTGATACTCAAATCCAATACCTTGTGTATCCCTCAATACCTTGATATTTACCTTGGTATCTCAAGGTAATATCAAATCTAGCATATAGCTAACTACCCAAGCTTTTATTATAACTAACCACTATTATGTATTTACTAATACATAACTACTATGCTATACTAACTACCAATGCAAACTAATACATATATATATATACATACATACATACATACATACATACATACATACATACATACATACATACATACATACATACATACATACATATATACATACATACATACATACATACATATACATAGCTAGAGATACATAAGTATGTATATATATATCTAACTACTACTTAACAACAAGTATATATACATATATATAGATAACTAACTAACAAGATAATTAACTATTAAAACTAATCACTTACCTCCTGTCCATGCTCTGATACGCTGTTGCTGGACTGCACATGTTGTTTGTTGATGGTGAACTGCTGCAGGCTGCTGCTATTATGCTGCATTGCTCGCTGCACATGCTTCCTCGTTGCTGCTGCACTGCCTGCACGAGGCTGCAGGCTCGCTGCAACTGCTATGCTACTTGCTGAAGTTGCTAGGTATGCTGCTGCTTGCTGATACATATGGCTGCACTGCTTTGGCTCCAGCTGCACAGCCTCAACCTTGCTGCTACCTACTGTATTGCTGGTGGTGATGTTGTTGTAGCTGCTCGTGTCTGATGAGCAGTTTCAGACACTGCCCCTAGCACACATACTCACACACACATAAACACACAACCCCATATATATCTATATAAATAAACACCCATATATATATATATATATATATATATATATATATATATATATATATATATATACAACACTCTCTCCCACACACACAAACAAATATAAATACATGCTACACAATACACATGTACATATATAAACATACATATAAACATATAAGTGCATATCAATATATCTATATATATACACATGCATATATACATATATAAACACCAACACACACACACACACACACACACACACACACACACACACACACACACACACACACATATATATATATATATATATATATATATATATATATATATATATATATACATATATCACTAATAACCATAAATAATACAAATTGAATTTAGAAATAAAATGCAACAAACACGTAGAGTATATCGCACCCGTATCACACTAGATATATGATACGCTTGCGATACGAGTCCACCACATAACTAAACATACCCCGAAGGATACGAGCAAGTCTAAAATAGTATATATGAATAATACGAAGAGTAAAATACATATCTACGTATCCGTGTCAAAATCTGATATGCACAAATCCCGTGTCGGAGGAAAACCCCCAAATCAACCTATATCTCCAAATTATTGGGATACAGCCTACACGTATCCAATTATGGATATGACACTAGCCACAAATAATTAAACAGATGTCAATTTGTTCTAATTGACTAATTGACAAATACAACATGTGTCAATCTCGAAATTCACCCAAAATTGACACAAAATACACCATAACTTTCCCCATAGGCCTCCTATGAACCTAATTCTAATTCCTATGGGTAGCCTCATCATATGGGTGGATCCTAACGATTAAAATACAGATTTAGTGTCTACACAAAGAGGAAAAACTGAATTGTACCTATTGGAAGATGGATTCTCATTGAAACTTCTAAAGTAGGTAAAATAAGCCTTCAACTTATAGATCAATGCTTCTTCTTGTAGATCCTTGCTTCTTCCTTGTAGATCCTTGCTTTAATAGCCTCCAATGATGATTTGGGTAGGAATTGGGAAGAAATCTGGGGTAGGAATAAAGAAATTGGGAAGAGGGAATTCGAGAACTAGAATTGGAGTAAAAATAAGGAGAGAGAAATTCCTCCCCCCCTCTATTTTATATGGCTAACCCCAATAACCCCTTCCCCAAGCTACTATGAAATATCTAATATACCCCTTGGGGCCTCTCATGAAGAAATAATTAAGAAGAAAAAGTTCTAGTCTAATGGGTTTAATTTAATTAATCATACTCCTAATGAATGGGCTTCTAATTGGGCTCAAATCTAACTAAATATAAATTTTTGTCCATGGATCTAATCTAAACTAGTTAGGTCCACTAACACAAGTCCAAAACAATAAACTAATATCTAACAATAATTAAATAACACAATAAATAAGTATTCAACATGCACAATATTTAATTAATTATGAAATACCAAAATACTCTTTCCTAGAAATTATGGTAGTGACAAGTCAACCCCCCTTAAAATAATTTTGTCCTCGAAATTCAATGACGAAACTACCCCCAAAAAATAAAAAGAACAGAACATACCTCAAGGCACAAACAAATATGGGTAACGCTCTCGCATTTCATCCTCTCTCTCCTAAGTATACTTCCCCGGAGAGTGATGCCTCCATGCGACGTGTACCAAGGGAATAGTCTGGTTCCTCAGCACCTTCTCTCTCTGATCCAGAATCTCAACTGGCGGTTTGGGATAGCTAAGAGTAGGGCCCACCTCTATCTCTGAGTGATCCAACACGTGACTAGGATCCGCCACGTACCGTCTCAAATGAGACACGTGAAACACGTTGTGCACTCCCTCCAATGCAGGTGGTAAGTCTAGTCTGTAAGTATCTGCACCGACCCCCTTTAGAATAATGAAAGGTCCGATGAATCGTGGACTAAGCTTTCCGCCTCTACCGAAGCGAATCGTGCCTCGTGTCGGAGAAATCCTCAGAAATACCAAACTACCAACCTAGAACAAAACATAACCTTAAGAACTTAATCTATAACAAACAACCAATAACAAGCATAAAAATCTAAAACTATACCTCAAACTCCAAAGGTCTCCAGTGGCAATCGGCCCAATACCGCTGTCTGTCTTGCGCCACTTGAAGTCTGTCTCTGATCAGCTTAACCCTCTCCGCTGCATCCACAACTATCTCTGGCCGTAGCAAAACTCTCTCTCCAACATCGTCCCATGACAAGGGAGTACGACATCTCCGACCGTACAGAGCCTCAAATAGTGATATCTCTATACTAGCATGGTAATTGTTGTTGTAAGCAAATTCTACCAAATGGAGATGGTCCTAACAAGATCCCTAAAATCTAGTACACAAGTGCGTAGCATATCCTCGAGAGTCTGAATAAACCTCTCTGACTGCCCATCTGTCTGGGGTGATATGCAGTACTGAACTTGAGCTGGGTGTCCAAACTTGCCTGCAAACTCCTCCAGAAATGAGAAGTGAAACGACTATCTCGATCTGAGACTATGCTGACGGAACCCCATGTATCCTGACGATCTGTCTCACATACATCTCTGCCAGCTTCTCCATAGACAAACCCAGCTTGAAAGGCAAAAAGTGGACCGGCGTGGTCCACTTGTCAATGATGACCCAAATTGCATCTTTTCCTCCTGGCGATCGTGGAAGTTCGGACACAAAATCTATAGTAATGTGCTCTCACTTCCACTCTGGAATGGATAATGGCTGAAGTAAACCTCCTGGTCTCTGCCTCTCGGCTTTCACCTGTTGGCACACTAAGCATCTGGATACAAATTGTGCCACTTTCCTCTTCATGCCATACCACCACACACTCTCTCGTATATCCCGATACATCTTATTGGCACCTGGATGTATGGAATACTGAGAGCGATGCGCTTCCTTCAATACCTCCTCACGCAACTCCCCACTAGGCACACACAATATAATACCATGCCGCAAAGAACCATCCTCAGCAATGGTGAAATCATCTTCCAATCTTGCTCTTGCCTGAGCTCTGATACTCCTCAGAGATACATCCTCATATTGGGCTGCCTTGATCCTGTCCATCAACTTTGAGTGTATTTGCATAGCAAAACCAGAAACTATCACCTTAATGCCAAAGCTCTCCAAGTCCTCCAACAAATATCGATCATGCGTCAATACTATAGCTACCGGATACCTGCTCAAGGCATCAGCAACTATATTGGCTTTTCTAGGATGATACTGCAAAGATATGTCAAAATTCTTCCTTAGTTCCAGCCACCGACACTGCCTCATGTTCAACTCCTTCTGTATGAAAACATACTTCAAGCTCTTGTGGTCTATGAAGATCTTCATACGCTCTCCGTACAAATAGTATTTCCACAACTTCAAGACAAAGATAACTACAGCCAACACCAAATCGTGGGTAGGATAGTTCTTCTCATGAGGATGCAATTACCTGGATGTATAGGCAATCACTTTCACATTCTGCTGAAGAACACAACCCAAACTATTTTCTAATGTATCACAATAAATAGTAAAAGCTTTAGACCCTGATGGCAATGTCAAAATAGGAGCAGACGTCAACCTCTTCTTCAATTCCTTAAAAGCAATTTAGCACTCCTTTCTCCAAACAAACTCTACATCCTTCCTGGTGAGTCTGGTCATCGGCTCAGCAATTCTTAAAAATCTTGTACAAACTTTTTGTAGTAGCCTGCCAAACCCAAGAAACTCCTGATCTCTACTACTGAACTCGGGGTCTTCCAAGACTCTACTGCTGCGATCTTCTTCGGATCCACTAAAATTCCATCACCAGTCACAACATGTCCCAAGAACTCTACGTTGTCCAGGAAGAACTCATACTTGGACAGCTTTCCATACAGCTTCTCCTTCCTCAGCACATCCAACACAATATGCAAATGCTCCTCGTGCTCCTTCGGTGTCTTCGAGTATATGAGTATGTCATCGATGAACACCACTACGAACTTGTCAAGGTACTGATGGAACACCTTGTTCATCAAATTTATAAATATCATCGGGGCATTAGTCAACCCAAACGGCATCACCATAAACTCATACTGACCATACTGAGTCCTAAAAACAGTATTCGGTATGTTCTCCGGCTTCACTTTCACCTGGTGGTAGCCTGATCTTAAGTCTATCTTATAAAACACCTTGGCACAACTCAACTGATTGAATATGTTATCAATTCGTAGCAACGGATATTTATTCTTGATAGTGAGATTATTTAATATCCTGTAATCAATGCACATATGCACCGATCTATCCTTCTTCAGTATAAACAATACTGGGGCTCCCCACGGTAAAGAAATCGATATGATAAACCCCTTATCCTGCAATTCATCCACTTGCTTCTTCAGCTCGATCAGCTCATTGTTGTTTACTCTATAGACATATTATGAAATTGGTTCTGCACCTGGTACCAAGTCTGTAGAGAATTCAATATCTCGATCTGGCGACAATCTTGGCAATTTCTCAGGAAACACATCTAAGAACTCTGCTATCAACGGATGCGGTAACTCCTTGTCTTTCACCATATCTCCACAGATAATGCCTTCTCCCTACTCTGCAGATCCTCTAGCGAACTCAAACTCTGGCTCTCCTGACGGGCTAAAAAAACTCTACCACGTCTATAATCTATACTAGCACGGTGCCTACTCAACTAATCCATTCCGAGTACAATGTTATAGCTCGAAAGTGTCATTACAAGTAGACACGCACTCAGCTCCCGGCCTCCCAGAGTAACTCTTTGTTACTTGCAAATATCATTAACCAGGATAATGCCTCCCCCGGTCATGATCTTGCAAAGACTCAGCTACCAAACCATGCTTCAGAGCAAAAGAAACAGATACAAAACTATGGAAAGCACCACTATCAAACAAAGCTAAAGATGGAATGGAATCAAGAAGAATAGAACCTGCGATGATATCTCCGGTGGGCTTGACCTTCTTGGCTGTCATAGAAAATGCTCGTCCCTGACGTGCACCTCCCTGATATTGGTGCTGGACATAACGCTGCTGCTGGGTCAGAAGCGGCGGTCCCCTCGGCTGTACTACAAATGATTTTGCATGTGTCCTCGGAGCTGGAGCTGCTCCCTGAACTGCATGACGAGGATTAGAAGGACACTCTCTCAGCTGATGCCCTTCGGCACCATAATACAAACAAACTCCCAACCTCTTCCTGCAAACTTCCCAGATGTGGTCGGGCTTCTTGCAAAAGTGGCAGGAAGCTTGTTGTAACTGTCTCTGCTGCTGCGGTGCCTGGTGAAACGGTGCCCTAGCTGGAGTCTGGTGCTGTTGCGGCTGCTAAAAAGGCCTGGACTGGAAATAAGGACGCTTGGCAGTCACTGTGCTGCTGTTAGACCCCAGAAAAGAATCATAATATCTCTTGGGCTTCAAACCCAACTTCTGCTCAACCTTGCATGCCTCCGCAAGTATCTTCGAGGAGGTCTCATAAAAAGACGGAATGAGGATCTTCACTTCCCAGTTTAAACCCTCACAGAAACGGATAACTCGAACCTCTGACTCCCTCACCAAATACTCCATAAATTGGCTCAGCCTACCGAACTCTGCGGCGTATTCCTCCACGAATATGCTCCCTGGAATAAGTCTTTCAAATTGCCTCCCCAAGTCTAACCTGTTTTCTCGAGCAAATAACTTCTTCTTGAAGAGGTCCTTGAATACCTCCCAAAACTGCCATGCATCAGCAAGAATTAGCTCATTCCTGGACCAAGTCGGGCGATATCAAACAGCTGAAGTCCTATTGCCTCAACCTTCAGATCCTCAGAAAGACGAGACACCCTCATGAGATGCTTAATATCCTTGAGCTAATGACGATGCCCTTTGTCCCCTTGAAGACCCTAGGTTCCAGCTTCTTGAAGTCCTGGATATTGCCTAGCCGAAGCTGGGCAACCTGAGGAGCAACCTGCTGTTGGACCGAAACTCCTCTCTCTACTACGGCAAAAGAAAAATAATGAGCACTCTCGATGCCCTACCACAACATGTCGGTCTGACTCTGGTGTGCCTCAGACTGAGCCCTCTGTGCCTCCAATATCTCGCAAAACAGTATGAATATCTGTGTCATATCTGTCGGCACAGAAGGTGGAGGTAGAAGTCCCTCAGATACAGCCGAAATAGTCCTCTGAGTAGAAGGTGGACCCCCGAACGCAGCTGATATGCCAATCACCAGAGAAGTGACTAGTGCAGGCCCTCAGAAAGTGGCAGACCTCTCAGAAGCTGCTCTCCCCTGCTGTGATCTAGTCTTAGGTGGCATCATGAGACAAAGCGAAAGAAAAGAATCAATATGGCACATGATATAAGGCATTCAAAGAAAGGACAGTTAAAGATCAAATATCAATATCAAGGAAGAACAGTTGGATTGAATCAATAGTATTTTTCCTAGATATGATTGAGTATTCTCAGCTTATAGCCTGTATCCTATATCCTGAAACATGCTCGTAATAGCACTCAATTCAGAGCACCACTACGAATCGCACTAATTACGACCTCGAAGAAACTTGCATGGGCCACCACTAAAAATATTACATGACCCAAACCCAGTGTAGGTATGTAAGTAGTGAACAATGCCCCACCTATATTGCAGCATCGGCAGTAGAACTCTGTTTAGGAAAACTATCTATCAATATAATATGCCACCAACAATATGAATATACTCAATCACAGATCAAAGATGGAAACAAGAACGAATATGATAAAAGAATAGAAGAGTCACGAATACAACTCATGAGACAAATAATAACATCAAATGAGTCAGAGAAAACTAAAACAATGCTGGAGACAAATCCAGTACAAAAGAACTATCAACTAATCTATGAAGCTACGAGTCCCGGGCCGTCTGTCTCAGTCGGGATGAGACCCTCCTAAGCCAAGGTCTCTGGCTCTAAGCCCACAACATCCTGGGGTCCGTAGTGAGTGGGGTACCACTCCTCAGTGTCATCTGGGAAAAATATATCCAGTCAAGAAAGGAGCAGAGTACATTTCTAACAATAGTTCTAATAAATGATATAAACTATGTAACTGTAAATATATGTGAATATACAAGATGCAACATATAGATACAAGAGATATACAATAAAGGAATACTGGAAATAAATACAAGAACGAACAAGATGGCAATGAACAAGAATAAATGACTAAGTGAGTGAGTACCAGCTTTAACATGTGATCGGCTTGGGAACTTGCACAAAGAACTTGCACAAGGATAAATGGCCTGTTTAATCATACGTGCGGTGTATGACCAACACTCACAAGAACAAGACATGCACAAAGAGGGTATGATCATATATCTACACTAAATACTCTCCACCCTCGACTGGTATAGTGGATCCAACCATGGTACCTTATGACACGGGTTTCCACATGAAGGGTGCTACTCTTCTTGTGAACCAATGTCTGTACTTGTACAAGAAGAACAAATAACAAGGTTAGCAAAATATATACTGTAAATACCAAGGAATAAAATCACTATGACGAGATCCAGATATACCAATCCGTATAACCATCATGTCAAAAAATTAAGGATATCTACACTAGATACAAGGAATATAGAGGATATCATAAATGAGAAACTATCAGAGAATGTACTCGCCTAAAATCTGGTAAACATTATCACAGATGTCCGGTACGGTGCCTCAAAGACCTAAATATGGAATATTACATCAATACAAGGTTTTAGATTAAAAATAAGTTAAACTAGTCAACTTCTAGTTCAAAGGGCCATTTCTAAGTCAAAAAAGTCAAACTAAGTCAACTCTAAGTCAAATTGGTCAAACTTGGTCAACCTACATATTTGTAGGTTGTATGAGTCCATCTCTAGGATATTGGATCTATACACTATGCAACTATGCTACACTAGCTAGACTAGGATACTAGAAAACCACTAGGATACCGTATCGCAAGATACGCAAGAAATTAGATATGAGAATATCACAATATGTATATTCAATCAATATTATATATACTAATCCTAATTATAGTTGCTAAGTGGATACCTTGGCTTTGAACCAACGCGGTATTGCACCACTACACATTCATCTTGATACTCAAATGCAATACCTTGAGTATCCCTCAATACCTTGACATTTATCTTGGTATCTCAAGGTAATATCAAATCTAGCATATAGCTAACTACCCAAGCTCTAATTATAACTAACCACTATTATGTATTATACACAACTACCATGCAATACTAACTACCAATGCAAACTAATACATACATATATATATATACACATACCTATATACAAATATATACATAGCTAGAGATACATAAGTATGTATATATATATCTAACTACTACTTAACAACAAGTATATATACATATATATAGATAACTAACTAACTAGATAACTTAACTAACTATTAAAACTCATCACTTACCTCCTGTCCATGCTCTAATACGCTGCTGCTGGACTGCACATGTTGTTTGCTGATGGTGAACTGATGCAAGCTGTTGCTACTGCGCTATATTGCTCGTTGCACATGCTGCCTCGCTGTTGCTGCACTGCATGCACGAGGCTGTAGGCTCGCTGCAACTGCTATGCTACCTGCTGTTGTTGCTAGGTATGTTGCTGCTTGCTGATACATATGGATGTACTGCTTTGGCTGCAGCTGCACTACCTCAACCTTGCTACTATCTGTTGCATTGCTAGTGGTGATGTTGCTGCTGGTGCTCGTGTCTGGTGAGCAGTTTTAGACACTGCCTGAGTCCCCCTAGCACATACTCACACACACACAAACACACAACCTCATATATATATCTATATACATAAACACCCATATATATATATATATATATATATATATATACACATACATACATAACTATAAGTAGATATCAATATATATCTATACATATCAATATATATATAACACAACACTCTCCCACACACACACAATCATATATAAATACATACTACACAATACACATGTACATATATAAACATACATATAAACATATAAGTTCATATCAATATATCTATATATATATATACACATGATATATACATATATAAACACCAACATACACACACACACACACACACACACACACACACACACACACACACACACACACACATATATATATATATATATAACACTATATATATATATATAACACTATATATATATATATATATATATATATATATATATATATATATATATATACATATGAATACATATATCACTAATAACCATAAATAATGCAAATTGAATCTAGAAAAGAAATGCAACAAACACGTGGAGTGTATCGCACCCGTATCACACTAGATCTATGATACGCTTACGATACGAGTCCATCACACAACCAAACTTATCCCGAAGGACACGAGAAAGTCTAAAATAGTATATATAAATAATACGAAAAGTAAAATATACATCTACGTGTCCGTGTCAAAATTTGACATGCATAAAGTCCCGTGTGGGACGAAAACCCCCAAATTAACCCGTATCTCCAAATTATTGGGATACGGCCTACATATATCCAATAGTGGACACGACACTAGCCACAAATAATTAAACATATGTCAATTTGGTCTAATTGACTAATCGACAAACACAGCATGTGCCAATCTCGGAAGTCCCCAAAATTGACACAAAATACACCATTACTTTCTCAATAGGCCTCCTATGAACCTAATTTCAATTCCTATGGGTATCCTCATCATATGGGCTGGATACTAATAATTAAAACACAGATTTAGAGTCTACATAAAAAAAGGAAAACTAAATTGTACCTATTAGGAGATAAATTTCCAATAAAACTTCCAAAGTAGGTGAAATGAGCCTTCAACTTGTAGATCCTTGCTTTTTCTTGTATATTCTTGCTTTCTCCTTGTAGATCCCTGCTTTAATAGCCTCTAATAATAATTTGGGAAGGAATTAGAAAGAAATTTGGGGTAGGAATGAAGAAATTGGGAAGAGGGAATTCTAGATCTTGAATTGGAGTAAAAATGAGGAAAGAGAAATTTCTCCCCTCTATTTTATATGACAGGCCCCAATAACCCCATCCCCAAGCTACTATGAAATATCTAATATACCCCTTGGGGCCTCTCATGAAGAAATAATTAAGGAGGAAAGGTTCTAGTCTAATGGGTTTAATTTAATTAATTATCCTCCTAATGAATGGACTTCTAATTGGGCTTAAATCTAACTAAATATAAATTTTGGTCCATGGATCTAATCTAAACTAGTTAGGTCCACTAACACAAGTCCAAAATAATAAACTAACATCTAACAATAATTAAATAACACAATAAATTATTAATCAACATGCACAATATTTAATTAATTATAAAATGATCAAAATATCCTTTCTTAGAAAATATAATATTGATATAAACCCCCATATTTTTCGGGAATTTAAAAATAATTTTTGGGAATTTTCTGTAATTTTTAACTAATTAAAATCAATGTTTTTTGATATTAAATATTTTTAAATGATTTTATTAAATATTAAAATATTATAAAAATAATATTTTTGGTTGTAAAATAAAATATTAGACATAGGGTAATTTTTCTGGAATTTATTAGACCCCAGAACTATTTTTAAAGACCCAAAACCAAAGTTTTAATTAAACCAGAACAAACCAAAATAAACCGGGTTGAACCAACTGGTCCAGCCCTAAACCGGACCAACCCAACCCAACCCAAAATAATCCTAATTGGATCGGGTCGGATCTGAACCCGACCCGAACCGCTTCCTAACCCGACCCATTACCATTAACAGTGCTACAGTAACCGTAGACGAATCTCCTCCCCGCCGTTATCCCGCTAAACGAGGTGACTTGGTCATGTGCGAACTTTACCGAAAGGTGCGCGCCGTTAATACAGATATGTGAGATTTCGCAAAAGTTGATTTGGATGTGCGTGCACACCGGAATCAATGCGTATCCGTCGACAACACCACATATCGGCCATGTTCTGAAACTCATTGTAACTTCGTGTACGCTCATCGTATCGAAACTTGCGCCATCGAACTCGTAGCAATACGCTGGTCCTGTGACCCAAGTTTGGTTCGATTCTGAGAACGTTGACAAAATCCCGTATCGTGGGCCTGTAACCCCCTGATTTTTCAGAAAATTTTAATTTGGATTTTTTATAATTTTCTGTAATTTTTTAGAATTTTCAAGAATTTATTTTAGATTCAAATATAATTAAAAATATCCCAAACATTTATTTTAGGTTCTAAATAATAAAATATATTTTCTAGAAGTTTTTGAGAATTTTCTGAGTATTTTTAGTATTTATTGGGAGTTATTTAGACTAATAACTAATTTTTAGGACTTCTAGAATTTATTGTTCAAGCCCAGGTATATATAATAGACCCACATAATTTTTTTAGTGTTTATAATATTATTATATATTTTCTGGAATTATTTCAGAATTTTTGGAATAATGTTAGTATTTATTTTTAGTTTTATGGCAAAACTAATTTTTAGAGCTTCTCCTAATTATAGTAGGAAATTTGTGAATATATAATTATTCCAAATATTTTTCTAGGGTTTTTAGGTTCAAAATATATTTTCTATAATTTTTCCAGATTTTTATGATTATTTTTAATGTTTATTTTGAGTTATTTAGATTTAAAACGACTTAAATAATGTTTTGATAAAGGCAAATCAAAATAAATAAATAATATAACCAAAACCATCCAATCAAATCATGACACGTGTCACCCTATCAACTTTCATTCAGCCTCTCAACATCCCTATATATATATATATATTATTATAACTCTAATTATCCCATTATTTTTAGAGAGAGAGATTTTGGAGAATTGCCATCTAGGGTTTCTTCATCTTCCAGAAGCCATTGCGCATAGCTCCGGACTCCAAACGTGGCCTAGTTTCTTGCGTTAGAAAGATATTGAGGTTAGCTTTCTGATTATATAATTTTTTTTTACAAAATTATGAGTATAAAATTCTGGAAAATTCGTAGAGCATAGCATGTCTGAAAATAGACGTGTTTCAATGTTTTCGCGATTTTGGGAGAACCAGGAATCAGAATCATGAACCGTTTAAAGTTTTGGAAAGCTAATGTCGAGATCATTAACATATGTTTTTATCAGAATTTAATTCGATGTATTTTCATACTGTTAATTCTGTAGAACTTCTAGGTTAGAATTTAACCATCGGTGCATAATACAAAATTTGTATGTGCCATAATTCCCAAACGGATTTGAATTCGGATGAGCCATAAATTCCAGTATGTTTTTGATGCTGAAATCTACAGGAAATCATGCATGAAAGTCGAGTTTGTGTCGGTTAACTTTTTGGTCAACAGATCGCCTCGATTTGCGTGCCATGAGTCTCGAGTTGATAAAATTCAGTTTCTTTGGACAAAATTTAGGAATTAACATAAAAATCAGAATAATAAGATTAAAATAGGATTTTAGAGTAATTATTCTATAATTAAATAAATTAAAATAAATTATCTTTTGACGTGATAAATTTGTAATACATAGGCTATTTGGACTGTGACTTGGACTCTGATTCATACCAGCAACAGGACCCCAGGCAAGTGTACCTTGCCAAACTTATAGTTCTTGATATTTATTCATTTGACTATATATATATTTGTGCATGCTTGACCTAGGACCGTGTGACTTACTTAGCGTCCGATTAATAGTCGGGTGCCCACATCGTACGCGGTGTCGGGTAATGTCATTTAGATATGGACATACGTGACACTTTATATTCTCGTACTTGTCTTACCAAGTACACTTTGACCCAGGACACTGGACACTGATCATGAGACAGGATCTTCCCGAGATATTCGTGGTGATTCTGTATAGGATACAGGACTTATAGAGATACTATATTCTAGATACATTATGACTTGTGCATTAGTTATGACCCCGCTGACATGGACGTGAGACGTTATGTTCATGATTTGCGTGGTTACATTGGGTGGGGAGAGACACACAGACTACAGGCTGATCATATATATACACCCCTACTATTGTGAGGCCCAAGACTCTGAAGCCCGAGCTTGGCCCATTACTCATTATTACTGCTGCTACCGGCTCCCCTACACAGAGCTTGTAGTATGCTTCAGCCTGAGTTCTAGTGCTGCTCTCATCTTGCATATCACTTAGCTGGTTATTTTTAGTATTCCCCTATTGTTCCATCTATTGCTGGATAGATTCACAGGCTACAGGTTGACATTGTTATGCCGGCTACTCAGTCTCCCGCTGAGCTAGACCACCTCCTGATACCACTGCTACCGGCTCCCCTTCACAGAGCTGGTAGTTGTTCAACCTGAGTACTACTGATATTCTCTCTTGCATTTATACAGATGTTACATACTTACCCTGCTTATCTCATTATTTGCTGCACTGTTTATATTCTGGCTTGTATTATTTTCTGTACCTTGCTATGTCCCCTGAGGACCTGGATATGGATTTTGTCCCCAGATTTTGCAGACCAGGTTTACCCCGAGGTTTACGGTACCGTAGCAGGAGGAGCCGATCCAGGAGCCGTACCACCATTTGAGGACGAGGTCTTAGCTGAAGACTTCTCTTGAGCATCCATGTTCATGCTCAGTTTTATTTATTATTTCAGTCTTTCTTTTCTGGTCTGTGGAACCATTGTACTTGATATTTATCGGGTTGTTCCCCGAAGTACTTTGTGAGACTAGCTGATGATTTACATTCCTTATTTATCCTGTGGATCGTATTTTATATCTTGTGTGGATGAGATTAGTTGTGCCATAATTGTCGTAGACTTGTTTTACAGCTTAAGTATGCCCTGATGGATCCATTATATTGGGTTGGTCCATCGGTGCATACTGCTGGCCATTGCCACGTATCCGGTCCCATGGTATTTTGGGACTGGGACGTGACATGCTTTTTGTGGTGGCCTATGCAGGTCTACGACTAAATTGTTCGGTTTCAACTTAGGGACCGAGCAAGCCTGCAAATAGGATTAGAGTATAGGATCTCATCCACAACTGACTATGGCTTCTCCTCCTCCTCCTTCCAATCTATTCCGTTGAAAAATTGCATCCTGCTTGATTCATGTGCCTTCTCATTAGTTCCTTGAGTGTAGCTTTCTTCTATAATATAGAAGTCTCTGTTGATAGAATGATAGGTAGGGTAACCTTCCTACTAAAAGTACAGCTAGGATATTGACACACCCCTAAGTAGAATGCTTAATGAACCCTAGCGTCCCTTACCTATAGAATAATTTACCATTATTTCTTGTTATAGTCATGAATGATCTAAGAGTAGTATAGGCACTGCTAAGAGCTAGTTAGAGATTGGACCCTAATGTTTGACCCTAGTGGTTGACCCCATTTTTGAGGAACCAATAGAAATCTAAGATCGAATGTTAGAACAGAACCTAGTGTGCATAGTGAGATAGTGTTAGGATATAGGTTCTTGTCGTGATATTAGCAGACGGTACCTCAGAAAGCCCAGAGCAACGAGTATGACATTTCCCATGAGATCATACCTCAAACACGGAGAATTGCTCGCCACCTTCACCTTAGGAAACTATGATATTATCAAGAGCCCTATATTTTAATTTTATATGTTGTTCATCTGCGACCTTAACATTCGCTAATGCGCAACGACTAAAATATGTTCTTCTTTTCTCCATCTTTCAACTCGTGCCACCTGACACTTCTAATAGTAGGCCAAGTAATTTTATTCCTTGTTAAGAACCCATAGTTTGCTAAGATTATAGTTGTAGTCTTGAATTTGAAAATTTTGTGTTTTGTAGTTAGAGTTCGATAAGTTTGAGTTAATCTTGTAGATTGTGATCCGATGATTATCCCTTAGTGTTAAATCACGTAATTTGTACCCCCGCCTCGATACAAGTTATATTCCCTTTCCCTTGAGACTAGTACCACATAGTCCACTTGACCCATCAAGGCGGTGTAACTGAATGGCAATAATTGTATGCTAGCATAAGATGACAGTATTTATTCAGACAATAGAAGTTAGAGGTCCTTGCCCCTGTTTGGTCGACTAGCAACTTAGACAAGGAAGTTGTATGATAACTGTAGAGATTGTAGAGTCTTTTATTAATGTTGCTTATTTTGTTTTGTTTTGTGAACTTGAATAATTTGTACCTCCTTTCATCATCATCTAGCGTACTCATATTTCATATACTACCTTGACTTATGCTGCTATTCTGTCATGCCCCAGTCCCAAAAATGTCAGGAACTAGGCCACGTGTCACTGGCCAGCTGACACGTCACTAAGGGCTTAATCCACTTTGATGGACCCAAAGGGACGTGCTACGCTGTCCTAAAATACTACAAGTATAGAACAAGTAAAACTATCTCATCCACAACAAAATATCAGAAAAGCAAGTGCTGAAATATATATATAACTGAGTCTGATACAGTACACAACTAGTGAGAATACAAGCCTACTACAAAAACTGATAATAGCGCAGAAAAATCAGATAGACTAAGTAGTGTCTATCTGATCAAAACATCTCCATCTCCAGGTAGCAGCATCTAGGGTCAAGCCTACTCTGAGGGTGTCTCCTCGAGCTCCTCCTCGGTAGCACATCTGGCCTCCTGATCAGGCCCGTACACTGTGGGGTAGAAAGCCTCATCTAGATCTGGCAAGGAACCAGGTCCTCGGTGGGACGTAACAAGATACAGAAAAATGACATGCCATGTAATGTAAATACTGAAAAAAAAGAAATAAAATAAATACAGGGTGCTAACCATACTAAGTGAAAATACAAGTAAAGATCTAGTAGTACGCATGGGAATGTGTGGCTAGACATACGCTGACGTAATTCACCAATCGTGGCGACTGGCTAGTATAGGTGTCGTATGCCCCCGACTCAGGGAACTCTGCAATCGACCATCTCCAAGGAGCATGGTGCGAAGGTATAGAACATTTGTGGAGAGGGTGTCCCATACGTCAACTAGTTATCTTTTCCATCCCAATGAAACTAAATGTCAAGTCGTACATTTCCTGAGTTATTCTAATCCGTGATGCGGGTCACACGTACTGGTAGCTAACCAAATATGCAGCTCACATCCATATATGTAAATGCAACCATGTTGCGTGTTCTCGTGATAGGGTCTAGGAGAATATATTAGGATATTCTCTCAGCTGTTAGAGAGTCTGTAATATCATGTCAACATAACAGTTGACTGTACCCAAGGCAGTCTCAGGTGATCATGGTATATGAATTTCAGAACAAAGTAGATATCAACAATTTAATTTTAAACAATACTTGGCAAGGTATACTTGCCTACTCCTTGATATTGTTGATAACCTGATCTCACAGTCAGGTTTGAAGGTGCTGGTGACAGGGGGTCACTGGCTGTGCTGTAGTTGGTCTCTGTTACAACAGATAGTGTTTGTGAATATCTTGGTTGCAAATAATAAGTATACATCTATAATTATATACATATATATGATATAGATATATATATATATATATATATATATATATATATATATATATATATATATATATATTATGTATATAGATATAGTATATATATAGCAGTATATATATAGTATTTAAAGAACAGACAAATGCAGGTAAATAGTAGCAGGGTATATCCACTGCGATATAATATAGGTAATTTGAAATGACAGTACAGGAATTAAATACATATATATATATATGTACTATAGTATAGATAATAAAAGGAATTGACAGTGCATGAATTTAATACGTATATAAATGCTGTATTTATTTAGCAATATAATATAAGTAGTAGCAGGGTCTATATGTGACCACTGTAAATATACATATATAGATAGGCTGTAATATCCAGCACAGTATTATTTATATAGTATATATAATATATAGATAATGACATTGCAGAAATGTAAATTTACATATATAGAATAAGCTGTATTATCCAGCTGGATATATATATATAGTAGATATATATATATATAAATATAAGTGCAGGAAATAAATGCAGAAAGATAAAATAAAAAAAATGCATAGTATATAATATATATACATATATACTATAATTATAATAGTAATAATATAACATATATGAAATATGTTATATATAATATTTATATAAAAATATATGAATATATATTTTTATATATATAGAATTTAACAATTGCATATATATAAATTTTATTATATATAACATATGTATAATATGTTATATATATAACTATTATATATATATATATATATATATATAACATATAAATATATGTATATATAACTATTAATTATATATATATATATATATATATATATATATATATAACATATAAGTAAATATGTTATACTATATACATATGTATATATATACTTATATATAATATGAATAATATATAGTATACATATACTGTATACTGTATTTATACAGTATATTAAATATAATATCTATTATATATTATAGATATACATATATATATACATATATATATACATATATATATATACATATATATACATATATATATACATATAGGATTATATATATACATACATATATATTAGGTATTAGGAGTATACCTACTGACAGGTGGGCCCTAGGGGTTGCCGACGGCGAGTGGACGGCGGCGGAGCTGGCCGGAGACGGCCGGAGGAGCAGCAACAGCAGCAGTGGCCACTGGCAGCAGCAGCAGCAGCTTGCGGGGGCTCTGGCCTGCGGAGGAGCGGCGGAGGTGGCCGGGCAGGCGGCGGGTTCGGGAGAGGGGGAGGTGGCGGTCAGGTTGGTGGTGGTGGCGGAGCTCCACGACGGTGGTGGTGGTGGCGGCTAGGGGCGTCGGGGATGAAGGTGGCAGCAGCTATGGTTAGGTGGTGGTGGCTGCTGCGGGGGCTAGGGCGGCCGGAGGCGGTGTCGTGGGGAGGTGAGGTGGTGGTGGTAGGTAGGGGAGGTCGGGGCGAAGCTTTTGGGGAGGGTGGCGGTAGTCGGCGATGGCCGGAGACGGCGCTGGAGCTGGATGGGAGTGGTGGTGGTGCTGTGGACAGTGAGGGCAGGGGGAGTTTGTGAGGGCTGTGGCCGGCGGAGCAGGACGGCTCAGGCGGGTGGCAGTGGTCGGAGGGAAGGGGAGGGGAGTGGCGACGGGTTCGGCGGTGGTCCGGTAGGCGGAGGGTGGCCGTGGTGGCGGTGGGATGGGTTTGAATGAAGGGGAGGGCTAGGGTTTATATAGGTTTAGTTGAGTGGCAATTTTGTAATTAATGGCAACTTCAGGGGTATTTTGGTAATTTGGTATTTGGGATATTTCTACAGGATTTTTCTGGATTTTTGTGGTGGGTCCCTCACACCTATGGTCTAGCCAATAGAATTAGGCCACCTAGCATGCCATTTTGCATATAAACCCCTATCTTTTCAATAATTGTATAAATGCATAAAATTTGTATTTTGCGTAATTTCGCAATTTACCAAATTTTAAATACTGATTTCCCGAAATTCTAAATTGTACAAAAATGAGAGAAATAGCTGGGAAAAATGTTTTGGACAGTGTGGGGTGATTCTGGGCAGGTGCAGGGTCTGAGATTGCAGGTGATACGGGTCACCGTATTTATTATTTAATAAATACTGCGCACGGTGTTCACTAATTATTTAGAGGCTATTAGGGTCATAATTTTTCGACGGTATCAATACGATAATTGTAATACAATTAGAGTAGAATATTATCGTATTTTTGGTTGGGCAATCAGGTGCCTACTGGTCCTCAAATCTCTAAGGGTACAGAGATAGATAAGAGCAGAAAATTAAATAGGAAATAAATACATACGTTTGTAACGATATTTGTGCGACTAAAACGAAGCATCAAACGAGGTTTCTGGAAGTTGCACAAAATACAGAAAAAGTAGTCTAACAAGTCTAGGGCAGGTATGTAAAATTTGTTTAGGGTTAACAGCTAGTGTGATGCCCTAATCAATTGTGTAATGAACAGGTGCACAATCAATATAATATATAATAAATAAAATTTAAAAAAGTTGCTCTAATTCTAATTAGTCAAAATTAATCCTAAATTACTGAAATCTGGTCGAGGGAGTTTACAATTGTCACTACCACATTCTGAAAACAGGGGTATTTTTTTTATTTTTACAATATTTACTATTATGTTATTTACCATTAATTAATTGCATAATAATATATTTGATTTAAATAGTTATTATGTGTGATGTGTAAATAATTATAGTATTAGATGCAGTGTTAATTATTTTATTTTAGCTAGCAGACTAGACCTAGAAGCCAGTAAATGAACCCCTGTCCGAATTATAGAATTCTGGATTTTATTATTTCATTTAGAATTTAATATTTGGAGATTGTAATTAATTACTGTATTTTATGTAATATTTTGCGCAATTGCCTTTGCTTCGATATTTGGAGCACTATCCAGACTTTTGTCTTCCAACAAATTTCACAATCTTGTCCTAGACATGTCCGCCTTCAATTCTGCTATTTTTGGCAACTCATAATTATGCTCTTTGTGCATTAATTCTAGCCGCACAAAAATCGTCGCGGACGTTATTTTTAATTTCCTATTTTTGTATCGTTGTGCGTTCCAATCGAAAATTGGAGGCCATCTTGACCTATTTTTCGTGCGACCCAAATTAGGGTAATGTTCTGTTCTGAGTCTTCTTCAATATTGGTATTGATGACTTGATCTGATTTCGACCCCAAGTACTCCTAATTAATTGTTGAACACAACTTGCATTTATTTCTATTTAATTTGAGGATACCATTTTATCTGATTTAAAAATCCCAAATTAATTCCAGTGCCCTACAAATTCAGCCCATACCCATCTTACAGTGCCCCTGACCCTACAAAACATCGGACCCCGAATCGCCCGCCCAATTTCGTCATTTCATGTGTTTGTGCAATTTCCTAAATTTAAGGGGGCCAAATTGCAATTTGGCATTTTGTGCCAACACCCAAATTATTTTAATCAATGAGGGAATCCAATATTTTAATTTAACTCTCACCCTCAAAGCCCCATGAATTATTTTCTCTTGACAAATCTGGACCACCCATTTAATTGGGTGCATCCTCACCATTGATTTCATGAACCCTCATCCTATATAATATCATGTCCCATCCTAAACCCTAATCCCTATGCATCCTAGAAAACACCACCTCACAAGCCTCCAAAAATTCCCCAAGCCCCCTCTCTCATACGTAGGTAAAATTTTCTCCTTCTTCTTCTCTTTCTTTTCTTCTTCCTCTTCTTCCTTTCTTCCTTTTCTTCTTGTTCTTTATTTTGAAATAAATTTCAAACTTTAAACTAAAAGGGGGAACACTGTTCCTATTAATCAATTCTCAGGCGGCCAAGCCCCGATTTCCGGCGGCCTCTGGAACTCCTCCGCCTACTGCTGCTGCCGCAGTTCCTGTTCACCGGCAGCCAACCCTCTCACTGCTCCGACGAACTCCTCCTCCTATTCCTCCCTCCGAACCCGGCGGCCCTCCTCCCCCGACTCCGGGCGGCCGAGTCCCCCGCAAGCGAGCCATCCCTCCGGCGGCCACAGCGCGCTCCGGCCTGCTGCTGCCGCCTGCTGCTGCCGCTGCTGCTGCACGGTCCGGCGCCGGCGGCTGCTCCTCCACCGGCCAGTCCCCCTCCGGCGTCCGGCGGCTTCCCGTGCTCCGGCCAGCGAACGACCTCCCCACTGTAAGTCTCTCTCTCTCTCTCTTTATATATATATATATATATATATATATCTTTATATATATATATATATATCTTTATATATATATGTATATATGTCTAAATGTGTATAAAAATTAATATGTTAATGTATACATTAGCGCAATTAATTTGTATATGTATATAATTAATGTAAGGTATTTAAATAAATGGTGTATGTGTATAATATTATTTTTATTCAATGTTTAATAGATACATAATATATGTATACGTATATAGTATTTTAATTTATGTTTAATATATATACGTGTATATCTAACTATATACTTATATACGTAGGAGTATATATTAGTATATGTATATTGTTTATCTAACTAATATTTATGTATAATGTATGTATATTAGTATAATGCATGTATTCTATGTTAATGTTTAGATAACTAAAATAAATGTAATTGTATATATATAATTAATAAATGTGTATGTTAATCTATATATATAATTTAATATATATGTATATGTATATTTAATCAATGTATGTAATGTATAGTATTTTAATTAATGCTTAAAATACATGAACATGAATAGCATTTTTTTAAATTAATATTTAAACATAATGTATAGCATATATAAAATATATGTATAGATGTAATAATTATTTAAATTATGTTAATACATAAATAATGTATTGGTATATGATGAAAGTGTATAATATAATTGGTAAATGTATATACATGTATTTCATTTATCTACTTAGCATATTACAATATATAAATAGGTATAGTAATTATTTTTATTTAATTGTATAAATAATTAGTATATGTATTTCATTTAATTTGTATATAAAATATAAAGTATTTACATTTAATTAATGTGAAATGGGCATATGTATATTATTATTTTATTAATATCTAATTATATATGTATAGTAGGTATTTAAATAATTCTATAATTAAGTTTGGCATATAAATATATATATTTTGTATATATATATATACTTGATATAAATTCATATATATATTTTGTGCATGTGTATTATTCATAAATAAAGTGTTTAAATACATGTATTAGCATAGTATATATATTTCAGTATATGTTGGTAATTGTAACTTGGTATATATATAATTAGTATATATATATTCTTTTGTGTATTATATATATATATGTACATGTATAAATTATTTTCATTAAATGTTAAACGTGTATTAAAAATGTGTTTTAGTATTTAATAATATATCTATAAAGTATTGGCATATATATGTGTTTAATTGATGGATATAAATACGTGTTCTACTTTGAGCATTTTAAATATATATAAATACTTAGCATATTTTCAAAATATATTTAATTGGTATAATTAGTGTATAAAAATAATAGTATACGTACTATTTTTGGTGTGTGTATATATATATCTTTATGGTTCAATTGACATAGCTATATATGTGTAGGTATATTTTTGTATAAACCATTAGTACATTTATAATATATATATACATGTATATTTTGCAGTTGTATTTAATTGGAGATATGTTGTATGTACATATAGGTATTAGTTTTATTAAAGTGTATATATTTTACTTATATCTATTATTGTAATTATAGGATATTAAGATATAGTTGGCCTATCTAGTAGATGACCCCTACCGTACCAGCGTAGCCCTAAGGCCAGTGTATTTCTATTGTGTGTTAGGACAGCTTCTGATACAAATGTCATATTGTGATGTGTTTTTAGGACTGTTGGTTTACCCAGGGGGTACTCTGGAACAGGACATCCATAAATACCAGCTAAGGACTGAGGCAAGTACATTCTCTGATAATTTCCAATTCTTGATAAATTCTATAAGTTCAAAAATCATGAAATGTTACATCTGAATCTTTGTCACTGTGCTACACGGACTAGTATAGCTTGGATTTACAGTCATGAGATGTTACCATTATTATCGTATTGACATTGTACACGACATGTATATTTAGAAACCGTACATGATAGACTTTACTTGCTCGTGTATCGTGACGTGTCATGGTTGGATCCACAGTACTAGTTGGGGGCGGGGAAGTAGTTAGTAAGAAATGTGATCATAACCTCTTATTGTAGTATAAAAATTGTAAGTGTTAATCATGCTCTTCACCCATGATTAGCCAGGCCTTGTAGCAACCGTACATGTTCCCAAGCCGATCACATTTCGAAACTACTATTTCAAACACTTAGAATAGATTACAGTTTCCCATTTTAAATCATATACTACATCACCCGTATATGATACTGTTCCTTGTTCTTTTATTTCCATACATGCACTGACTATATCATAATTGCCTATTACCTGTCTCTTTACATTGCCTGTCTCTCTTAAAATTGCCATTGCATTTATTTCACTGTCTTCTCAGTAGCTAGCATAACATGTTTTATTGTATTATAGACATTATCAATTAATGGAACTGTTATTTGAGATTGTGCTTTGCTCCTTCCTGACTGGAAATATTTTTCCAGACTATGCCTTAGATGACCGCTGTCCGACACTTATGGTGAGTAGCTGCAGACTTGGTAGTTAGCTGTGATTCTGGAAGGTCTAGACGGAATTATTATTTTTTGTTAGTTTTAAGTAGACTATTTGGTACCGGATTTGTCTCCGGCATTTTGATGATTCTTGGATGTGGTTAAGTTAAGTTATTTCTTGTGGACTTGTGTTGTGTTTAATTTTAGTTTTTATTCAAAATTTTATCGTGCTGTTAGTCTGTGATTGAGTATATGTTCATTTATTTGTGTCATCCGTGCCTCCTAATGGAGATTGGATATTTGCGTGACATTAGTTAGATAGTATCAATACCTAGACAGCGTTCTACCGCCGATGCTGCGGCGTAGGCTGGACGTACCCACGCACTCGTGCCCTAAACCGGGTGCGGGTCGTGACACGTTTTTAGTGGTGGCCCATGCAGGTCAGACTTCGCGAGTTGTGCGATGTCGTAGTAGTGTGACGTCCTTGTTATACTACTGCGTACCTGCTATAGAATCTAGGACATAGGATACTAGGACGAGAGCAAATACTCAATCACAATTTCTTGAGAGATTCCTGGGATGACCCCTGAGAATCTTGTTAAAACTTCCAATTTAAATCATTCCCTTGTTCTGTCCATTCTCACTTGTTGATATTGAATTTGATTGTGTTGATTTGTTATTAAATTAGGATTTTGGTTTCACTTGATTTGATTGTTGTTAATTAGGTATTTAAGTTAGGATTTTGGGTTTCATTGTAGGGTTGATTTCATATTAAGAGGAATTTATAGACTAATTTATGGTACTATTTGATGATGCCCGTCAATGAGGACAGTGAAAATGATTAAACATTAAGCTAGTGGACTACAGAAGGTGAATTTAATTTTAATGGAAGACTGAAAAATGAATTTCAAATTTTAGGATTCTAAGAAGATTGAGATTGTTATCAAAAATTTATTTTGAAGATTTCAATGAATTGCAAAATTTTGAAATTGAGGAGTTGAAATATTGTTATTAAAATTTTATTTTTGAGGATTCCGATTTGATTCAATGAACCTAGACAAGTCTGTAAGGATTTTGTGATTAAGTTTTATTTCAGTATTTAAATAATTGGTCTTGAGAAAAGTATATGCAATTTTACTTTAAAATTTATTCGAGAAGTTATTTTGAGGAATTTTATTTGAGGATAAGATCTTATAGTGAGAGAGATATATTAGTATATAAGTAGATAAGATGCATGTGTAAGGATTTGTTGGCTTGAGCATGATTGAGATCTCACTGTCAACTGGCTTGGGTGTCCAACTAGGATTGTATTAGAGAGAGAGAGAGAGCAGTAGTTAGTATGGTGTGTTGCAACTGTTATGCACTTGAGTGATAGGATAACTAGTATCAGCGATTGCAGTAGGTAAGGAAGCTAGCAGTGAGTGTGTTTGTGATAGAACTGTGATACCTAGGGGATAGAGGTATCAGACCTTGGGTGCATCTTTGACCTGTGCAATCACAACTAAGGTTTATTCCAATCTTTATCTTGAATGTTGCTTCTTTAGATCTGTACTGTCCTTCCTTGATGATATCGCATTTTGCCTAAATTGATTCTTTGGGATCTGTCTTCAGGATGTCGCCGCAGACAAGGTCTATGGGAGCGGGAACATCAGCTTTAGAGGGATCTGCCACCCCTCCACCTGAGAGACAGACAGCCGTAGCTCCTCCTACATCTCCGATGCACGTAGGTGATCCTCCTCCTCCACCTGTTAAGAGGATAGCCGCAGCTGTAACAGACAACCTTCCTCCTCCATCAACTCCGATTCCCGGAGGTTTGCCCATTGACGGAACGCAGATGTTTACCTTGATCCAAGGCATGGTAGATGCCCAGAGAATAACGGCAGATGCTCAGCGAGTTCAAGCTGAGGCTCAGAAGGTGCAAGCAGAAGCGTACCAGGCACAAACCGAGCTGATGAAAGAAAACATGGAGAATGCTCATCAAGTGACCCTCCAAGCTTTGAAGAAAGTTGCACAGTACCAGCAGTTTCCTGGCCAGCAGCAGAGATCAGGCACTATAGTGGATTTCAAAAGGATGATGCCTCGAGAGTTCAAAGGCACCGAAGGAATACTCTACGCTGACGACTGGCTAGAAGATATAGAGAGAAGCCTGCGATTGACCCAGATTCCAGAGAACTTGCAGGTAGAAGCCGCTGGCAGTCAGATGTTCGATATCGCACTCACATGGTATCGCACAGAGCCGAGAATTACTGCACAAGGACTTACTTGGGAGACCTTCAAGGAACTCTTCAAGGAGAAGTTCTTTCCCGACGTGGCAATGGGAGCCTTGGAAAGTCAGTTTCATGACTTAGTTCAAGGAAACATGTCGGTCGACGAGTACGCTGCAGAATTCTGTAGATTGAGCCGTTTTGCATCGTCTATGATTCGAGACCCAGGAGATCGAGCCCGGAAATTTAGAAAGGGATTGACAAGAGAGATTAAGTCGCGCACTTCTGGTCGTCGTACCGCTACCTTTGAGGCTATCTTGATGGATGCTCAGATTGCAGAAGAGGACCTGGATCTCAGGCCTAAGAGGAGTCACGATACTTTTGGAGATACGAATGATAGCGCAAGACAGGCCAAGCATCCCCGTATTCAGCACCAACAGCAGTACCAAGTACCATTTCAGGTTCAGCAACAACCATGGACATTTCAGCATCCACCGCAGTACCTAGCACCAGTTCCTATCCAGCGACAGCCCTGGGCATTTCAGTATCAACAGCAGTACCCGGCACCAGTTCCTGTACAGCAGGATCAACGAACTTGTCACTTCTGTAAGAAGCCAGGTCACCTTTGGGAGAGCTGTAGAACGAGGCTAGGACTTTGTTTGCTTTGCGGCGCTGCGGGACATCGAGTAAGGGATTGTCTTCTAACCTCTTATCTTCCCGGCCAGCGCTCAACTTCGGATTATAGAGATCCAGTTAGGCTACCTGTGGAACCGTATGTTGCTCAGTACCCGCGAAGGGAACCACCCCAGCAGGACGGGCATTTGCGATGACGGTCGAGGGACCTATACTGCAGGTAATGTGTTTGTAGGTTCTGTTCTTTCCTCCATTCTGTTCCCCTCTATTTGATTGATTGATTGATTGCTTAGTACGTAGTTCGTATGCATGACTCTTGTTATAATGTAGTTAGTAGTACCCTGATACATAGACTGCAACACCATAACAAATGAGACCATAACCATGTATGTTCCCCTAGATTGTATGTGGTATGACTATAGGTAGAATTTTCTTAGACCGTGATTATTGGTGTTGACTGTAGTGAAGATTCATGAAGGAGTTATGACTTGACAAGAGGAACAAGATGATTAAAATTTGAGGATAATTATTGATTTAAATAAATGGTTAAGAAATTAACATGGCGTAATTGGTGGTTAATTAATTCCAAGAAAGATTATGACATGTTTAAGTTGGTTATTAATTTGGAAATTTTGGGAGGTTTATCAATGTATTTATTTAATTGCGAGTTATGAATTTTAGAACTTTATATTTGAATGTGACATTTGGAGAATCCTTAAATATCATATTGTTGAATTTAATTGAGGGAATAATAGTGTGTATGATTTAAACACTAGTATGAGGATTTTAAAATTTCGAGGACGAAATTCTTTTAAGGTGGGTAGACTTGTCACTACCACATTCTGAAAACAGGGGTATTTTTTTTATTTTTACAATATTTACTATTATGTTATTTACCATTAATTAATTGCATAATAATATATTTGATTTAAATAGTTATTATGTGTGATGTGTAAATAATTATAGTATTAGATGCAGTGTTAATTATTTTATTTTAGCTAGCAGACTAGACCTAGAAGCCAGTAAATGAACCCCTGTCCGAATTATAGAATTTTGGATTTTATTATTTCATTTAGAATTTAATATTTGGAGATTGTAATTAATTACTGTATTTTATGTAATATTTTGCGCAATTGCCTTTGCTTCGATATTTGGAGCACTATCCAGACTTTTGTCTTCCAACAAATTTCACAATCTTGTCCTAGACATGTCCGCCTTCAATTCTGCTATTTTTGGCAACTCATAATTATGCTCTTTGTGCATTAATTCTAGCCGCACAAAAATCGTCGCGGACGTTATTTTTAATTTCCTATTTTTGTATCGTTGTGCGTTCCAATCGAAAATTGGAGGCCATCTTGACCTATTTTTCGTGCGACCCAAATTAGGGTAATGTTCTGTTCTGAGTCTTCTTCAATATTGGTATTGATGACTTGATCTGATTTCGACCCCAAGTACTCCTAATTAATTGTTGAACACAACTTGCATTTATTTCTATTTAATTTGAGGATACCATTTTATCTGATTTAAAAATCCCAAATTAATTCCAGTGCCCTACAAATTCAGCCCATACCCATCTTACAGTGCCCCTGACCCTACAAAACATCGGACCCCGAATCGCCCGCCCAATTTCGTCATTTCATGTGTTTGTGCAATTTCCTAAATTTAAGGGGGCCAAATTGCAATTTGGCATTTTGTGCCAACACCCAAATTATTTTAATCAATGAGGGAATCCAATATTTTAATTTAACTCTCACCCTCAAAGCCCCATGAATTATTTTCTCTTGACAAATCTGGACCACCCATTTAATTGGGTGCATCCTCACCATTGATTTCATGAACCCTCATCCTATATAATATCATGTCCCATCCTAAACCCTAATCCCTATGCATCCTAGAAAACACCACCTCACAAGCCTCCAAAAATTCCCCAAGCCCCCTCTCTCATACGTAGGTAAAATTTTCTCCTTCTTCTTCTCTTTCTTTTCTTCTTCCTCTTCTTCCTTTCTTCCTTTTCTTCTTGTTCTTTATTTTGAAATAAATTTCAAACTTTAAACTAAAAGGGGGAACACTGTTCCTATTAATCAATTCTCAGGCGGCCAAGCCCCGATTTCCGGCGGCCTCTGGAACTCCTCCGCCTACTGCTGCTGCCGCAGTTCCTGTTCACCGGCAGCCAACCCTCTCACTGCTCCGACGAACTCCTCCTCCTATTCCTCCCTCCGAACCCGGCGGCCCTCCTCCCCCGACTCCGGGCGGCCGAGTCCCCCGCAAGCGAGCCATCCCTCCGGCGGCCACAGCGCGCTCCGGCCTGCTGCTGCCGCCTGCTGCTGCCGCTGCTGCTGCACGGTCCGGCGCCGGCGGCTGCTCCTCCACCGGCCAGTCCCCCTCCGGCGTCCGGCGGCTTCCCGTGCTCCGGCCAGCGAACGACCTCCCCACTGTAAGTCTCTCTCTCTCTCTCTCTCTTTATATATATATATATATATATATATCTTTATATATATATATATCTTTATATATATATGTATATATGTCTAAATGTGTATAAAAATTAATATGTTAATGTATACATTAGCGCAATTAATTTGTATATGTATATAATTAATGTAAGGTATTTGTAGGTATTTAAATAAATGGTGTATGTGTATAATATTATTTTTATTCAATGTTTAATAGATACATAATATATGTATACGTATATAGTATTTTAATTTATGTTTAATATATATACGTGTATATCTAACTATATACTTATATACGTAGGAGTATATATTAGTATATGTATATTGTTTATCTAACTAATATTTATGTATAATGTATGTATATTAGTATAATGCATGTATTCTATGTTAATGTTTAGATAACTAAAATAAATGTAATTGTATATATATAATTAATAAATGTGTATGTTAATCTATATATATAATTTAATATATATGTATATGTATATTTAATCAATGTATGTAATGTATAGTATTTTAATTAATGCTTAAAATACATGAACATGAATAGCATTTTTTTAAATTAATATTTAAACATAATGTATAGCATATATAAAATATATGTATAGATGTAATAATTATTTAAATTATGTTAATACATAAATAATGTATTGGTATATGATGAAAGTGTATAATATAATTGGTAAATGTATATACATGTATTTCATTTATCTACTTAGCATATTACAATATATAAATAGGTATAGTAATTATTTTTATTTAATTGTATAAATAATTAGTATATGTATTTCATTTAATTTGTATATAAAATATAAAGTATTTACATTTAATTAATGTGAAATGGGCATATGTATATTATTATTTTATTAATATCTAATTATATATGTATAGTAGGTATTTAAATAATTCTATAATTAAGTTTGGCATATAAATATATATATTTTGTATATATATATATACTTGATATAAATTCATATATATATTTTGTGCATGTGTATTATTCATAAATAAAGTGTTTAAATACATGTATTAGCATAGTATATATATTTCAGTATATGTTGGTAATTGTAACTTGGTATATATATAATTAGTATATATATATTCTTTTGTGTATTATATATATATATGTACATGTATAAATTATTTTCATTAAATGTTAAACGTGTATTAAAAATGTGTTTTAGTATTTAATAATATATCTATAAAGTATTGGCATATATATGTGTTTAATTGATGGATATAAATACGTGTTCTACTTTGAGCATTTTAAATATATATAAATACTTAGCATATTTTCAAAATATATTTAATTGGTATAATTAGTGTATAAAAATAATAGTATACGTACTATTTTTGGTGTGTGTATATATATATCTTTATGGTTCAATTGACATAGCTATATATGTGTAGGTATATTTTTGTATAAACCATTAGTACATTTATAATATATATATACATGTATATTTTGCAGTTGTATTTAATTGGAGATATGTTGTATGTACATATAGGTATTAGTTTTATTAAAGTGTATATATTTTACTTATATCTATTATTGTAATTATAGGATATTAAGATATAGTTGGCCTATCTAGTAGATGACCCCTACCGTACCAGCGTAGCCCTAAGGCCAGTGTATTTCTATTGTGTGTTAGGACAGCTTCTGATACAAATGTCATATTGTGATATGTTTTTAGGACTGTTGGTTTACCCAGGGGGTACTCTGGAACAGGACATCCATAAATACCAGCTAAGGACTGAGGCAAGTACATTCTCTGATAATTTCCAATTCTTGATAAATTCTATAAGTTCAAAAATCATGAAATGTTACATCTGAATCTTTGTCACTGTGCTACACGGACTAGTATAGCTTGGATTTACAGTCATGAGATGTTACCATTATTATCGTATTGACATTGTACACGACATGTATATTTAGAAACCGTACATGATAGACTTTACTTGCTCGTGTATCGTGACGTGTCATGGTTGGATCCACAGTACTAGTTGGGGGCGGGGAAGTAGTTAGTAAGAAATGTGATCATAACCTCTTATTGTAGTATAAAAATTGTAAGTGTTAATCATGCTCTTCACCCATGATTAGCCAGGCCTTGTAGCAACCGTACATGTTCCCAAGCCGATCACATTTCGAAACTACTATTTCAAACACTTAGAATAGATTACGGTTTCCCATTTTAAATCATATACTACATCACCCGTATATGATACTGTTCCTTGTTCTTTTATTTCCATACATGCACTGACTATATCATAATTGCCTATTACCTGTCTCTTTACATTGCCTGTCTCTCTTAAAATTGCCATTGCATTTATTTCACTGTCTTCTCAGTAGCTAGCATAACATGTTTTATTGTATTATAGACATTATCAATTAATGGAACTGTTATTTGAGATTGTGCTTTGCTCCTTCCTGACTGGAAATATTTTTCCAGACTATGCCTTAGATGACCGCTGTCCGACACTTATGGTGAGTAGCTGCAGACTTGGTAGTTAGCTGTGATTCTGGAAGGTCTAGACGGAATTATTATTTTTTGTTAGTTTTAAGTAGACTATTTGGTACCGGATTTGTCTCCGGCATTTTGATGATTCTTGGATGTGGTTAAGTTAAGTTATTTCTTGTGGACTTGTGTTGTGTTTAATTTTAGTTTTTATTCGAAATCTTATCGTGCTGTTAGTCTGTGATTGAGTATATGTTCATTTATTTGTGTCATCCGTGCCTCCTAATGGAGATTGGATATTTTCGTGACATTAGTTAGATAGTATCAATACCTAGACAGCGTTCTACCGCCGATGCTGCGGCGTAGGCTGGACGTACCCACGCACTCGTGCCCTAAACCGGGTGCGGGTCGTGACAACAATCTACCCTCCTTAGAATATTTCGTCCTCGAAATAAAAATAACCATATAATGAGAATAAAAAAGGACATATGATGATTAAGAAAGATTGAATTTGAAATATTGGACATACTCTGGTTTGGAAATAGGTGAGGATAACGCTGACGAATATCCTCTTCTCGTTCCCAGGTGGATTCACCTGGTGCATGATGTCTCCATGCAACGCGAACGAGAGGAATAGTCTGGCCTCGCAACACTTTCTCGCTACGGTCCAGAATCTCTACAGGCTCCTCCTGATAAGATAAGCTTGGCCCGATGGTGATCTCTGAGTAGTCTAGCACATGACTCGGGTCTGGAATGTACCTCCTCAGCTGAGATACGTGGAAGACGTTATGTACTCCCTCCAAAGTCTGAGGTAGAGCTAGTCTGTAAGCTACTTCTCCGACGCGATCTAGCACATCGAAGGGTCCAATGTACCTTGGACTTAGCTTCCCTCTTCCTCTAAATCTGATAGTTCCTCTAGTAGGTGAGATCTTTAAGAACACATGCTCCCCTACTTGGAACTCTAGAGGTCGGCGATGAATGTTGGCCCAGTGCTTCTGCCTGTCTTGTGCAGCTCGTAGGTGTCCCTGGATCTTCTTTACTTTCTCCACCGTACGAATAATCAGTTCTGGTCCCAAGATCTGTCTCTCGCCAACATCGCTCCAGCATACTGGGGAACGACATTTTCTTCCATACAAAGCTTCAAAGGGAGCCATTTTAATGCTCGCTTGATAGCTGTTGTTGTAGGAAAATTCTACCAGGTGTAGATGATCTTCCCATGATCCGCTGAAATCAAGCATGCAGGCTCTCAGCATATCCTCTAAGGTCTGGATGGTGCGCTCTGACTGGCCATCTGTCTGCGGATGATACGAGGTGCTGAACTTGAGGCGGGTACCAAGACTCTCTTGCATACTTCGCCAAAAGTAAGATGTAAATCTCGTATCCCTGTCAGATATTATACTGACTGGTACTCCATGCAGACGCACTATCTCCTTCATGTACATGTCCGCCAAGACTTCTGTAGATTGTCCAACTCTAAAAGGTAGGAAATGAGCAGCCTTTGTGAGTCTGTCTACAATTACCCAGACAGCATTACGACCACTAGGACTTCTTGGGAAGCCCGTAACAAAGTCCATCGTAATGTGTTCCTATTTCCACTCGGGTATTGGGAGGGGTTGAAGTAGACCGGCAGATCTTTGATGCTCAGCCTTGACTTGCTGACACACCAGGCATTTGGCCACAAAGCGTGCTATCTCTCACTTCATTCCATGCCACCAGTAATATTATCGCAGATCTCTGTACATCTTTGTGCCTCCTGGATGTATAGAGTATGTTGAGCTATGAGCTTCTGACATCAGCTCATTACGAAGTTCTCCATTTGGAACATAAAGACGATCACCACATCTTAGAGTCCCATCTTCGTGTATGCGACATCCTGTCTGAATTCCTGCCTCTGTTCTTTGTCGAAGCCTCTGAAATCTTGCATCTGTTGGTAGAGTAGTTTTGATTCTTTCTACCAAAGTTGATTGCAGCTGATAGTTTGATAATTGGCCGTCAAGTCCTGGCATAATGACCTCTATTCCCAAATTTTCTAGATCTCTCAGAAGACCTGGTTGGGTGATCATAAAGAATGTCGAGGGTCTTCTGCTTAGAGCATCTGCCACCATATTAGCTTTCCCTGGATGGTACTGTAGATCAATTTCGAAATCCGCCATCACTTCGAGCCATCGTCTTTGTCTCAGATTTAGGTCCTTCTGGGTGTAGACGTACTTCAAACTTTTATGATCGGTGAATATCTCCACTCTTTCGCCATATAGATAGTGTCTCCATAGCTTCAGGGCGAAGATGACTGCGGCAAGCTCCAGATCGTGAGTGGGGTAATTCTTCTCATGAGTCCTCAACTGTCTTGAGGCATAAGCTACAACTTTCCCATGTTGCATTAAGACACAACCAAATCCTTTTCCGGATGCATCGCTATATATGACGAAACCTCCGGATCCAGATGGTATAGTCAAAATGGGAGCTGTAGTTAGACGCTTCTTCAAGTCATCAAAAGCTGTCTGGCAATCTTCAGTCCATATGAACTCCTGTTCCTTGCGAGTAAGACGGGTAATCGGCTCCGCGATCCTTGCAAAGTTTTCTACGAACCTCCGGTAATATCCGGCAAGTCCTAGAAAGCTTCTCACCTCTGAGACGTTGGTCGGGGTTGGCCACGTCTCCACAGATGAAATCTTTGCAGGGTCCACTGAGATGCCTTCTCCTGTGATCACATGCCCAAGAAAAGCAACACGATCAAGGAAAAATTCACACTTGCTCATCTTGGCATAAAGGCTCTCCCGTCTCAGCGTCTCTAATACCAACCTTAAGTGCTCTTCATGCTCCTCGTGGCTTTTTGAATACACCAGAATGTCGTCGATGAAGACTACCACGAACTGGTCCAGATATTGGTGGAAGACTCTGTTCATCAGGTTCATGAATACGGCAGGTGCATTAGTTAGTCCAAAAGGCATCACCAGGAACTCGTAATGACCATAACGAGTCCTGAATGCTGTCTTTGGAATATCTTCCCTCCGTACCTTGACCTGATGATAGCCTGATCTTAAGTCTATCTTCGAGAATACCACGGCTCCTGTTAGTTGATCGAACAGGTCGTCAATTCTCGGCAAGGGATACTTGTTTTTGATTGTCAGAGCGTTGAGGGCTCTGTAATCAATGCACATGCGATATGTTCCGTCCTTCTTTGGTACAAACAACACTGGTGCTCCCCAGGGTGATGCACTAGGACGAACAAATCCCTTGATCTGTAGTTCCTCCAGTTGAAGCTTCAGCTCGTCAAGCTCCTTCTTCGCCAGTCGGTATACATTGGAGGATACTGGTGCAGCTCCGGGGATTAGCTCAATTATGAACTCCACTTCTCTGTCAGGCGGTAGGCCTGGCAATTCTTCTGAAAATACGTCCTCGAACTCTGCTACAATTGAGGGAAGTGCTGTCTCCATCGCCATGTAAGCTCTAGGAGTCTGGCCTACTCCTTGCTCGATGGTTCCACGGACATATTCGAACTCTGGGTGATCTGGGGGTCTAAAGATAACACTACCCTTTTGGCAGTCTAGGACAGCATTATTCTGGCTTAGCCAGTCCATGCCTAAGACAACATCGAAATTTGGCATTGGAAGTACCAAAAATCGCGCTTTTAGTCCTCTACTACAAACAACTACCGGACAGGTTTCGATAATGTTGGTAACTGGAACAATACCTCCTCCAGTAAGTATTTTCCAATACTTGGGTAGCGGGGAAGTGGATAGCTTGTGCATGGCTACGAAACTACTGGATATGAAAGACAAAGTAGCCCCAGAATCGAATAATACAGTTGCAGGTAATGATGCAACTAAAATGGTACCTGTTATAGTTTCCCCTTCAGGTTCTTCTGCAATGGCAGCTAACGCAAAGGCTTGTCCCTGCCTTTGTCCTCCGGCTTGTTGTCTGGCCTTGAACTGGGTCTCCTGAGTAGGCAGAGGTGCTCCTCTCTGATATCCTCCTGATGTGGAGGGAAGCATCTTCTGAGCTTGTGCTCCTGGCTTCTGCCCTTGTTGAGGTGCTGCATCTCTGCGTTGTGGGCAGTCTTTGGCCATATGATTTTTAGCTCCACATAGCAGGCATAATCCCAGCTTCTTTCTACAGTCATTGGCAAAATGCCCCTTCTTGCCACAAAAGTGACAAGTCGGGAGCTCCCTCTTCTGGTAAGGCCCCGTCGTCTGCTGAGTCTGATATTGGGGACGACGTATAGGTCCTCCTGCTCCTTGCTGATTCTTGGCCGGGAAGGTTGAATTTGAGCGTCTGGCTCCTCGGCCAATGGCTTCTTGCTCCCTGGCTTCTGTAAGAACCTCGTTGTAGGAGATTCTCGACTGCGTTGTTGTGTACCTCTGGAGCTCGTGGTTAAGGCCATGGTGGAATCTTTTAGCCTTCTTCAGCTCGTTCGGGATCAGATCAGCACCGAAACGACTTAGTCTGCTAAACTCCGCGTCGTAGGCATCTACCGTCATGTTTCCTTGCTCCAGGTGTAGGAACTGGGAGTATAGGGCATTCTGGACTGTCGCTAGAAAGTACTTGGCGTTGAAATGCTCCAAGAATTGTTGCCAAGTTTGGTCTTTTCCGACGCTGCGCTCTATGGATTCCCACCAGTGATGGGCGTTGCCAAGAAGTTGGCCCCTCACAGCGGTCATCCATAGGTCGGGAGTGAGTTGCGATCCTTCTAGCAGCATTTCGGTGTTGGAGATCCAATCGGAGATCTCTTCAGGAGTCTCGTTGCCTTTGAAATCCCTCGGGCTCATTTGACGGAAGCCTCGAACTGTGCCCGCTGGTAGGACAGGTACTGGTGTCGGAGTAGTAGTTCTCTCCAAAGCCGTCATCAACGTCTGTCGCAGAGCTTCAGTTTGCTGCCACTGAGACTGTCTCAGGGCCCCAGTTTGTTGCCACTGGTTCTGCAACATAGTCTGGAGAAACTGCAACATTTGAGGTTGACCCTCAAGTTGTGTCATCTGGATAGGCAAGGCTGGAGGTGGAGACAAAGGTGTCTCTGCATGTGGAGTTGGTGTCGTCTCCTGGCAAGAATTTTGGTGATTGGACGGAGTTCCTTGGGCACTTGGCGAAGGGTCTGTTGCTTGGTCAGCCCCATTATTCGCAAGTTTCCCGGGTATGTCCATATTTCTGAGGAAAATAGGATAATTAGAAAACACAAAGGAGATAAATAATGATAATCAAGCAAGATGCAATAATAGAATTTGTAAAGATGGTGTCAGTGTGGATGAGACCTAATATTTCTATCCTATTGCAGGCATTGCTGGGCATGTCATCATACCACTAGCAATAAAACTAGACCTGCATGGGCCACCACTAAAACCATGTCACGCCCCAGTCCCAAAAATGTCAGGAACTAGGCCACGTGTCACTGGCCAGCTGACACGTCACTAAGGGCTTAATCCACTTTGATGGACCCAAAGGGACGTGCTACGCTGTCCTAAAATACTACAAGTATAGAATAGGTAAAACGATCTCATCCACAACAAAATATCAGAAAAGCAAGTGCTAAAATATATATATAACTGAGTCTGATACAGTACACAACTAGTGAGAATACAAGCCTACTACAAAAACTGATAATAGCGCAGAAAAATCAGATAGACTAAGTAGTGTCTATCTGATCAAAATATCTCCATCTCCAGGTAGCAGCATCTAGGGTCAAGCCTACTCTGAGGGTGTCTCCTCGAGCTCCTCCTCGGTAGCACATCTGGCCTCCTGATCAGGCCCGTACACTGTGGGGTAGAAAGCCTCATCTAGATCTGGCAAGGAACCAGGTCCTCAGTGGGACGTAACAAGATACAGAAAAATGACATGCCATGTAATGTAAATACTGAAAAAAAAGAAATAAAATAAATACAGGGTGCTAACCATACTAAGTGAAAATGCAAGTAAAGATCCAGTAGTACGCATGGGAATGTGTGGCTAGACATACGCTGACGTAATTCACCAATCGTGGCGACTGGCTAGTATAGGTGTCGTATGCCCCCGACTCAGGGAACTCTGCAATCGACCATCTCCAAGGAGCATGGTGCGAAGGTATAGAACATTTGTGGAGAGGGTGTCCCATACGTCAACTAGTTATCTTTCCCATCCCAATGAAACTAAATGTCAAGTCGTACATTTCCTGAGTTATTCTAATCCGTGATGCGGGTCACACGTACTGGTAGCTAACCAAATACGCAGCTCACATCCATATATGTAAATGCAACCATGTTGCGTGTTCTCGTGATAGGGTCTAGGAGAATATATTAGGATATTCTCTCAGCTGTTAGAGAGTCTGTAATATCATGTCAACATAACAGTTGACTGTACCCAAGGCAGTCTCAGGTGATCATGGTATATGAATTTCAGAACAAAGTAGATATCAACAATTTAATTTTAAACAATACTTGGCAAGGTATACTTGCCTACTCCTTGATATTGTTGATAACCTGATCTCACAGTCAGGTTTGAAGGTGCTGGTGACAGGGGGTCACTGGCTGTGCTGTAGTTGGTCTCTGTTACAACAGATAGTGTTTGTGAATATCTTGGTTGCAAATAATAAGTATACATCTATACTTATATACATATATATGATATAGATATATATATATATATATATATATATATATATATATATATATATATATATATATATATATATATATATATATATATATAGTATGTATATAGATATAGTATATATATAGCAGTATATATATAGTATTTAAAGAACAGACAAATGCAGGTAAATAGTAGCAGGGTATATCCACTGCGATATAATATAGGTAATTTGAAATGACAGTACAGGAATTAAATACATATATATATATATATATGTACTATAGTATAGATAATAAAAGGAATTGACAGTGCATGAATTTAATACGTATATAAATGTTGTATTTATTTAGCAATATAATATAAGTAGTAGCAGGGTCTATATGTGACCACTGTAAATATACATATATAGATAGGCTGTAATATCCAGCACAGTATTATTTATATAGTATATATAATATATAGATAATGACATTGCAGAAATGTAAATTTACATATATAGAATAAGCTGTATTATCCAGCTGGATATATATATATAGTAGATATATATATATAAATATAAGTGCAGGAAATAAATGCAAAAAGATAAAATAAAAAAAATGCATAGTATATAATATATATACATATATACTATAATTATAATAGTAATAATATAACATATATGAAATATGTTATATATAATATTTATATAAAAATATATGAATATATATTTTTATATATATAGAATTTAACAATTGCATATATATAAATTTTATTATATATAACATATGTATAATATGTTATATATATAACTATTATATATATATATATATATATATAACATATAAATAAATATGTTATACATATGTATATATAACTATTAATTATATATATATATATATATATATATATATATATATATATATATATATATATATATATATATATATATATATATATATATATATATATATATATATATATATATAACATATAAGTAAATATGTTATACTATATACATATGTATATATATGCTTATATATAATAATAATAATATATAGTATACATATACTGTATACTGTATTTATACAGTATATTAAATATAATATCTATTATATATTATAGATATACATATATATATACATATATATATACATATATATATATACATATATATACATATACATATACATATAGGATTATATATATACATACATATATATTAGGTATTAGGAGTATACCTACTGACAGGTGGGCCCTAGGGGTTGCCGACGGCGAGTGGACGGCGGCGGAGCTGGCCGGAGACGGCCGGAGGAGCAGCAACAGCAGCAGTGGCCACTGGCAGCAGCAACAGCAGCTTGCGGGGGCTCTGGCCGGCGGAGGAGCGGCGGAGGTGGCCGGGCAGGCGGCGGGTTCGGGAGAGGGGGAGGTGGCGGTCAGGTTGGTGGTGGTGGCGGAGCTCCACGACGGTGGTGATGGTGGCGGCTAGGGGCGTCGGGGATGCAGGTGGCAGCAGCTATGGTTAGGTGGTGGTGGCTGCTGCGGGGGCTAGGGCGGCCGGAGGCGGTGTCGTGGGGAGGTGAGGTGGTGGTGGTAGGTAGGGGAGGTCGGGGCGAAGCTTTTGGGGAGGGTGGCGGTGGTCGGCGATGGCCGGAGACGGCGTTGGAGCTGGATGGGAGTGGTGGTGGTGCTGTGGACAGTGAGGGCAGGGGGAGTTTATGAGGGCTGTGGCCGGCGGAGCAGGACGGCTCAGGCGGGTGGCAGTGGTCGGAGGGAAGGGGAGGGGAGTGGCGACGGGTTCGGCGGTGGTCCGATAGGCGGAGGGTGGCCGTGGTGGCGGTGGGATGGGTTTGAATGAAGGGGAGGGCTAGGGTTTATATAGGTTTAGTTGAGTGGCAATTTTGTAATTAATGGCAACTTCAGGGGTATTTTGGTAATTTGGTATTTGGGGTATTTCTACAGGATTTTTCTGGATTTTTGTGGTGGGTCCCTCACACCTATGATCTAGCCAATAGAATTAGGCCACCTAGCATGCCATTTTGCATATAAACCCCTATCTTTTCAATAATTGTATAAATGCATAAAATTTGTATTTTGCGTAATTTCGTAATTTACCAAATTTTAAATACTGATTTCCCAAAATTCTAAATTGTACAAAAATGAGAGAAATAGTTGGGAAAAATGTTTTGGACAGTGTGGGGTGATTCTGGGCAGGTGCAGGGTCTGAGATTGCAGGTGATACGGGTCACCGTATTTATTATTTAATAAATACTGCGCACGGTGTTCACTAATTATTTAGAGGCTATTAGGGTCATAATTTTTCTACGGTGTCAATACGATAATTGTAATACAATTAGAGTAGAATATTATCGTATTTTTGGTTGGGAAATCAGGTGCCTACTGGTCCTCAAATCTCTAAGGGTACAGAGATGGATAAGAGCAGAAAATTAAATAGGAAATAAATACATACGTTTGTAACGATATTTGTGCGACTAAAACGAAGCATCAAACGAGGTTTCTGGAAGTTGCACAAAATACAGAAAAAGTAGTCTAACAAGTCTAGGGCAGGTATGTAAAATTTGTTTAGGGTTAACAGCTAGTGTGATGCCCTAATCAATTGTGTAATGAACAGGTGCACAATCAATATAATATATAATAAATAAAATTTAAAAAAGTTGCTCTAATTCTAATTAGTCAAAATTAATCCTAAATTACTGAAATCTGGTCGAGGGAGTTTACATATTCTATAGCCTAGTTTTGCAAGCTTATTCTTTATCGAGCTTGTTCATGACATATGTATTATTGGGGAGGCCCACAATAATACATTTCAGAATCAGTGTATTACGGTCTGATCAACCATAGTGCGCGTGGTTCGCCCTTCGTATAACTACTTTACGTGGATTGAGATATCTAGTGACTAGTAGACGAATGAACTTGCCCTTTAGATATGTCTGACATACCGTATCGGTTACATAACTGTACTAATAAGAGCAGGCGAACAAAGGATTACCAAAATAGGATTTTAATCCACAACTGCTTTGACAATTCTCAATTGAATTCTTTAAACGCCTTGATCCCAATACTTTTATTCTATTATGCTGCCCTTGAACTCTTTATTATTGGTCTCCGTCTTCCCTTATTTCGGAAAGACGAAACATCGTGCTTGGTATAAATTGATACACAGAGAATACTAGATATACCCCATAGGTCGATCACATACTTGAGGATTATTCTTCGTAATTAAGGACATATCATATGTGATATGATCGGCATTGAAGTTCGAGGATTGAATGACATGAGTAAACATATTAAGGAATATTCTCTTAAGGTATATAGCCTTATGTGATAGATGAGTAAATTCTAAGTTGGGTAGTAGTGCATTGTCAACTCGAGAGGAATTTCTTTTAGATTGTGATCGAGTAAGATTAAATTGGGAGAGGTTCAAGCCATTTTAATTTTGAGAATTTTAGAAGAATGACTAAGATGATGAGGATTAATGAATTGATATTGAGGACCCGATATTTATACCTTAAGTACATGATTTAAACAATGAAGGTAAAATTATCAACTTGAAATTTAGAGGATAAAAAGATGGAATTTTAGACTTGAACAATGGTGGACTACATTTAATTTTTTTTCCAAGTTGATAATTTGAGTTAAAATAAAAAACTCGATGGTTGGACTACCTATTTGAAATATTAAGGATGTGAATAGAATTTAAGAAATTGAAGCATACAAAAATTTATAAGTGAAAATAGGAATAATAATGGACTCGAATTACTTCTAGAGAAGATTATGATAATTGGAGATCGTGAGGTAAAATTGATATGCGTATTTAAATCTTGAAGATGATATATGGATTTAATTTAAATTTGGATATGGATAATTTGAAAAAGCGAGAAGAGATAACCATAGGTTGAATATGATTGGATCAGTGGTCATCTTAACCTAGAAGTGATTACAATGGATATGATTAGGATTTTAATTGTCGCAAGAAGATTGCGATTGACTTGCCTTATGTACACGAAGGATTAACAAATTATGCCTTATTTTAATTTTGAGGACGAAATTTTTATAAGTTGGGTAGATTGTAACCCCCTGATTTTTCAGAAAATTTTAATTTGGATTTTTCATAATTTTTTGTAATTTTCTAAGATTTTCAAGAATTTATTTTAGATTCAAATATAATTAAAAATATCCCAAACTTTTATTTTAGGTTCTAAATAATAAAATATATTTTCTAGAAGTTTTTGAGAATTTTCTGAGTATTTTTAGTATTTATTGGGAGTTATTTAGACTAATAACTAATTTTTAGGACTTCTAGAATTTATTGTGCAAGCCCAGGTATATATAATAGACCCACATAATTTTTTTAGTGTTTATAATATTATTATATATTTTCTGGAATTATTTCAGAATTTTTGGAATAATGTTAGTATTTATTTTTAGTTTTATGGCAAAACTAATTTTTAGAGCTTCTCCTAATTATAGTAGGAAATCTGTGAATATATAATTATTCCAAATATTTTTCTAGGATTTTTAGGTTCAAAATATATTTTCTGTAATTTTTCCAGATTTTTATGATTATTTTTAATGTTTATTTTGAGTTATTTAGATTTAAAATGACTTAAATAATGTTTTGATAAAGGCAAATCAAAATAAATAAATAATATAACCAAAACCATCCAATCAAATCATGACACGTGTCACCCTATCAACTTTCATTCAGCCTCTCAACATCCCTATATATATATATATATATATATATATATATATATATATATATATATATATATATATATATATTATTATAACCCTAATTATCTCATTATTTTTAGAGAGAGAGATTTTGGAGAATTGCCATCTAGGGTTTCTTCATCTTCCAGAAGCCATTGCGCATAGCTCCGGACTCCAAACGAGGCCTAGTTTCTTGTGTTAGAAATATATTGAGGTTAGCTTTCTGATTATATAATTTTTTTTACAAAATTATGAGTATTAAATTCTGGAAAATTCGTAGAGCATAGCATGTCTGAAAATAGACGTGTTTCAATGTTTTCGCGATTTTGGGAGAACTAGGAATCAGAATCATGAACCGTTTGAAGTTTTGGAAAGCTAATATCGAGATCATTAACATATGTTTTTATCAGAATTTAATTCGATGTATTTTCATACTGTTAATTCTGTAGAACTTTTAGGTTAGAATTTAACCATCGGTGCATAATACAAAATTTGTATGTGCCATAATTCCCAAACGAATTTGAATTCGGATGAGCCGTAAATTCCAGTATGTTTTTAATGCTGAAATCTATAGAAAATCATACATGAAAGTCGAGTTTGTGTCGGTTAACTTTTTGGTCAACAGATCGCCTCGATTTGCGTGCCATGAGTCTCGAGTTGATAAAATTTAGTTTCTTTGGACAAAATTTAGGAATTAACATAAAAATCAGAATAATAAGATTAAAATAGGATTTTAGAGTAATTATTCCATAATTAAATAATTTAAAATAAATTATCTTTTGACGTGATAAATTTGTAATACATAGGCTATTTGGACTGTGACTTGGACTCTGATTCATACCAGCAACAGGACCCCAGGCAAGTGTACCTTGCCAAACTTACAGTTCTTGATATTTATTCATTTGACTATATATATATTTGTGCATGCTTGACCTAGGACCGTGTGACTTACTTAGCGTCCGATTAATAGTCGGGTGCCCACATCGTACGCGGTGTCGGGTAATGTCATTTAGATATGGACATACGTGACACTTTATATTCTCGTACTTGTCTTACCAAGTATACTTTGACCCAGGACACTGGACACTGATCATGAGACAGGATCTTCCCGAGATATTCGTGGTGATTCTGTATAGGATACAGGACTTATAGAGATACTATATTCTAGATACATTATGACTTGTGCATTAGTTATGACCCCGCTGACATGGATGTGAGACGTTATGTTCATGATTTGCGTGGTTACATTGGGTGGGGAGAGACACACAGACTACAGGCTGATCATATATATACACCCCTACTATTGTGAGGCCCAAGACTCTGAAGCCCGAGCTTGGCCCATTACTCATTATTACTGCTGCTACCGGCTCCCCTACACAGAGCTTGTAGTATGCTTCAGCCTGAGTTCTAGTGCTGCTCTCATCTTGCATATCACTTAGCTGGTTATTTTTAGTATTCCCCTATTGTTCCATCTATTGCTGGATAGATTCACAGGCTACAGGTTGACATTGTTATGCCGGCTACTCAGTCTCCCGCTGAGCTAGACCACCTCCTGATACCACTGCTACCGGCTCCCCTTCACAGAGCTGGTAGTTGTTCAACCTGAGTACTACTGATATTCTCTCTTGCATTTATACAGATGTTACATACTTACCCTGCTTATCTCATTATTTGCTGCACTGTTTATATTCTGGCTTGTATTATTTTCTGTACCTTGCTATGTCCCCTGAGGACCTGGATATGGATTTTGTCCCCAGATTTTGCAGACCAGGTTTACCCCGAGGTTTACGGTACCGTAGCAGGAGGAGCCGATCCAGGGGTCGTACCACCATCTGAGGACGAGGTCTTAGCTGAAGACTTCTCTTGAGCATCCATGTTCATGCTCAGTTTTATTTATTATTTCAGTCTTTCTTTTCTGGTCTGTGGAACCATTGTACTTGATATTTATCGGGTTGTTCCCCAAAGTACTTTGTGAGACTAGCTGATGATTTACATTCCTTATTTATCCTGTGGATCATATTTTATATCTTGTGTGGATGAGATTAGTTGTGCCATGATTGTCGTAGACTTGTTTTACAGCTTAAGTATGCCCTGATGGATCCATTATATTGGGTTGGTCCATCGGTGCATACTGCTGGCCATTGCCACGTATCCGGTCCCATGGTATTTTGGGACTGGGGCTTGATAGGGCCCCACGGCTCCACTTGACAGGCGATTTGTGATCGGCTCATCGGAATCCAGTTCTAGACAATCTGTTGGGTTCGTATCGTCGTTCTGGACTTGTGGACACTAAGTTTGATAAATTTGGAGAACATTATCTCTGGCACATTTTTCGGTGCGAAGTGGGCCACATGTGGACCCCGCTTGACCAGAAATTGCCACTTTTGCCCCTGTGTCCAAATTGGACTTATGGACAGACAATTCTAGCTATTTGATATCTTCTGAACCTGATGGTAACGTTTATTTCAGCAACCGAAGGAGTACCTGCAGATCCCGCTGATACTAGAGCAGCAGTTGGTAATCAAATCCCAGGCAAGTGTACCTTGCCAATACTTGCAGTAATTTGTTTCATATTCTCTTGATCTATTCCTGTTATATAAATGTTCAACATAGGACCGTGTGACATTACTTAACGTCCGAATAATATTCGGGTGTCAACACCGTACGCGGAGTTGTGTAACGTCACCTAGAGATGGATATCGAGACACTATATATTTTCGTTCTTGCATTATCAAGTACGTCATACCATAGGACACTTGACACTGTTCATGAGACAGAATCTTTCTGAGATATTCATGGTGATTCTGTATAGGATACAGGTTTCGTGACATACACTTTATACACATGCTTAGTTATCATTATGACTTGTTGCATTAGATATGATCTTGCGTGTCATGGACATGAGACGTGTGATTACATTGGGTGGGGAGAGACACACAGGCTACAGGCTAATTTATATATATATTTATTATTGTGAGGCCTCAGACTCTATATCAGAGCTAGACACTCTACTAGTGATACTACTGCTACTGGTCCCCGACACTGAGCTTGTAGTGGTCTCAGCCTGAGTTCTAGTGATGCTCTCAACTTGCATATCACTTAGCTGGTTATATAGTTTATCCTATTGATTCATTTATTGCAATACATTTATTTTGGCTTGATTTATTCTTGTACCTTGCTATGTCCCCTGAGGACCTGGAATCCGGATTATGTCCCCAGGTTTAGCAGAGGAGATCTACCCCGAGGTGTACGGGACATGAGCATTCATTGGAGCAGTACCAAAACCCGAGGACGAGGTGCTCGTCGAGGATTTTACCTGAGTATCTGGTTTATTATACTCAGTTATTTCAATTTGTAGAACTTATATTTCATGTCTATTGATCTGCTGTATCAGACATATTATCGGATTGTTCTCCGAGATACTTTATTGAGTCTTGATGTTATTTTATACTTCTTATTGATGTATTTATTTCTGTGGATGAGATTAGTATCATAGACCCTTACTGTTGTTATACAGCTTAAGTACACCTTGATGGGTCCATTAAATTGGGTCGGCCCATTAGTGTGTGCTGCTGGCTATTGTCACGTGTCTAGTCCCTCGATATTTTGGGACTGGGGCATGACAATTGACAATGTCACCAATACTGCTGCCTAAAATAGCGATACATCTTCGTACCTCTTGGATGAATAGATTAAATAAAGCTATGTGCCTCGGTCATCAACTCCTGTCTTAACTCTCCATTTGGAATGTATAGGCAATTTTCGCACGTCCCGTCCTCAAGGATTTGAAGTCCCATCTGCTTATCGGCTTCTGTCCTCTCTCTAAGTCTTCAAAATCTAGCATCTGTTGGCAATGCCACCTTGATCCTCTTAACTAGTGAAGACTTAACCTCAAGGTTATCTAACTTTACACTCTGTCCGGGCAGAATAACCTCTCCTAAGGGTCCTCTAATAACTAGGGCTTTATCGTCAAAAGATAAGTTGTGGGCTTCCTGCTAAGTGCATCTGCTATGACGTTCGTCTTGCGAGGATGGTACTACAAATCTATATCATAATCAACAATCAACTCTAACCAATGCCTCTACCTTAAGTTAAGCTCCTTCCGAGTGTAGACAAATCTATATCAAAAATCTCTGCTCGCTTTCCGTGAAGATAGTGCCTCCATATCTTCAATGGAAATATTACTGCAGCTAGCTCAAGGTCGTGCATTGGGTAGTTCTTCTCATGAACTTTCAACTGTCTTGATGCATAAGCGATAACCGTGCCATGTTGCATCAATACACATCCTAATCCATTATCTGACGCATTAGTATATACTACGAATCCTCCTGATCCTGAAGGAAGTGTCAAGATCAGTGTTGTCGTCAACTGTTTCTTCAACCCTTCAAAGGACTTCTGATACTCCTCTTCCCATACAAACTCTTGTTCCTTATACGCCAACCGCATCATAGGCTCTGCAATCCTTGAGAAGTTTTGCACGAACCACCGATAATATCCGGCAAGGCCAAGAAAACTCCTTACCTCTACAACTTATGTAGGTGTAGGCCATGTCTCAATTGCAGGAACCTTCTCCGAATCAACTAAAAGTCCGTATCCCTAGATAATATGTCTAAGGAAAGGTACCCTATATAGGAAAAACTCGCATTTCCTGAGCTTGGCGTACAACCTCTCTTGCCTCAGTGTCTCCAATACGATTCTAAGATGCTCCTCGTGTTCTTTGTGGCTCTTAGAGTATACCAAGATGTTATTAATAAATACAACCACGAACTTGTCCAAGTAACAGTGGAAGACCTTGTTCATCAAACTCATAAATATGACTGGTGCGTTGGTTAAACCAAAACTAAGAACTCATAATGGTCGTACTTGGTCCTAAAAGTTGTCTTCGGTATATCTTTCTTTCGTACTTTGATCTAATGATAGCCAGATCTGAGATCGATCTTTGAGAATACACAAGCAATACTCAACTAATCGAACATATCATCAATGTGCTGTAAATGATACATGTTATTGATTGTTACAGCATTCAGTGCTCTATAATCAATACACAGGTGTACCGTCCTATCCTTTTTTGGCACAAATAAGATAGGTGCTCCCCTAGGTGAAACACTAGATTGAATAAAGCCCTTGTCTAGAAGATCTTTAACTTGCTTCTTCAGGAGTCAAATCGATGGTGAATTTTATTTTTCGACCAGAAAATAAGTTTGGAAGATCGTCGGGAAACACATACATAAATTTTGATACTACCTTTAGGTACTCTGGTTTTGTTTCTGCAATGAGTGCCTTGAGGGTAGGCTGGGAACCCTGCTCTCTGGCTCCCCAAAGAAACTCAAACACCGGATGACCAGGCGGTCTAAAGATAACGCGTCCACACCGGCAATCTAGAATCGTATGGTACTGACTCAACCAGTCTATACCAAGTACAATATCTTAATCTGGAATAGGGAAGATCAAGAATTAAGCTCGCATCTCACGACCACAAACTACTACCGAACAAGATCTATAAGTATCACTAACTGATGATACCTCCTCTAGTAAGAATTCTCATGGTTTTTGGAAGAGGCGAGGTAGCTACTCTATGTGTGGCTATAAAACTAGCAGCTATAAAAGAATGTGATGCTCCTGAATGGAATAATGCTACAGCAGGTAATGAATCTACTAATATAGTACCTGCGATGACCTCTCCAGCAGTCTCTATCTCCTCAATAGTCATGGCGAAAGCCTGACCTCGTCCCGGGCTGGTGCCCTCTGTTGCCGATGTGCCTGCTAGAAGAGCGCTTCCTGTGGTGCCAAGGCTGGCCTCGGGTGAAATCCACCTGGTGCTGGTGGTCTGACTCCACCAACTCCCGTCTGCGGTGCTCCTGGTGCTGGATAAGATGGCCTAGGAGGCTGTTAGGCTGGTCTTGGTGCTGGCAAGGCTGGTCGGTGAATCATCGGTGCTCCTCTGTGGCTCCGTACAGTCCCGGGCAAGTGTTGTCCTGATCCAAAAATCAAGCATAGTCCCAATCTACGCCTACAATCACCCGTATGATGGCCTTATTTTTTGCAATATTGGCAAGTAGGGAGTCTCAGTGCAATTGCTCTGGGTGGCTGGTACATATGAGGTCTCTTGGCATCTCCTCCTTGTTGTGCTCGGGCTGGTACTGGTGGATGCAGACGCTTTTGGCTGGTTTCTTTCCTGTTGAACATTCGTCGAGCTGCGGCAAGGACGCACGTATAGGAAGTAGGTACAACTGAGCCAATCATTCTCTGTAACTGAAAGCTCAGTCCGTCAAAGAATTTCTCCGCCTTATCTTCCTCTATCGAGATCAAGGTAGGGGTAAAGCGGCTCAATTGTATGAACTCCGTATTGACTCTTTCACTGTCATATTGCCCTGAGTGAGGCTATTGAAGTTGTCTCGAAGTTCCCCTCTGGCAATAGATGGAATATACATCTCCTGGAAGAGTCTAAAGAACTCCTCCCAAGTAACTCGGTCTAGTCTGAATCGTTTCTCCTTAGTGAGCCACTAGTGATGTGCATTGCATATAAGTTACATCCTAACAGCAGTCATCCAACGATCCCTCGAAAGCTCAACTGCTTTTAATTGGTGTTAGATCTTAGTAAGTCACTCATGAACTTCAGTAGGCTCCTCCTTGCCCGAAAATGTGTGTGGCTTCAGTTGGAAAATATTTATGATAGATCCCGTCGATGGCTGTCTAGTTGGTGGGGTCGCCTGCTCTAGTGTTGTCACTATATCGTCCCTCAAGCTATCTGCCTGGTGTTGCTGGGCCTCTTGTTGAATCTGATGCTGAGCTTACATCATTAGATAGAATAACTGAAATAACTGATATCTATCCATAGGCTGCCCTGGCTAAAAAACTGGCGGCGGTGGTATCGGTGGAGTGAATTACGATGGTGGTGGAATATCGTCTCTCTGGAACCTCAGGTGTGATGATCTGTGGGGTTGATTTGTTGAGTGGATGGATCTCCACCCAATGGTGTCATCCCGTCATTGTAAGTAACCACATCACCCTGCAGTGTATCCGTAAGAGTCTCGTCACTAGTTCATGGATCCATTACTCTGCACACAAGTAAACTGTGAGGATCGCACAAATGAATCAAGGTATGATGCAAGTCAAGAAATTAATTCGAATTTGATATAGGGTCAAAAACGTGTTAGCATGTGGATGAGATCCTATAAATTTATTCTATCCTAATTACAGGCTTGCTCGGTTCCGTAAATAAAACTGAAGCAATATATTCGTAGACATGTATGGACCACCATAAAAACTATTTCATGCCCCAGTCCCAAAATACCAAGGGACTAGCCACGTCACAATGGCCAGCAGTACAACTCCAATGGGCAAACCCAATTTATTGGACTCGTTAGAGTACACTTAAGCTGTAATATATATAAATAAATAAAGGTCTAGGATACCTGTTACCATTTATATATATAATCCTATCCACAAATCGATAATCAAGATCACAAAAGGATACTCCAGTCACGATAATAATAAAATAAAAGTGTCCATCAATAATGCAATTAAAGTAATATCGCAGGGAATAAACTGTCATCAAAATAATAAAATAAGAAATACCCAAGTACAAATATCCAGTAGTCACTAAACCAAGTCCAAATGTCTAAGAATCACTAAGCATAATAAATAGAGAAAATAATTGCCTGCTCAAGAGAAGTCCTCTGGCACAACCTCGTTATCAGATGTAGGTACGGCTCCAATATTAGCTCCTGACCCGTAAGCCTCGGGATAACTCGCCTCGTCTATACCTGGGGAGATAATCCGGATCCATATCCTTAGGAGACATAACAAGGTACATAATAACTCAAGCCAAAGTAACAGTAAATAATAATGACTGTGCTCAAGGTAACTATCATAACCAACTATGTGAATACATCTGAGAATACCCTCGTCCGCTAAACCACAAAGTCGGCAGGTCTCAATAGACACAACCATAACTAAGGAATATAGAGGAAGTATACAGGCCCCATTACAGGTACCTGCAGAACTGTGAAGGTCCGAAGCGCAGGCAACGGTAATACAAAATAAGTGGTAGCCTAACGGTCCGGGTATTTTCTCCCCAATCTCCATGTATCTCACGTCTCATGTCCATAACACGCAAGACAAACACTAACTATGTCTCGAGTCAACAAGGAATATACAATCAAGTCAACTATCTCATATCATGAGTCATGTCCTAACACAGAAGCCAGAAACCTCAAATATCTCAAGTAAGGCTTTTGTACATGAAGGTTGTCACGTCCCAATTTCGAGTGGCTTACAAAAGATTTTACAAAGCTCTCAAATACTACTAATACTTGGCCAATTGGCTTATATTGATATTTGTCGTCTTGGCTTACATTCTCACTAATACAACTGAATTACATTGTTCCATACATTATGCCCTTTATAATAGAAGACATCTCCAATGGAAGAAGAGCTTTTGCGTTCCCAAATAATACTTTGATGTCTCAGAATCGTTCCAGCCACTCCTCGATGCTGAGTACCTAGGGATGCCCACAAACGTGGGTCAGTACATATCGCGTATTGGTGAGCAAAAACTAGCCCACTCGCCTAAACCGATACTAAGTATTCATGTAAAAAGCATGCATATTAACTTAGTGATCTTTCTATTATGAACTAGATTCACTTGAATGATCAGAGTATTCAGCAGCATAATAAAATATATATTTTTCGAAAATAGCAGTAGACATTGAATGTATGTGAAATATATACATATCGCTGAACAATAATTTTTACCAACAGCCCACTCATTGTATCCCTACAAAACAAGGCTTAGCCATAGCATAATTAATATGAATCATTCTTACCGAGATAATGTTAAGCCTGCATAAATATTCTTGTTAGTATGCAGCCTAACTACATGAGGGTCATTGGTGATATAATTTTGTACTACGAGGGACATTTCATATAGGACTTCGATGGGCGTACGAAGCGTCATTCATGAGGTTGTGATCCCCAATGAATGTCTCGTTTATACCCAGTGTTATCAAAGCACTATGTTACCTCCTAGGTCGAACGATCCCGGTGTCCCGGTGCATCTCGTTCGAGAAAACTTACCAAACCTTGTGCACAAGTTATCCCTGACCATGCAATGACTATGCAAATAAAATCTACGCATAAATTGCATGGTAAAGAAATATGAGTAAAGCCTCGCATTATTGATCTTTCTTGTTTTGCTCATTCTCATCTCGGTTGGTGACCCGAAAGTCCCAACTTACAAACCTTCTCGTGGCACGGTGGTACTAAACCACAATTATACTCGCATGTAAACCCCCTCACCAAAAATAGATATTTTTTTATATTTTATATTATTATATTTATTATAGATATTAAATTACTTTAGAGTATTCTCTTAGTTAATTAGAAAATAAATTTCTTAGTATATTTACTTATGTAAATATTTATTTAGAATCATTTTTAGGCTATTTTAGATTTTTGGAGATTTTTCTAGAATTTTTAGGTAATTAAAACATAAGGAACCTAAATTTTTATGACTTTCATAATTTACTATGAGACCATACTTGCATATTGTTCCTACCAAATATTTATTTTAGGTTAAAATATTTAATTATATTTTTTTGTAATTTATTTAGAATTTTAGGAAATTTATTTAGATATTTGAAATTATTTAGGATTTATTTGGATATATATAGTCTTAATATTAGATAGATAATAATTTAGTGTTAATAGATATTAATAAGATTATATATAAATTATTTGAATTATCCTTAATTTTATTTAAGATTATAAATTATTGAGATAAACTCAAACTCTAATCTAAATTAATTCAAATCCTGAACCTACTAGGAAAGAAACTTCATGCATATCCTATCATTATTTAAACTGATCATAATCATATCCAAATTAGCGAATCCTAGTCGTATTCAATTAAGTAGTGTCCACCATTATAAATACCTCATCCTTCATTTTTTTCCCCAAAATCCTCTCTTTTTCGTCCAAAAAGAGTCAAAATTCGTCATAAATTCAGCCTCATTTTCTAGTAGTTATGACGATTTAAAAAGACGATATCTCCTAGCTCCGGACTCCAAACGCGCTCCAGTTTTTTTTAGAACTATATCAAGGTTAGTTTTTGAATATATAAATTATTTTAATAATTTATAAACTTATTTTTCCAAAAAATTCTAAAAGTGTCAGCTGTTAGAAATCAGATACATTTTGGTATTTTTGAGATTACGGGAGATCCCGAACTCGAAATTACGAACCGTTTAAAGTTTCAAAAAGTTGACATGATGAAATTACATAAAATTATTTTTTATAATTTAACATATAAGTTTAATCTACTATAAAATTTGTGCAACATAGACGTAAATAGAAAACCAACAAAAACTATCATCAATTCGCCCTTGTGGCCATAACTCTTTACCGACTTATGATTTTATAAAACCGTCGATTCTGGCATTCATGTAGCACTAAAATCTATAAGATTTTATACACAAATCTAGAATTTGAGTCGATTAATTTTTTGGTCAACGGATTACCTCGATTTGCGTGTCATGGATCACAAATCCGCAAAGTTAATTTTCTTTGGACCAAAATTAGGGTTTAGTAATAAAATTAGATTATAATAAAATTAAAATACTATTTTAGATTATTTTATTCAGAATTAAAATATATTAAAATGGAGGAACCTATTCACCCACTTTTGTAACCTAACTTGTTTAATTTATGTGACGGGTAGATCGGACGACGCCTTGAGTTGGGACTTCATTCTTTTTCAGACCAAGCAAGATAACTTGCCAAATTATTTACAGTACTTTGCAGGCTTATTATATTTCTGTATATTCATTGCATTTCTATATATTTATTGCATGTGTAGTTTCTTTCAGTCATTACTATATATTAGATATGTTGACACACACATAACACTTAGTATCATGAGAGGACAATCAGTAGGCGTATGGGCTTTAACCACTCTAGTAAACCGTAGTAACTAGCACGCACTATGGTGGTCGTGTCCGATGGTCACTACCCCCGAGGTATGTCGATTGATGGAGTCACGAGGGTCGCTACCCCCGAGGTATGTCGGCTGATGATGTTCCCTGACGTGTGTGTGAGTTGTGAGGCTTAGATCGAGTATCCTACCCTTGCCCATACGTCAAAAAGTTGTCCTCATTTGCATTCATATAGATTGTCTTGTACAGCGTACTTATATATTTTTAAATATTATGTATGTTTATTGTATTCAAATTAGCTTGCTTCTATGTATCTTGTTATGTCCCTCTGAGGACCTGGTCCCTTTCCAGGTATAGATGTTCATGACTATTCACAGGAGCACGGATCAGGACTTACCACTTATCTATCCCGAGGAGGTCTTACCTTCGGAGCATCTTTGATTTTCTCTAGCGATGGATTGCTTCACTGATACCTTTATATCATCATCTTATTTATATTGGAGATTTACCCTTCTCCCTCATTTTAGTATTGATATAGTCATTGGTAGTGGATTTGTCTCCACCCGACTATTATTTTGGATTATTCAGACTCATTATTCTAGTTTAGTTATTTCTTTTCTATGACTTGTTGTGTGGATGAGATTAGTATTTCTGTGACTTGTGACTATATATATACCACATGTGAGTTAATATTCATATTACAGCGTACGTATGTATTATGGTATCCATATATTGGAGTTGCCATATATATACGACTGGCATGCTTACGTGTTCCTAGTCCTACATATTTTGGGACTGGGGTGTGACATGTTTTTGTAGTGGCCTATGCAGGTCGAGAGCATATTATCTCGGTTACGTTACTGTACCAAGCAAGCCTGCGCATAGGATTAGAATATAGGATCTTATCCACTTATTTAATTATCGTCCTTGATTTTATTTCGCATTCTCATTTGATTGCTTGTATTGCATCTTGCTTGATCCTTTCACAACATCAATCTTATCTTTTCTTTCGTGCTTGATAGGGGTAAGAAGGTGCCTTATACCAGGTATATACACTCTATTGTTTAATAATACTATTAGTTAAATTATTGTAAGTTGGATAGTATGCCTCATAACCTAGTAACACATAGTCCTGTTGACTCATTAATGAAGTATAATTGAATGATACCAACTATAGACTTGCATAAAAAGATAGTGTTTATCCAGACTATAGAACTTTAGTGTTATTCTGGACTGTAGAACTTAGAGGCTCATACACCCATTTGGTTGACTTTAGACTTAAACAAGAAATTAGTATGGCAACTGTAGAGGCACAACACCGATCTTCTTGGTGAACTTAGATTATTCTGTACCTTACTCCATCATAATCAAGCGTACTTATATTTTTACTACCTCGACTTATGCTGCTATTATAGCCTAGTTTTGCAAGCTTATTTTTTTATTAAGCTTGTCCATGACATATGTATTATTGGGGGCCCACACTAATACATTGTCTAAATCAGAATCGGTGTATTATGGTCTGATCAACCATAGTGCACATGGTTCGCTCTTTGTATTACTACTTTATATGGATTGAAATATAGTTGACTCAACTTGTTAGACAAATATACTTGCCCTCTAGACTGGTCAGAGCATATCATATCAGGTACATAACTGTTCTGATGTGAACATGAGAATAGGAATTTACCAAAATAAGGTTTCAATCCACAACTGCCTTGGCAACTCCCTTTCGAATTCTCTAATCCCTTTGAATCCCGTACTTGTATTCTATCACCTCCTCCTTGAACTCTTTATTGTGTTCTCAGTCTTCTCCTATTTCGGAAAGACGAACGTTCGTGCTTAGTATAAGTTGATACACGGATAGTACCAGATATACCCCATAGGCCAAGCACTCATGATGACAAATAAGAAGCACGGGCACAGGAAGTCATAGATACAGGTACGACTTTAGCTATATGTGTCAGTTCATACTCATGACCCCCATTGTGACACGAGATCTTAGGTGCATAATAGTCATAGAATTATATATAAGGTAGTTTAGCAGTTATGAGGATATGTTGATATCCTAACTAGATGGCATATCCACGAAGCTAATGGATGACATGCATAGCAGTAGTGGTATTCTCTTCCTATCACCCTCTCGCCCTTAGGTGACTCATCTTCTCTTTTCTATCCATTCATTATCTCGTGCTTAATTCTCCCTATCGTAGTTACGTCTTTTTCGTGCCAACATGAATTGTTGGTCTACTTTGACCCCATCCTTAGTTTTGTTAGTTAAAACGTAAATGGTTTAGTAGATGATTAATAACTAAAGGATGAGTTCTTAATAATAACCCTTATGTATATGACCTATAGCAATATTTGTATCCTCTTATTATTTTAAAAACCATGTATAGCATCCCTTAGTCTAAACGTTAATTAGTTGGATTATTAATTAATTTACACTTCTAATAGTTTTATAAGTTAGTCAAGACCTTAACTGTTGCCCAAAAACTTAGACTAAGCTTAGGAAAGAATTGAAGGCACTTGTTATGAACTAACGACTATGACAAATCGCTGGCGAAGTAGCGACAGCTGCAGCTACACCGTTATAGTAGAATAGTCGAAGTAATTGCAGACGTACTGGTCAAGTGGCATGGCAGTATTAGACTACGATATTTGACGGTTACAAAAAAACTATGGTTATGAGATTCCAGACAGGTATCCCAAGATTCTCAACCCAATAAATAAATTCGTCTAACAACCTAGACAATAGCCACAAAAGACTTTGACTACTAGTAAAATTCTTTTAAGTTGGATAGTGTAGATGAGTTAGAGGATAAAAGAATAGTATATGGACAATAAGGAAAAAAAATGTTAGGGTGGCTGACCATAACCTTTTAGGAAGCACTGCAAGCTAGCAACGAAGTATTAATAGCTATTGTGATTTATTACGAATATTGGTTAGTGTTAATTTCGAGGACGAAATTCTTTTAAGTTGGGTAGATTGTAAACCCCCTCACCAAAAATAGATATTTTTTATATTTTATATTATTATATTTATTATAGATATTAAATTACTTTAGAGTTTCTCTTAGTTAATTAGAAAATAAATTTCTTAGTATATTTACTTATGTAAATATTTATTTAGAATCATTTTTAGGCTATTTTAGATTTTTGGAGATTTTTCTAGAATTTTAAGGTAATTAAAACATAGGGAACCTAAATTTCTAGGACTTCCATAATTTACTATAAGACCATACTTGCATATTGTTCCTACCAAATATTTATTTTAGGTTAAAATATTTAATTATATTTTTTTGTAATTTATTTAGAATTTTAAGAAATTTATTTAGATTTTTGAAATTATTTAGGATTTATTTGGATATATATAGTCTTAATATTAGATAGATAATAATTTAGTGTTAATAGATATTAATAAGATTATATATAAATTATTTGAATTATCCTTAATTTTATTTAAGATTATAAATTATTGAGATAAACTCAAACTCTATTTTAAATTAATTCAAATCATGAACCTACTAGGAAAGAAACTTCATGCATATCCTATCATTATTTAAACTGATCATAATCATATCCAAATTAGCGAATCCTAGTCGTATTCAATTAAGTAGTATCCACCATTATAAATACCTCATCCTTCATTTTTTTTTTCCGCAAAATCCTCTCTTTTTCGTCCAAAAAGAGTCAAAATTCGTTATAAATTTAGCCTCATTTTTTAGTAGTTATGACGATTTAAAAAGACGATATCTCCTAGCTCCGGACTCTAAACGCGCTCCAATTTTTTTTGTTAGAACTATATCAAGATTAGTTTTCTGAATATATAAATTATTTTAATAATTTATGAACTTATTTTTCCAGAAAATTCTAAAAGTGTCAGCTGTCCGAAATTAGATGCATTTGGGTATTTTTGAGATTACGGGAGATCCCGAACTCGGAATTACGAACTGTTTAAAGTTTTGGAAAGTTGACATGATGAAATTACATAAAATTATTTTTTATAATTTAACATATAAGTTTAATCTACTGTAAAATTTGTGCAACATAAACGTAAATAGAAAACCAACAAAAACTATCATCAATTCGCCCTTGTGGCCATAACTCTTTACCGACTTATAATTTTATAAAACCGTCGATTCTGGCATTCATGTAGCGCTAAAATCTATAGGATTTTATACACAAATCTAGGATTTGAGTCAGTTGACTTTTTGGTCAACGGATTACCTCGATTTGTGTGTCACGGATCACAAATCCGTAAAGTTAATTTTCTTTGGACCAAAATTAGGGTTTAGTAATAAAATCAGATTATAATAAGATTAAAATACTATTTTAGGTTATTTTATTCAGAATTAAAATAGATTAAAATGGAGTAACCTATTCATCCACTTTTGTAACCTAACTTATTTAATTTATGTGACAGGTAGATCGGACGACGCCTTGAGTTGGGACTTCATTCTTTTTCAGACCAGGCAAGATACCTTGCCAAATTGTTTATAGTACTTTGCATGCTTATTATATTTCTGTATATTCATTGCATTTATGTATATTCATTGCGTGTGTAGTTTCTTTCAGTCATTACTATATATTAGATATGTTGACACACACATAACACTTAGTATTATGAGAGGACAATCAGTAGGCGTATGGGCTTTAACCACTCTAGTAAACCGTAGTAACTAGCATGCACTATGGTGGTCGTGTCCGATGGTCGCTACCCCCGAGGTATGTCGATTGATGGAGTCACGAGGGTCGCTACCCCCGAGGTATGTCGGCTGATGATGTTCCCTGACGTGTGTGTGAGTTATGAGACTTAGATCGAGTAGCCTACCCTTGCCCATACGTCGAAAAGTTATCCTCATTTGCATTCATATAGATTGTCTTGTACAGCGTACTTATATATTTTTAAATATTATGCATGTTTACTGTATTCAAATTGGCTTGCTTCTATGTATCTTGTTATGTCCCTCTGAGGACCTGGTCCCTTTCCAGGTATAGATGTTCATGACTATTCACAGGAGCACGGATCAGGACTTACCACTTATCTCTCCCGAGGAGGTCTTACCTTCGGAGCATCTTTGATTTTCTCTAGCGATGGATCGCTTCACTGATACCTTTATATCATCATCTTATTTATATTGGAGATTTACCCTTCTACCTCATTTTAGTATTGATATAGTCATTGGTAGTAGATTTGTCTCCACCCGACTATTATTTTGGATTATTCAGACTCATTATTCTAGTTTAGTTATTTCTTTTCTATGACTTGTTGTGTGGATGAGATTAGTATTTCTGTGACTTATGACTATATATATACCACATGTGAGTTAATATTCGTATTACAGCGTACGTATGTATTATGGTATCCATATATTGGAGTTGCCATATACATACGGCTGGCATGCTTACGTGTTCCTAGTCCTACGTATTTTTGGACTGGGGCGTGACATCGCATATGAAGTGTTTTCTTTATAGTTACTGTACACTGATGCACTTATATCTGTAAAGATGTTCAATATTTTATTCTCAGTGTTACCAGCATGTGAAGTAGATTGCATAATATTACTTCTTTCTCATGGCAGACTGACTTTATAGCATTATTTTATCAATAGTACTAGCAGTTCATTATTCATGTGTTTCATTAATTACAGCAGTATTGAACATAAAGCATTATTATTATTGTGTGGACTAGCGCATCATATAGTTATGACATATAGCAAAGCAACACTAGCATTCATTTTATTAGGGCATGAAGGAGTAGAGGAGAAGGGACAGATCCACTCACTTATATAAATATTATTTCTATGCCACGATCCCACATTCGCCTACGATCCCTTAAGAATGATCTGACGAGATGCACAGTCTTCTAACTTTGCATAATCATATATTCGAATCATGTCGCATAAGATATCATATCCGGCCAAGTTAAACAGTACAGCATCATCACACTAAGCATCTTCATTTCCCGCACCACTTGTATTCCATCGATATGATCCATCTATAATTCTAGTGTAATGCCTTTCCTCGGAGCGTGGTATTACATAATATACCACTCAGAAAAAAAAAATTGTCCTCGAAACTTAAAGAAATAACTCAATTCACCATATCACTTAAGTCATCCCACAAAAATATTCTATGCTAGCTATAGCTCAATATCTCGTTTCCATCTATTGTCAAAATTGCTCATTAATTAATCTCGTATACTTATGCATACCAACCATCTCTTTTCTTCCCAAATAATTTATTCATATTCTTCCATTCATCAATACTCTCCTACAGCTTCATTTGAATTTTGTTCACCACTTCGCTTGGATCGTACATACATTTCAGGCGTCCCCAAAATATAATGGACTCAACCAATGGTAATGGTTAGAGAAACCAAACGGCTACAGAGGTAATTCAATTCCTTATTAATGATCATTTAATACTTTCGTCCAAGTTATTCTTTAACATCGATTTCCCATAACTCTAATTTCTTGCAACACTTATTCAGTCAATCTTGTCAATATCTTTCAAACATGTTGCAATCAAGTTCCGGTCTAAGTACTTCTCAAAATTTACAGTCATTCTCTCGGTCCGACATATGTACAAATCTTTTATCTCGGTCATAGTGTTCCTTCGTATAACCATTTGCCACAATCGTTATCTTTTAATTCTGCCAAAATATAAAATCCTTAAGGACTGCCCAGGTTAGGCCATTACCTAAGCACGATACTTTAATCATTTCGAACAAACCGACCACAACAAAAATTTTACTAATTTTGAATTACAATATTCCTTCTTTCATGTCAATTCCGTCATTCCCACCTCTTATGAATAATTTTACATGTCGTCACATTATTTTGATCCATCCAACTTTGATTGATTACATTATAATATCACTCGTCGTCTCTTTATTATGACCCAAGTGTATTTATAATCATTCTGACCATTTCCTCAATATTGTAATTTTTTATTCAAACTTTTAGCAATCTTTTTCCAACATTAGTAGCATTAAAATTCTTATGAATCCAAAGTTCCCTTTGGTCATGTCGCTGTCCAACCCACAAAGTTTTATTATAGTTTAATGATCATAATTTGTCCCATACAATAGTCGCATTAGTTACATCACATATCACGTTTCTCTTTCCAATGTATAAAATTTTTATCAAAATTCTCAAGCGACATTTCTATCTTTTATTATGATTTATTCCTCATTCTAACTTGATTCACAAGAAACATTCCAATATAATCCATCAAACTGAACCCACTATTGATTTCCATTCCAGTCGAAGCAATCAAATCCAACTCTAGTAACCGTCAATTCCCAAACTTACCATCCAACAGTTTAACTATTCTGACATGACCTGTTATCCTGAAATACTCATCAATAATGCTAAGTTTACTACCAAATGCTTACAACCTTCTTACAACCCTCTCACCCCCTACTATGTGGACCACCTCTAACCCCACCTCTCCTCTAATGAACGATCGTCACGTGGCATTTTGGCCACGTAGTGACCACCCGGACAGCCACCGAGTCCCACCTCTTCCTCCTCCTCTAATAGACAGCCGCCATATGGACAGCACGTGGGCGCCATGTGGCGGTTGTAAGAGGGTTGTAGGCATTTGGTTGTAGTCCTAGCATAGCCCTATAAATCCAATCTCGCAATAAACTATCCAAATACCGACTGAACATAGACCGACTCATAATATACACTATTCGAGTCTCACACGATGTTACATTACCCATGAAACATTAATAGGGTCATCCTATGGGCCTTCGACAACCAACATAACTTTTCGGTCAAGTCTCTATGGTTAGCTACACCGACAGTTAAACCTGGTGTTCATAGGTAACCCATATCATGTTAGGCAGTTGATAGGGACCTTACTCATATCTCTTCTTAGGGCCAACTGATGTCTGACAAGTCTAAGGGACTTCTACCCAATCTTATTACCAAATCGAACCACAAATGCACTACCATTAACCTACCCACAAATAAGGGACATCCAACAGTCTGGGTCAGATATATCTACCAACGGTCAATCTCTTAACGGTCTACCTCAATTAAAGGTTTATTCTAGACTTACCCCAACCGACAAGGTCAATCTAGAACTACATGCTCAAATCTTATAACCATCAAGTAAATCACCAACATTCAAAATCCGAATTGATCCAACATATTGTTTTATTTCTGATTTCATAGTCATCCTCTAGTTGTACAAACATATCATTCTTGAATTTTCGTACGTTTGGTTTATCTATGGTACACGACAACTAACCCAAAATCAAATTTCGATCGATCACATGTACTAGTATATTGTTCATGATCCATGCTCTTAATTCATTTCCATTCATATTACGTATTCGTGTGTTCAGTATCATCCAAATAATTTATAACCGACAATATCACCCAACCAATATATTGAAAATATCTTTCTTCTGATTCCTTCCGTCGAACATACTTTTTGCCAACTTTATTTTGATAGGGTCAACTTTCATTCGTATTAACCATCAAATTAATTGCATCACCTCATCAATGTCTCACAAAATTTTATCTCACTTAGCAACATTCAATAATTATTCATGTACTCGGTATATTCATCAAACCACCAAGCTAGGGATCACACCATATTAATAATTTGATCAATTATATATGTCAATCAACTGTTATTGATGCGACAAAATCTTTTGTCGATAATATTTATCCCAACGTGCTAGACCTCAAGCTTTATTAGTATTCCATCCATCGAAGTCTCTTGACGAACTTCCATATATTGCCAGATAATAAGGGTCATCGATTAGTTACTTGTAATCCCACAAGTTCATATGTCGATTAAATATTATTTGCCAATCACTAAGTTCAAATATTCCCACTTCACAGTTGCTACCCTTTTTAAGTTAGGCATATAGTAAATGCTACACACCTAAGGTCAAAGGAATTAGTTTCCCATATACTCGGTCCATCTTTAATTAATTTTCAAGAAATTCCAAACTTAGGTAACCAAACATAATATCCCGATTGTGATTCCTAATCAGTTCCAACCAATCTAACTGGATATATGATACAACTTGTTTATCGATAGTAACATTCGATCATCAGTGCTAAAATTTAACACTTTCACCCAGCCTATTTAAGCCACCATATAATCCAACTCGTTGTTCCCAGCTAAGGCATCCATCTCATACCTTTTCACGTCCTTGCTACTCCATATAACATTAAGCTTATCGAGGGTCTAATGTTGACAATTTAAATCCAACTATTAAAAGTCTGATGTTGATACACAATCTGAAATACCCAAGGGATACTCGCACCGCATACAATAAGGCATCATTCCTGATTAAGTCTCAACACTACCCCATTCTTACTGGTAGGCTCAATATTATCACTTATGGAAGGATCACTGCACATGCATCACTAAGAGGGTAGAGGCATATACCACTCAAAACAAAGCCATTTCCTGACTATCACACCATTCTTACAATGATCCAACATCCATCCCTCACTACCTTCACATGGTAGCATTGCATGCTATAACATGATTCTCATACTCAGATATAAAATACAATCCCGTCATCGCACATGAATCAACTAAGCTTTACTGTTGATTTTTTCTATTGAAATTACTCATGCACAATTCTCATTGATTATAGCGCACATATTTATTTATTTTGTTTCCACATACAAAATATTAATCTCAAGTTAGTTATCTATGGAATCAAATCATTGTTGGGTTCTTGGTATCATTTACAAATCAATAATCACAACAACTAGGGCATCATAATATTTAGGCACATTGTATGAAACATTCAATGAGTGTAACCAAGCGGTCAAATATTCTTGATTGCGGAAACACTTTCAAACAATAGCGAAAGAAACACAGAACGATCACAGATGAAAATTCGATAATCACATAAACGACTTTGAATACTCGTAGAAGGCAACTTTGAATACGCACTGAGTCTACTATAACTAATTACGAAAAAGACTTTGAATAGTCACCGATGCAACTTTGAGTATCCACAGATACATCTTTGAGTAATTGTGGAAGCAACTTTGATTTAGAACTTGTCGAGTCCAAGGACGCATAAATTGTGCTCTGATACCAATTTATCACGTCTCAATTATGAAGAACCGAAAGTAGCCACGGACGTGATATCGTACAAGACTAGATTGTACTTATACAAGGCAAGAAGATAGACAACGTATGGTATATCTCAGAAACAACGACATCGTAGCAAAATTAAGCAAAAAAATTAAAGTCACAATGAATATAATGAAAAGCTTATCTTTATTGATAATGATAATTGAGTACATGGCTTACAAAAGATTTTAAAAAGCTCTCAAATACCACTGATACTTGGCCAATTGGCTTACATTGATATTTGTTATCTTAGCTTACATTCTCACTGATACAACTGAATTACATTATTCCATACATTATGTCCTTTATAATAGAAGATGCCTCCAATGGAAGAAGAGCTTATGCGCGCCCCAACAATGCTTCGATGCCTCAGAATCGTTCCAACAAATTACTGATGCTAAGTACTTGGGATCCCAACAAATGTGGGTTAGTACATATCGCATACTGGTGAACAGAAACTAGCCCACTCGCTTAACCGACACTAAGTATTCATGTGAAAAGCATGCATATTAACTTAGTGATCTTTCTATTATGAACTAGGTTCATTTCAATGATCAGAGAATTCAGCAGCATAATGAACAAAAAATTTGGAAACAGCAGTACACATTGAATATATGTGAAATATGTACATATCGCTGAACAACAATTCTTACCAACAGCCCACTCATTGTATCTCTGCAAAACAAGGATTACCCACAACATAATTAATATGAATTATTCTTACTGAGATAAGGTTAAGCCTGCATAAATATTCTAGTCAGTATGCAGCCTAACTACATGAGGGTTTGGTGATATAATTTTGCACCATGAGGGACATGCCATATAGACTTCGATGGTCGTACGAAGTGCCATTCATGAGGTTACTATCCCCAATGAATATCTCGTTTATACCCAGTGCTACCAAAGTACTATGTTTCCTTCTAGGCAGAACGAACCTGGTGCCCCGGTGTATCTCGTTCGAGGAAACTTACCAAATCTTGTGCCCAAGTTATCCTTGACCATTCAACGACTATGCAAATAAAATCTAAGCATAAATTTTATGGTAAAGAAATATAAGTAAAGCCTCGCATTATTGATCCTTCTTGTTTTGCTCATTCTCATCTTGGTTGGTGACCCGTAGGTCCCAACTTACAGACCTTCTAGTGGCACGGTAGTACCAAACCACAATTATTGTCACGCCCCAGTCCCAAAGTACGTAGGACTAGGAACACGTAAGCATGTCAGCCGTATGTATATGGCAACTCCAATATATGGATACCATAATACACACGTGCGCTGTAAAATGAATATAACTCACATGTGGTATATATAATGTCACAAGCCACAGATATGCTAATCTCATCCACACAACAAGTCATAGGAAAGAAATACTAAGGTAGAATAAGGAGTCTGAAATATCCAAATAATAGTTGGGTGGAGACAAATCTACTACCAAAGACTATATCTAAAACTAAAATGAGAGAGGAGTATAAAATCTCCAATATAAAATAAGGTAATGGCAGAAGTGTAACAGCTAAAAGATCCATCGCTAGATGTAATCAAAGATGCTCAGAAGGTAAGACCTCATCGACAGAAAATAATGCGTCAGGTCCAGGCCCGTACTCCTGCGGATACTCCTGGTCGTCTATACCTGGCAAGGGACCAGGTCCTCAGAGGGACATAACAAGATACATAGAAGCAAGCCAATTTGAATACAGTGAACATGCATAATGTTTGAAAATAAATAAGTACGCTGTACAAGACCATCTATATGAATGCAAATGAGGATAACTTTTCGATGTATGGGCAAGGGTAGGCTACTCGATCTACCTCACAACTCGCACACACGTCAATGGACATCAGAAATCGACATACCGCGGGGGTAGCGACCAGCGAGACTCCAGAAATTGACATACCGCGGGGGTAGCGACCAGCGTGACACACACCCATAGTGCGAGCTATATACTACGGTTTACCAGAGTGGTTAAAAGCCCATACGCCTAATGATTGTCCTCTCATGATACAAGGTGCTATGTGTGTGTCAACATATCCAATACATAGTAATGACTGAAGGAAAACTACACATGCAAGAACTATACAGAAATGCAATAAATATACAGAAATATACTAAGCATGCAAAATACTGTAAATAATTTGACAAGGTATCTTGCTTGGCAAGAAAGCTGCAAAAATGTAATGTCCCGATGTCAACACCAAGAGTCAGAAGCTACGGCCTCAGAATGAACGTCTCCGGATGCTGAAATAAATATCACCAATGTTCCCAGAATAAGCAAAATAGCTAAAAAAATACTTCTCTTTCGTCCAATTTGGATACAGGGACAAAACGGTAATTTCGGATAAAAGTGGGTTCCACGTGTGGCCTACTTTGCACCAAAAGGATAACAGTCTCTAAATGGGATAAATTATAGGTCAAACAAACTCTAGATGTCAATACGAACCCAACGGTATGTCCAAATGTGGATTCCGATGGGCCGAACATAATTTTGCCCAAAAAGTCAATGTAAGGCCCGCCAATTGGTGACTTGGTCAACTATCTTCGATTTACGTGAAAATTGGGTCACAGGACCAGCGCATTACCACTAGTCTAGTGGCACAAGTTTTGTCACAATCTGACGAGCGTGCACAAAATGTGCGAGACTTCCACAAAAGTTACGATACGGGGTGTGTTCGCGGATACAGGCTGATTCCGGCGCGCACACACGTCCGAATCAATTTCCATAAATTTTTACATATCTGGTTAGGCTGTGCGCACCGTTCGGTACAATTGGTACACGGTGAGGCGGTCCCGTTTGGCGGAGCGCGCTCCGTTTCACAACTTTTGAAAATCTGGAAAAAGTGGATTCGCGGGATTTTCCACGAATTTAATTCTGTCCACATTAGTTAATAATCTAGGGTTATTTAACAAAAATTAAACTAGGTCAAGTGGTCTACGCATACCAAAAAGAATCATCGAATTTGGATCTCTGTGGTGGGAGATACGAACTCTGAAACATGGGTGGTCACCGCAGTTTTCTGTGTTCCCAGAATTCGGTATGTTTCTGCCAACTTTGGCACTATTTTTGCCTATGGTTGCACGTTGATCGAGGTCTACTATCATACAGATATGGAAGAGGGTTAAGGGGTGAGCATATCGGTGAAGACAGGGTGGCATTTGGTTGAGCGAGTCGACGGAAAATAACTCCGGAACACAGGTACCTCGCTGTGAGAATCTGCAGTGCGTGGGGTCGCGGTCGTCGGGATTGGTTTGGACGGCCTGGCGGGGTTCTCCGGCTGCGGTGGCGGCGTTCTCTAGGTCTAGATGGGAAGAGGAGGGGATTTGATGATTTAGGGTTAGGGTTTTATTGAAATAAATATATATATATATATATATATATATATATATGAAAGGGAGAGGAGAGAAGTAGGTCGGGCTCGTGGGGCTAAGAGTCTACGTGGGATTACATAATGCTAAGGGGTGTTTGGTTTTGCTATTAGCTTACTAGCAAAGATGGGTTTGCTACAAGTGGGCCACTGAAATTTGTAAGGGCGGCTAAGGTGGCTGTGCTCAGCGGGTTTGTTGGTTTGTGCAGCAAGTGGGGGCCGGGTGGTAGCAAAAGGGAATGGGTAGGTTCTGTTGTTAGGAAGAAGTGGTTGCATAGGAATTTTTTTTTTTTGCTTAAAGGGGGGGGGGGGGCGGCTGCTCACATGCAGCGGGTGGAGGCAAAATGTGCTGTGGTAGTTTGCTTGGTAGTAGTAGTTTGGTAATGGTTATTAATAATAGTATTAGTATGGAATAGTTTTCTTTTCTTTTCTTTTCTTTTCTAAATTCTTTTAATATATATATATATATATATATATATATATATATATATATATATATATATATATATATATTTATATTTATATTTATATATACGTATATACTCATAGAAAAAAAATTAGAATTACACTAATACATACTATTAAGCTAGCAACTGCTCAAGGGTCTCCTACATGAAATAAATTCTAAAAAATTTCTGATGGTCCCATAAATCCTCTAAGTTCACCAACACCTAAAATAAAAATTATTAAAAATCTATTTCTCCTAATTAGCCACTAATTACTATAATTAAATAAATAAATAAATAAATAAATAAATAAGTAATAAATAATAAATATGGTTTCTAGGAATAGGGGTTTTAATTCTACCCAACTTACAAAAATTTCGTCCTCGAAATTGACACTAACACATATTCATAATGATAGTTATAGCTATTACACTACATTGGTATCTAGCAGGACTCCTAAAACTCGTGGTCTGCCATTCTAACACTTCCTCATCTATTGTCCATACACTATTCTATCATCCTCTAACTCGTCTACACTACCCAACTTACAAGAATTCTACTAGTAGTCACATTCTTTGAAGCTATTGTCTAGGTTTGTAAGGCAAATATATTTATTGGGTCGAGAATCTTGGGATACCTGTCTAGAATCTCATAACTATGACTTTCTCCCGTAACCGTCAAGTATCATAGTCTAATACTGCCACGCCACCTGGCCAGTATGGCTGCAAGTAATTCGACTACTCTACCAAAATCGTCTGGCTGCAACTGTCGCTACCTCGCCAGCGATTTGTCATAGTCATCAGTTCGTAACAAGTGCCTTCAACTCTTTCCTAGGCATAGTCTAAGTTTTTAGGAAAACACTTAAGGTCTTGACTAACTATTAGGGGTATGATCTATCTCAAATGATCTAACAATTTCTACTAGGCTACATGGAGCTACTTAAGGGTTAAACTAATAAAGAATACAGATATTGTTATAGTACATATACATATTAAGAACTCATCCTTAGTTATCAAGCATTACTAACACATTTATGTTTTAACTAACAACATAGGGGTGAGGTTGATATGAATCAAACAATTCATAATGGCACGAAAGATATAACTATGATAGGAAGAGTTAAGCACGAGATAAGGAATGAATATAAAAGGAGGAGATGAGTCACCCAAGAGGACGAGATAAGGATAGGGGAAGAATACTACTACTGCTACTCACGTCATCCATTAGCATCGCGTGTATGCCACCTAGGTAAAATATACATACATTCTCATAACTGCTAAACTACCATATATATGATTCTACATCTATTTGTACATCTAAGATCTTGTGTCACATTGGGATTATGAGTATGCAAAGACAATTATAACTAAAATGTCGTACCTGTATTTACCGCTTCCTGTGTCTGCTCTCCTATATTTGTCATAATGAGTGCTTGGCCTTGTCCTTGGCTGTTCAACTGGGGTCTAGTCTCCTCCATTTGTGCAAACTGTAGAAGCAGTGGTGGGTCCCTTTGGTCTTCTATACTTGAGGGTGTATGCGGTGTTCCTGATTCTAATGTCATAGACCTCTGGTTCTACTGAGGACATCTTCGGGTTTGATGGTGACTTGATCCACATATCATGCACAGCCCCAATCGACGATAACAGTCTCTATGAATATGACCTATCTTACCACAAAAGTGACAAGTACGGGGGTCCTTGGTTGGATATGGTGCGACATTATCTGGTTGCTGGCGTGTCAAAGGGTGTCGAATGGGTCCTCCTTGCTGTATCCTTACTGGTCCTTGGTGACTTCTCTATTGAATTATGTTTCCCTTGCTGATGGCCTCCTGGATCCTGGCCTCTATCAATAACTCGGCATAAGAGATCCGGGACTGTGAGCTAGTATAGTGCTGGAGCTCCTGAGTCAGCCCACGGTAAAACCTCTTCGTCTTCTCCAAGTCATTAGGTATTAGGACTGTGCCATACATACTGAGACGGCTAAACTTGCATCATACTCATCAACCGTCTTGTCCCCTTGCTCTAGATGGAGGAACTGATCGTACAATGCGTCCCTTACAGTATCCGAGAAGTACTTCCTCTCAAAGCACTCCAAAATTTGTTCCCAAGTCTGACGCGTACCCAACTGGCGCTCCATTGATTCCCACCAGTGATGCGCGTTGCCTTCTAACTGAGTCCTTACTCCTATTAGCCATAGGTCAGAAGGTAATTATAATGCCTCTAACAACTTCTTGGTATTGGCAATCCAGTTCGTGGTCTCCTCTGGACTCTCATTGCCCTTATATGGCTTAGGGCCCATCTGCACAAAGTCCTTGACTGAGCCAACCCGAGCTTGTGGTACTGAAACTAGTGTCTGGGTTGATGCAGGGGCTAGTGCAGCCATTCTCTCAAGTGCTGCCAGAAATTCTAGCCTCTGCTCTGCTGCTTGCTGCCTCTGTTCCTGTATTACCATATGAAAGAATTGGAATAGCTGTGCCTGGCCATCCTACGGTGCTGATAAAGCTGGAAGGGTCCCATCGGGTATCGTAGAAGGAGTTGATGGAATTTGATTGTTAGTCAGTCCATCCGGTCCGGGAAGAAGAGGTGTCGTTGAGGTCACTCCGGGTGATTGTTCGTCGTCCCCTGGAGACGTATTGTCCCCGGTGGCGGCATGCCCGTTATGCAAATTCATCTCTCTGCAAGAGATGGATGAAGGATTAAGAAGAGTACATGAATCAAGCAGGATGCAAGCACTTAAGTAGGACATGTTGGAAAGAAGGTAAGTTATAGTCAAGTGTGGATGAGATATAAAATTCTAATCCTATGTGCAGGCTTGCTCGGTACAGTAACGTAACCGAGACAATATGCTCTCGACCTGCATTAGCCACCATAAAAACATGCCACGTCCCAGTCCCAAAGTACGTAGGACTAGGAACACGTAAGCATGCCAGCCGTATGTATATGGCAACTCTAATATATGGATACCATAATACACACGTGCGCTGTAAAATGAATATAACTCACATGTGGTATATATAATGTCACAAGCCACAGATATGCTAATCTCATCCACACAACAAGTCATAGGAAAGAAATACTAAGGTAGAATAAGGAGTCTGAAATATCCAAATAATAGTCGGGTGGAGACAAATCTACTATCAAAGACTATATCCAAAACTAAAATGAGAGAGGAGTATAAAATCTCCAATATAAAATAAGGTAATGGCAGAAGTGTAACAGCTAAAAGATCCATCGCTAGATGTAATCAGAGATGCTCAGAAGGTAAGACCTCCTCGGCAGAAAATAATACGTCAGGTCCAGGCCCGTACTCCTACGGATACTCCTGGTCGTCTATACCTGGCAAGGGACCAGGTCCTCAGAGGGACATAACAAGATACATAGAAGCAAGCCAATTTGAAAACAGTGAACATGCATAATGTTTGAAAATAAATAAGTACGCTGTACAAGATCATCTATATGAATGCAAATGAGGACAACTTTTCGACGTATGGGCAAGGGTAGGCTACTCGATCTACCTCATAACTCACACACACGTCAATGGACATCAGAAATTGACATACCGCGGGGGTAGCGACCAGCGAGACTCCAGAAATCGACATACTGCGGGGGTAGCGACCAGCGAGACACGCCCGTAGTGCGAGCTATATACTAAGGTTTACCAGAGTGGTTAAAAGCCCATACGCCTAATGATTGTCCTCTCATGATACTAGGTGCTATGTGTGTGTGTCAACATATCTAATACATAGTAATGACTGAAGAAAAACTACATATGCGAACTATACAAAAATACAATAAATATACAAAAATATACTAAGCATGCAAAATACTGTAAATAATTTGGCAAGGTATCTTGCCTGGCAAGAAAGCTGCAAAAATATAATGTCCCGATGTCAACACCAAGAGTCAGAAGCTACGGCCTCAGAATGAACGTCTCTGGATGCTGAAATAAATATCACCAACATTTCCAGAATAAGAAAAATAGCTAAAAAAATACTTTCCTTTCGTCCAATTTGGACACAGGGGCAAAACGGTAATTTCGGTAAAAGTGGGGTCCACGTGTGGCCCACTTTGCACCGAAAAGCGTGCCAAGGGTAACAGTCTCTAAATGGGACAAATTATATGTCAAACAAACTCTAGATGTCAATACGAACCCAACGGTATGTCCAAATGTGAATTCTAATGGGTCGAACATAATTTGCCCAAAAAGTCAACCATAGGACCCGCCAATTGGCGACTTGGTCAACTGTCTCAGATTTTTGTGAAAATTGGGTCACGGGACCAGCGCATTATCACGAGTCTAGTGTATAAGTTTCGTCACAATCTGACGAGCATGCACAAAATGCGCACGACTTCCACAAAAGTTACGATACGGGGTGTGTTCGCAGATACGGGCTGATTCCAGCGCGCACACACGTCCGAATCAGTTTCCACGAATTTTTACGTATCCGGTTACGCTGTGCGCACCGTTCGGTATACTTGGTACACGGCGAGGCGGTCCCGTTTGGCGGAGAGCGCTACATTTTACAACTTTTGAAAATCTAGAAAAAGTGGGTTAGCAGGATTTTCCAAGAATTTAATTCTGTCTACAGCAGTTAATAATCTAGGATTATTTAACAGAAATTAAACTAGGTCAAGTGGTCTACATATACCAAAAAGAATCATCGAATTCGGATCTCTGTGGTGGGAGATACGAACTCCGAAACATGGGTGGTCACCGCAGTTTTCTGCGTTCCCAGAATTCGGTCTATTTTCGCCAACTTTGGCACTATTTTCGCCTATGGTTGCGCATTGATCGAGGTCTACTATCACACAGATATGGAAGAAGGTTAAGGGGTGAGCATACCGGTGAAGACGTGGTGGCGTTTGGTTGAGCGAGTCGACGGAAAACAACTCCGGAATACAGGTACCTCGCTGTGGGAATCTGCAGTGCGCGGGGTCGCGGTCGTCGGAATTGGTTTGGACGGCCTGGCGGGGTTCTCCGGATGCGGTGGCGGCGCTCTCTAGGTCTAGATGGGAAGATGAGAGAATTTAATGATTTAGGGTTGTATTGAAATATATATATATATATATATATATATATATATATATATATATATATATATATATATATATATATATATATGAAAGGGAGAGAAGAGAAGTGGGTCGGGCTCGTGGGGCTAAGAGTCTACGTGGGATTACATAATGCTAAGGGGTGTTTGATTTTGCTATTAGCTTACTAGCAAAGGTGGGTTTGCTACAAGTGGGCCGTTGAAATTTGCAAGGGCGGCTAAGGTGGCTGTGCTCAGCGGGTTTGTTGGTTTGTGCAGCAAGTGGGGGGCGGGTGGTAGCAAAAGGGAATGGGTAGATTCTGTTGTTAGGAAGAAGTGGTTGCATGGGAATTTTTTTTTTTGCTTAAAGGGGGGGGGATGCTCACATGTAGCGGGTGGAGGCAAAAGGTGTTGTGGTAGTTTGCTTGGTAGTAGTAGTTTGGTAATGGTTATTAATAATAGTATTAGTAAGGAATAGTTTTCTTTTTCTTTTCTTTTCTTTTCTAAATTCTTTTAAAATATATATATATATATATATATATATATATATATATATATATATATACGTATATACTCATAAAAAAAATTAGAATTACACTAATACATACTATTAAGCTAGCAACTGCTCAAGGGTCTCCTACATGAAATAAATTTCGAAAAATTCCTGATGGTCCCATAAATCCTCTAAGTGCACCAACACCTAAAATAAAAATTATTAAAAATCTATTTCTCCTAATTAGCCACTAATTACTATAACTAAATTAATAAATAAATAAAGAAAATAATAAATACGATTTCTAGGAATAGGGGTTTTACAATTATACTCGTATATGAAGCGTTCCCTTCATAGTTACTGTGCACTGATGCACTTATACCTTTACATATGTTCAATGTTCCATTCTCAGTATTATCAGCATGTGAAGTAGATTGCATAATATTACTTCTTTCTCATGGCAGACTGACTTTATAGCATTCTTGTATCAATAGTACTAGCAATTCATTATTCATGTTTTTCATTAATTACAGCAGCATTGATCATAAGATATCATTATCATTGTGTGGACTAGAACAGCATATAGTTATGACATACAATAAAGCAAAACTAGCATTCATTTTATTATGGCATGAAGGAGTAGAGGAGAAGGGACAGATACACTCACTTATATAAATATTATTTTTATGTCACGATCCCACATTCGCCTACGATCCCTCAAGAATGATCCGACGTGATGCACGATCTTCTAACTTGGCATAATCATACATTTGAATCACGTCGCATAAGATATCCCATCCAGCCAAGTTAAGTAATAAGCATCATCACACCAAGCATCTCGATTTCCCGTACTTGTATTACATCGATCTGATCCATCTATAATTCCAGCGTAATACCTTTCCGCGGAGCGGAATATTACAAAGGTCGTGTACAGTGTCCTAGGGTATATCGTGCAAGAGTTGCACGTATAAGGTAATACGATGACAATGCAATCTAACGACACCCAATTTCGCGTACGAAAGTCGACACCCGAATACAACTCAGAATTTAAGTATCATAATGGCCCTAGGATCACCACAAATACATGCAAAGAACTAGCAATAGAATCAAAAGCTAGTAATAGCAATAAGCACAGAATACTAGAACAAGACAAAGTACACTTGCCTGGGTCTGCAATATGTAGTTGCAAAGATGATTCCGCGTACACTTCTCCGGAATCCAATTGACCTAAACAATCAATTTATTACTTTAAGTTTTTCTCATCAAGAATCTTGGAAACACAACTTAGATGCCTAAATTATTGTTAAAAATTTATAACAAATCCAATATCATCATAACATATGATTTCTTGTCACAATAACTCACATATTTTTACGAGATATCGGGACCTAGTTTTATGGTTTTCGACTTTCAAAATTTACGGTTAAATCCTCACTTGAAGGACATGAATATAAATTATTTAAAAATTATATAATCATAAATTAAACATAATTTATACTAATTTTAATCTCTGAATTCTATATTTAAAATTTTAAGCATATTTTATGGTTATGGCTATAATAGGCCTACTAGTCTCGTCTGAAACTAGTCTGGAATATTATCAATCCATAGTTATGACCTAGATTGATAAAATCTCATATTAATTTATATTAAAATCTGATTAAAACTCAAAAATAATATTATTTTTAATTACCAAAATTAGCCCCTAATTGGGAGCCAAACTATGCGATAATTTATCCAATAACCTAGTCTATTAGCCCATATTTTTATGGTTCAGTTTTGACATAAAAATACCATAAATATAAGTTTAAAATATTTAAAAATTCATAATTAAAACACATATTCAGTTTTAAAGTTTAATATCAAACCCTCCAAGAATCGCATCACAAAGTCTCAAACTAGCCCTACCGTAATCCAATTTATCACCAATTTAACATGCAATTTTACATAGATATTTAATATGTCAAAAGATGGCAAGAAAGGGGTTCTAGAACATTTGATTCAAATAACTCTAAGATAATCATACCAGGGAGATTTGAGAAGGAAAGTTTGAATCTTTACCTAAAAACTTTGATGATTTTGATGGTAATACCTCTTCTTGTCCAAGAAACATGCATTCTTGCTTGTGCTTATCTTGCTACTCCTTTCTTGATGGGTTGAAGATGATGGCAATGGAGTTTTGATGAATTTGATAGCAATGGTGGAGTCTTTATAGTTGTTTGGTGGAGATTGGATGAAAGGATAATGAAAGGTTAAACTTTTGATGAGAGAAAAAGGTTTTTTGGTGATGGATATGGTGTTGTATGGGTTTTCTTGGCAAGGGGGCTGCTTGTTTTCGTGAGATAGAGGGGGAGGGGTCATCCAAGAGAGAGGAAGAGGTTTGTTAGGTTTAGGGGTTAGGGTTTGGTGATAGGTTGTTATTTATGTGGGATTGTTAATGGATTTACATATATGGAAGGGGTTTACCTTGCATATATAAGGGTCGGCCACATAGGGGCTGCTCATGGAGTATTTGGCCAAGGGGGTTTGACTTCTTGGGTTGGATTTTAGTTAGGTTAGGGTGTTGGCAGGGCCGGCAGGGCGACCGCCCAGGGCCCCATGGGCCAGAAGGGCCCAAAAAAAAATTTTGTTTAAATATATAAATAATTTTGTACCGAAAATAGAACTAGTATTTACCATTGACCATCCTTATCACAAAGCAATTGTTGTGTAGTGGTTATTACATTAGACTTGCACATAAGAGGTTTCTAGTTCAAATCTTGGTGGAGGCATATTTTTTATTTTACTTTTGTTTTATTTTTTTTACATTATATATGGGGCCTCATTTTGAAAGTTCGCCCCAGGCCCCTGTGAGCTCAGGGCCGGCCCTAGGTGTTGGTTGGTTAGAAAATTGGTTAGTTAGTTATTTGCCAACTAGGATGACACATATGGCATTTTCTATAAATTAAACTTTTATAAATGGAAACATGTTAATATATATATATATATATATATATATATATATATATATATATATATAATATGTTTCTACATGGGAGTATTTGGGTGCCTACATGAGTTTGGGTTTGGATCAAAGCCTAGTCAGGTAGTTTTACGGTAACGGTGGTTCTAAATGTTTGTCAATATTTTTGGAGCATGGGAGAGATCAAACAAATATAACACCCATGTCCCAAGTATATTAGGTTCATTCAATATTATTAATATAAATTTTGTTGGAAGAAAAAAGTTTGTGTATTGCTCTGAATATCCAAACCATAGCAAAGTGTCATTTATATATAAAAAAATTATAAATTAATTCTTTAACCTATTTAATTAAACAAAATAAATTATAAAATACCAAATTACTCAAATTCCAAAATGAGGGAGCTTACAACCCATAAGTTCAATTTGGACACAGGAACAAAAATAGCAGTTTCGGATCAAAACGGGGTTCACAGAATTTACACCAAAAAAATGTGCCAGAAATAAAAATCTTTAAACTCAGCTTACTATAGGTCAAACAAGTCATAAACGATGATATAAACCCAATGGTACATCTAGATTTGAATTACGATGAGTCAATCACAAAAAAGCTAGTTTAATCGGATCATAAGGCCCACAAAATGGCGATCCGGTCAACTATCTCCGAATCAAACCAAATGTGAATCACAGGACCAACATAATGTTGCGAGTCCAATAGCGTAAGTTTCATTGTGAAACGACATGCATGCACAAAATAATTTGATAATTTTAAGAAATTATGATATTATGATTTTCCACGGATACGGGTTAAATTCGTCGCACACACGCGACCAAATTAAATTTTGTCGAAGCCCACATGTCGAGTGATATCGTACGTGCCTTTCGATGTTATCGGTACACGACAAGACGTTCCGGTTTGATGAGACCAACTTCGTATCACAAAATTTTATAATTTTGAAAACTGATTTTTATTTTTCAAACTAAAATAACTTGAAATTAAAATCAAATTAAATAAATCCATTTAAAGATTTTGGAAGGGGGTTAGGTTGTGTTTGAACCTGCAAAGATGGATCACAAAATGATCAAGAAACAATGGAGAAACATATCAGCGAAGTTGACACCATGAGAGTGTCAAAATAAATTCACTTTAAACGCACAACTTAGTGACAAGTTTTGATCAATCAAACAATCGAATTAACGGTTAAACTTGAGGAGAGGATAGAACTATATACCAAGATTGAGATGGAGTTCTGGGTCGACGATCCAACGACCGGATTGTCCAGAAAATGCGTCCACAGTCACTATGACGGAAAGCGTGTTACGACGGGATTTTAAGCAAAATGCACAAATATCCTACGTCTAGCTTCGGGGTGGATGATGGCGCATCGCGGGGGAGGTCACAGATGCACGCGGAATACGAGGGTCACGACGAAGTGCTGTAACCGCTGCTGCTGCTCGCTGTTGTAGTTGCTACGACTGCTACTGCTTCTATTTGTGCGGTTACTGCTACTGCTGCTTGCGCACGCGGGGAGGGGCACACGCGACACACTGACGACCAGAGGGGCGGACAGGGCGGCGCGCAGCGGGCTAGAGTCGCTGGCCGCGGACAAGGGATCGGCCGACATCGATCCCGGCGGCGGGGACAAGCTCAACTGGTCGGAAAACAATAGGGAGGAGTTGTCGAGGGGTTAGAGATAGTGTTGAAAGTTGTTCAATGCTATGGAGAGAGTTCTGGGAAATTTCTGTGAACAGGGGATATGTCGATAGATATCTCTCTAATTTCTTTCTAATACAAAGGTTTGTTTGAATGATGAAATATTTGAGGGATTTGATTGGTCTTCCAAATTTGAAAGAGATTTGACTGAGGGATTGAGCTAAGAAGGAAATAATTTGAATTTGAAAGCATAAATTCTACAGAAAAATTACTGTAGCGAAATAAATTTATATTTAATTTATCTAACCGAAACAAGTTTGAAAAAATTAGAAAAAAAGTCAGGCTCCGCCAACACTGTTGGCGGAAAACAGCAAAAAAAATAAAAAAATAAAAAAACGCGGGCCCCACGGCCAATTTCCGCCAACGGAGTTGGCTGAAATTGGGGGGGGCCAATTTCAGCCAACTCAGTTGGCGGAAATTGGCCCATGGGGCCCACTTTTTTTTTTTGGGTTTTGTTTGGTTTGGTTTTTTTACTTTCTTTGGTTTGGTTTTTTTGCTGGTTTATTGTAATTAGTTTTATTTCTGTTTTATTTATTTAGTTTAGTTTAATTTTGTAATTAGAGTTAAGTAAATTTATTTTAACGAAATAAAATTAAAATAAATTAATTGGAAAGAAATATTTAGAAATATTATTTTCGGAAATTTGTTTCCAAAGCATCAAAATTTGTATAAATTACATCTAAAACATAAAAGTTTAAAAAATTACGAAAAAAATATCAATATGAATTGGACGTTTATATTTAAAAATATTATATTTATATCGTAAATTTTTTCGTCGTTAACAGACGCTAAAAAATAATAATATTAAAATTTTGCCGTAAGACTATTACGTCTGCCGTCGAGCAGACTTCGAACGGCCATAACTACTTGTTTATAAATCATTTTTTGTTAAATAATAAGTCGATTTGTATGTTTTCGACGAGTGTAACACAAATCATGTAGAAAAAAAATTTATCCGAAACAAGACGCATATGTTACAGGCAAAAATATAAATTTTAAAACTTTAAAGTATCATAACTTTTGACTGGGAGATCGAAACAAGCTCCAGTTTGAGCCAAAATGATCGTATGGAAAAGTACTTCGGGATAAACTGTTTCACCGTTTTACGGACTTCGAAAAAATTTAGAATCGTCAAAAAACGATGTTTCGACCTCCAAATTTGACTTTCGGTAATATTATTTTTGAATATTTAAAATTTACTGTAGTGAAATAAATTTATATTGGATGTGGGGGCCCACAGATTTAAAATGATGTTTCGATCTCCAAAAAAAATTTAGAAACATTTAAATTAATTATGTTATGTCTATTATGAAAAATAAAGTAATAAAACAAAATAAATAATCAAACCAAACCCTAAACCAACCAAAACAAACCAACCCAAACCATCCAAAAAATCCGTGGGCCCCACACCAAAATTCAGCCAACATAGTTGGCGGATTTTGGGGTGTGGGGCCCACGGTTTTTTGGGGTGGTTTGGGTTGGTTTGTTTTGGATTGTTTTGGTTGGTTTTTTTTAGTTGGTTTTTTTTAGTTGGTTTTGTTTTATTATTTGGTTTAGTTTTTTTATTTTGTTTTTTTATTTTGTTTTTTTAGCCAACAGAGCCAACATTTTTTTATTTACTTTTGTTTTGGATTTTAATTTATTTAGTTTTGTTTTGAATTATGTTTTGTTTTGGTTTTTTTATTTATGGATTGAATATGCCAATTAATTTGGGTTTGCCAATTAATTTACAACCAACATTATCCATAATGAAATTAAGGTATTAGGAAATTAATTGGCAATACCTTTCAGCTAGAATAATGGTGGCCCGGACGAAATACCTTACATATGCCAAATCAGCTAGAATAATGGTCATCTCTCCGAATGGTATTTCTAAATATTTCTAAATATTTCTAATACCTTTATTTAACATTATCCATAATCCAAAATGAGCATAAGATCGTCCTAAAATATTTACAACCCAAATAATATTTCTAAATATTTCTTTCCAATTAATTTATTTTAATTTTATTTCGTTAAAATAAATTTACTTAACTCTAATTACAAAATTAAACTAAACTAAATAAATAAAACAGAAATATAACTAATTACAATAAACCAACAAAAAAACCAAACCAAAGAAAGTAAAAAAACCAAACCAAACAAAACAAAAAAAAAAAAAAAGTGGGCCCCATGGGCCAATTTCCGCCAACTGAGTTGGCTGAAATTGGCCCCCCCCCAATTTCAGCCAACTCCGTTGGCGGAAATTAGCCGTGGGGCCCGCGTTTTTTTATTTTTTTATTTTTTTTGCTGTTTTCCGCCAACAGTGTTGGCGGAACCTGACTTTTTTTCTAATTTTTTCAAACTTGTTTCGGTTAGATAAATTAAATATAAATTTATTTCGCTACAGTAAATTTTCTGTAAATTCTATAGGCATTACATAAATTGTTTATGACAGTCTAAATTTTTTTTTAGTTTATTTATAAGTTTGCCATCAAATTTTTTTACTTGAGGGCAGTCCAAATCCTCATATAAAAGTCAAAGACATCTATTTTTCAGCCAATTTTTTTTCCAGGACTGTAACAATATGACTGTTTATGACTGTAAAAAAAATTGACAGTCCTTCTAATTGGAACATTGTGACAGTCCTTCCAATTTGAAGGACTGTTAAGAAAAAAAAAGCAACAGGAACAATCCAGCGTTGTCGTCGCTGTCCGTTCCGTCCCGCGCCGACCCCGCACCGCTCGTCGTGTCAAGAAAGAAGAAGAAGAAGGAAGAAGAAGAAGAAGAAGAAGAAGAAGAAGCAGTCCCGCGCCGCCGCCGTCTTCCGCCCCGCACCCCGCACCTCCGCACCATGCCACACCCAACACCTCCGCCCCACGCCGCCCCCTCCTCCTCCTTCCTCCTCCTCCTCTGTCGTCCGCCCCGTACCCCGCCGCCGCCGTCCGCCCCACGTCACCGCCTCCTCCTCCTCCTCCAGCCTCCGCCTCCACCTCCGGCGGTTGAGGTTGGGTTTAGGGTTTGGAGGTTTGAAAATTTGAAGTGAGAGAGTAGAAATTTAGAATGAAAGATTTGGGAAGGTTTAGGGGGGTTGGGCTGTCCTAAGTAAATTTTGGGATGTCCTAAGTAAAAGCTACGAAAATCTGAACTGTCTTGAAGTAATGGGTTGTCCTAAGGAATTTATGTAGTGCATATAGAATTTGTCCTTGAAAGGGGATCGAATATGCTACATGGTTGGTCTTCTCAAGGAAGAAGAGTGAACAGTGGGGGCACTATTCATTCTTTTTTTTTATAAATAACTATTAATACTAAATATTTAATAACTAAAATAACCAAAAATAAATTCTAAATTTTTCCAAAATAAATGCTATAATAAATTCTAAATTTCTCAAATAAATTTCTATATATAAGATTTTACTTATATATATATATATATATATATATATATATATATATATATAATATTAGCTGTTTTAATTTAGAAAGGGTGATGTACAATAATTAACTAAATAATCAATAATACTAATAAATAAATAAAAATAATTTTTAGGAGGTTTACAGGAGATATTACTCAGAGAAGTGTTGTAGTCTCATACTTTGGGTCGGAGATATTCTCAAGTCGTCCACATGCACGTAATGGTTCCTAAAACACATTAGCGTGCAAGTAGCTAGCTTATACTTTTAGCTTGATTTCACCCAACTCAACTTCTTCACATTGATCACCTTGATTTCTCGACGGATCATGAGAACCGTCGAGAAACTTCGGTACGGGTCAACTAAGGGTCCCTTAAATGACGTCCCCATACACGTTTCCAAAATTGGACAAAAAATACCACCACATAGGTAATTTGGAAATGACCGTTTGGTGGGTCCCACCTTGTCTTTCTTAATATATATATATATATATATATATATATATATATATATATATATATTTGATAAAGACAACACAAAAAACGTTAACGTTACTGTACTTTTGGCACTCCTAGTTTTATATGGACTGACAAATGATAAATTTTGACAACTCTGGATAATTAGAGGATTGTCAAAATTTTGGTATTTCTATTTTATCAATATTGTCAAAATTTGGCTACCTTGAATATGCATAGGACTGTCAAAATTTTGACAGTTCTAGGACAGTCAAAAACTATAATGCCCCCTAAAAAAAAAATTTCGTAGTGCCTTTATCACATATAGTATACACGACCCTCGTCATAAAGACTAAGTCCCTTCGCCTTAATGTTATACATCTTACTGGTCATGAAACATTTTTACTCATGCTTCATATATTTACACAAAGTATATGATTTAGTTCTTGTTTGCTATTATGTACTTGCTCATATATTGACTGGACGATGTTGACACCCTTGGGAGAGAATAAAAGGTACCCTACTCATTATGAACCTAATGTGGGTGATGTGGACTTTCCGGCAGATCAGAAGTAGGCTGGCATATATTTCTGGAGATAATTTAGCACCTTCTACCTTGGTTCCATTTCAACGAGTTAGGTTTTCATATTTCTCTTAGTATCTCATTTCTGCTTCTTTTTTTCCCTTGATTCTCGTACAGACTATTATTTCAGTTATATGTTCCAGTTCTAGATTATTATTTACGTGGATGACTTAGCATTGTTGATATTTTTATTGTTGATTATGATTGTCATTAATGATGAGACTTAAGATATATACAGTATAGTACTGTTGATGTCGTAACATATGGTATCCTAAATACATGAGCATGTCGTGACAAAGGATTGAAGTTGTGTTTTTTTTGTTTAACATTCCTCGATGTTGACGGTTGATGAGCTTCATCGGTGTTTGATTGTACTAGCGCAGGTACATCTTAGCAGAGCGAGTCCCTTCTTATGGTGCCGGGTAATGTTCTACTTTCAAAATCATCTCCTCAGTATCGGAATGTCAAAATTTTGACTTGATTACTCGTAAAAAAAATTATTATCTTTATCAGTGGACCTTAATTTAGGTTCCCCAACTCTCCTAAGGTTTTCTGCTAGATGTCTTATCCATTAGAAGCGGGCTTTTCGGATGTGTCTAGTTGGATTTTTGGGCTTTTTCGACTTCATGCATATGAGTCAATATATTTGATCAGCTTAACATCTGTGTTACTGATTAATTGGGAAGTTTCATGTTTTTTAGTCAAAATTAGCGTCAAACTTTGCAGCTCTCCTATAAAGGGTTAGAGAAAAGAGCAAATAAGACTTGAGGTTGGTAACGGAAACACAATAAAAGCTATAATGCACAACCAACAAAAAGCTGTTAAATGGAAGTTATGCAGAAAATAAAATAAAATAAACCAAATCAAACCAAACCAAACCAACCGCAGAGAGCCTAGAATAGCAACAAACACCAGCAAACACAAAACAAGAGAGAGAATACTAATCCTCCTTGCATTGTAAAGAGCTTCCAAGTAAATGCATAAACTAATTTGCTTAGTATAGCTTTTTTCCTTCACAAAACAGATTATCTAAGACTACTAGAACAGATAACACACTTCAAGACGAACAGAGCAGGTATCTCCATCATATAGTTTAACAGCTTTGTAACTAAAACGATCAGCAAGATTAAAAAAAGTCTACATGCAAGTATCAAGTTAAGAAGAGAGGCACTCCAACGGCTTAAAAACTTTAAGAATACGTCAATTTCCTTAAAGATATCCTGATTAAGTTTAAAATCCTCAAAACACAACGGAATTGTTAATTAAGTTCCTCAAACAAAATAAAACCTCCTGCAAACTATTGAACTAAATAGAACTGCCAGAATGGAGAGTTGCACTCAATCTTCCTCCTCACCCTCATTTTCTGCAATGTTGAAGTATCGCAGCTCGTAAACATTACGATCCTTGTTTGATGCAATTACTCGCAACCAGTCCCTCACATTGTGCTTCTTCAAGTATTTCTTAGTCAAATACTTGAGATACCTGAGATACACAAAAATACATCAGATCATAATCAACATGAAATATCAAAGAGGCCAGAACCAACTTAGAAGTGAACTAAAAATAACCTCCTGGTAATTTCAGTCAAACACAAATTTGTTCTTCAACATGATGATAAATATAGGCATATATTTGCCGATGAAAATTACTTACATTCCGTAATATTTTAGAGCTTCAATTGGTAAAGACTGAAACTACAGTAAAACATTTAATGTCTATGCAGGATTTGTATAAATTTGAAGGAATATATGCCTATATCCTGCTGATATAGGCCAGAACCAACTTTTAGAAGTGAACTAAAAATAACCTCCTGGAAATTTCTCTCAAACACAAATTTGTTCTTCAACATGATGACAAATATAGGCATTATATTTGCCGATGAAAATTGCTTACATTCTGTAATATTTTAGAGCTTCAATTGGTAAAGACTGAAACTACAGTAAAACATTTAATGTCTATGCAGGATGTGTATAAATTTGAAGGAATAAATGCCTATATCCTGCTGATATATAGTCCTGATCCTGAAGTGAGAAACCTATTACTAACAAAATGTCAGTTTTAATCCTACAAAATAAAAGCAGCTAATGACTGAGTTTGCCTCCCCCATGACTGTACAGAGATCCCAATGTAAAGCATGCAAAAATTTAAAAAGCAAAAACGACCGAATTGATAAGGATCTTAATAGACCAAATGACAAAATACATAACACCGAGAAAGCATACTCAGATAAGACTTCTCAGCCGATATCTCACTTCCACTTTCACCCCTATGTTGCACGGACACGACACTGGACATGACGACACATTTTTTTCCAAAAAACTAGGATACGACACCTTTTATATATATATATATATATATATATATATATATATAGGGTAAACGGGATGTGAGCCATAGGCTCATATTCCTATATGAGCCATGTACATGTGAACTAATAAGAATGGATTCCTACATCCCATGTGCACTAGTACACTCCATTTCTATTGGTCCACATGTGCATTGGCTCATGTAGGAATATGAGCCTATGGCTCATATCCCTTTTTTCCATATATATATATATATCCAAATTTTAATCATAAATACTAAATTGATTATTTTTATTTATATGAAATAAAATGCCACAACAAAAATGCTTTAAGTTATAAGTTTTATATTTTATTCATCCTTATTTTAAGCAAAAATGTTACAAAATATGTTGGAAACGCATCGTGTCCTTATTCGGAGAGTGTCCATGCCCGATTTCAAATAAAATACGACACATACAAATGTGTCGGACACCAAGAGTGTCGGTGTCTGATACATGTCCGAGTTACTAAGATGAGATTGTCCTTGCTACATTGTTTATAACCATAGCAAACAGATTTTTCCAACAGAAAAGGTAATGCTTAGAACTGAAATTTTGCTTTCATATGGCAATTTCACATAGAACATGGTTTAGCCATGTGCAATGGATATTACTATTGACAGTGTCTAAGCATGAGGCAAGCCAAAATGAGCAAGGACCAAGACAAAAAAGAGATTATAGTCGTCAACTGCAAACAAATATGGTCTTTGTTAGAGATGAATGGAAGAAAATTACTCATGTAATCAAATTGGCAAATCAGAAATAAAGAATGTTGTTGGTGGCACTGGTAGAAGTATTTCATCGTATGGGTAACTCTCATAACGTAACGATTGGCCCTACGCAGTGCTGAAGAAAAGTAATAGATGGAAGACCACACCGTAAAATATTATATAGTGATAACCCAGATGAAATAATGCAAAACAACTACAGTCCACTAGCTCATTAACCCCTACTAGTTCAATAACCAAACAGTTCATCAGACAATTCATATCACTTTCATACGTAAAATTATCATAAAAATATATGTTCAGTTCTCAAGAACTAAAGGTCCGCATACCGTGGAAGCCTTGTTCAGTAGATTTATAAAGACTGACGGGTCATCAATGAGAGACAAGATACATAATCGAAGCTAATTCTACAGCATAGGTAAATGTATTTGTTTGGTTTCGAGGTAACATCATCTAACACAATTTTCCACCTTCCAATAGTGTTTAATCTTTAAGCAGCAAAATGGCCGTTTGTCAATTTATCAATGAGAATTTCATCATAAAATTATACATTCATAACAACACTTACATCCTGTGTCATACAAACAAGTGACAGACTCCTCTACACAATCCTACAAAGGAAGAGTCTGACTTAAATTTGCCACACTTTATTTACAAAGAACAATTTGTCAACTTAAGCAGTTTGTAACAAAAGGCCAATATAAAACTAGGATATCCTAGTATAATTCTAGTACATGTTCAACATTTAAGGGGTTCCTAGAATGATTCCCTTCAAAAGTAAATGTGCATATGAAGCAGTACAATTTTTCTTTCATAATATGTACAACTATAGTAACTCCTTGATCACAAGGCACAAGTCACATAACCATAATTGTCATCATACTTCAACTGGTAAAGACTATGTCACATAATTTACGGGGTTCATAGAATGATTCCCTTCAGAAGTAAATGTGCATATGAAGCACTACAATTTTTCTTTCATAACATGTACAACTATAATAACTCCTTGATCACAAGGCATAGGTCACAACATAACCATACATAGTTTTCATCATACTTCAACTGGTTAAGAGGGTTAAGCAAAAATGACTACACAAGAATAAGATTATTGAATAACCATAAATTTTAGGAAGCACATTTCATTAGCCATAAGTTCACAGAAAGAAGAAAGATCACTCTCAAAAACTTTCAAGACTTTCCTCGCAAAGTGCACTTTTATAACAAATGTTTGAAAATTGAACACAGAAGTTTAGATGTGCATATGAAGCACTACAAATTTTCTTTCATAATATGTACAACTATAATAACTCCTTGATCACAAGGCCAAGGTTGTGAAAAGTGCTAGGCACTAGGCGGGCGGACACTCGCCGCCTAGCGCCTAGTCCGCCTAGGCGGCCGCCTAGATGTAGGCGGTTCAAAAAATATAAAAAAAATTCAAAAAAATCTAATAAAAATTGAATAAAAAGTTCATAAAACCCCATAACATGCATAGACGGGCATCGAAGGGACTAGGCGGGCGCCTAGCTCTGTTCTAAAAGGCAGCCGCCTAGGTGCTAGGCGTATGTTGCCCGTCCGATGTCCGCCTAGGCACCCGCCTAGTCCCCCTGACGCTCGACTATACATATTTTAGGATTTTATGAACTTTTCTGCAATTTTCAGTAGGCTTTTTAGATTTTATTTTATTTTTTTGAACTGCCTAGATCTAGGCGGCCGCCTGGGCAGCCGCCTAGGCGGACAAGGCGCTAGGCGATGGTTGCCCGCCTAGCGCCTAGCACTTTTCACAACCTTGGCGCCTAGGCGGGCATCGGACAGACACCAACCTCCTAGCGCCTAGACGGACGCCTTTTAGAACAGTGCACAAGGCATAAGTCACATAACCATACATAGTTTTCATCATACTTCAACTGGTAAAGAGGGTCAAGCAAAAATGATTACACAAGAATAAGATTATTGAATAACCATAAATTTTAGGAAGCACATTTCATTAGCCATTTGTTCACAGAAAGAAGAAAGATCAGTTCTCAAAAACTTTCAAGACTTTCCTCACAAAGTGCACTTTTATAACAAATGTTTGAAAATTGAACACAGAAGTTTAGATGTGCTTTGATCATGAAGAAAGAGATGATACAAAGACTAGGAAGAAGTAGAAAGAGCTCCCAGCCACCAAGAATTCCCATCCATGTGTGGGTCGGGTAGCTCCAAGAAGTTATTTTTGGTACCAAATTCTTTCTTGGTTTCGTTGTCACATATTTTGCCCATCGAGTTACTAAAGGTAGACATGACCCTAATTTCCACATCCTGTATCCTAGTTCAACCAATCAAACGACGAGAGGGATAACAAGAGAGAACAAGAATCAAGAGTTAACACTATCTAGCGTCCAAATTCAGTAAACAAAATGCACCACCTCATAAAACTATAAGGCATCCTTGTGGTGAACCACAGAAACTAATAACCATTTACCGCTGATCTCGTGGACAGGAGAAACTACAAAGGAGAAGAGTGTTTACTTCTATACGGGTAAGTATGCAGCTCCAAGATCGCTCCAAGAAGTATCTGAATTGTCCAGACCCAATATCACCAGTTAAAACCAATTATCCACGTCTCTCCTTCCTTAACAAGGAAGAAATAAGGAGAGTTGAGAGAACTAATGGTTCATCTTATACAACTTTCTATCACTTCCTCTTTTATATAACTATAATGGGTTTTACTTACAGGCTTCACAAACCGACAAGCCCATAAAAAAATAGGAGAGAGCAAACAAGTCCAATAATAGGCCCAAGAGACGTTAAGCTGAGGAATTTGACTAAATGATGATGAGTGCTACTTCATCATCTCCTTAATCAAGTCTTGCATGGAAATGTTTACAATTTCATAACTATACAAACAATTAATAGACTCCGGAGAGAACTAAGCAGTATTGATGAATGACACTCTGACTCAACGATTCCTAATCAAATTAAGCAGCATAGAACATTTACCATTATTAATCATCCAAAATCTAACCTTGATGATTCGCATAACCCTATATAGCATTTGAATAAATAGATGACATGTCATATTCAAACCCAACCTTGACGAAGTTACATATAACTTACATGGGATTTGATTAAATAGATGACTGGTAGCACCTCATAATAATCATTTAACCTAAATCCTAAAATTGACCTATCTTAAAGAACATTGTTCTTGGTCTCTCTTTTACATGTTTATGAGCTTATGAAACCCATAAGGTTACATAACAGAAAGGCATAGGAATCTACTTCAGAAAATGAGTAGAAGTGTTATATCTCTGTTTCATTCTTATGTTCTTCTAGTGTTCTACCATATGAAGCAATAAGAGAGACTAAGAGATTATGATCAAGTGAAGCTCTGGTGTGGACAATTCTGATATGACTTCTCGTAGGTGTCCTTCGAATGACGTTATGATTCGTACGGTGATCAATGGTGTGCTCTCTTTTGTTTCTAGTTTTTATTTACAAGGTCCGCACTGCAAGATCAACAATGACGATGTACACTAAAATAAAACCCCAAATATTCAAAATACACGACTGTAGAAGGGCTCAAGCTCTAGTAGCCAACATAAAATATCTCAAATGTTCAAAATACACAAGCTGAGGAAAAAAAAAGAGGGGGTCAACAAACTAAATGATCCTGTGTTTTTTTCAAAGCCTCAGTAAAGCTTAGGGTCGGATCTATTGTGTTTACTAAAGTCATAAGTTAGAACGTGACTTGTAGCTGCCGCATTCACTCCGGTCCTTCCAATTGATCTTCTAGATTAGGAATAACAATTGTAAATTCAACACATTTATCTTCCCTAATGCTTTAAGAGCAATCGAGATGAAGTGTGTGATATTAAAGTAGGGCAGAACTTCTAGTTACCAAAGGACCCACTGATGGATTTGAATTCTTGGTGAATGATAATTCTTCATAATTCTAGTCTCCTCACCAACTTCTATGAACCAACCACACCCTCATGACCATTAGGCCTCTCAAATATTCCAAAAATAGCAATCTATTCACAGATAGCACAAATTGCTCTATTTCCTACACCTCAAAGCCATATAAAATGGTTAATCTCCGTATTATTGAATTACTATTTTTTTTCCTAATTCAATTTATCCTTACTACTCAATTGAAAACCGGCTTATTCACAAAATTCATAGCCCAAGCAGTAATTGCAGAATTAGCATACAGTACCATATTTCTATTAGATCCAATAGAAATATACACTACACAATGCTCATCATCATCTCAGCAAAGTGTACAGCCAAAATGGCCATCGTTCTCATGTCGAGTCCGTACCATAAGCATACAGGACAAGAATCACACTTACAAAAAAACTAGGACACGCCAAAAACAACATTGCGTCATTGTAATGGATTGGTCTCGCATGGCCGATCAGTACAAATGAGAAACCCTAACTAAATCTAATGGTTTTAGTAACACGGACGCTCCAAAATACATCAGAACGCACCAGATGTCGTGTCGGTCAAACGTGTCCATTTCCTTCACACTAAATCTAGCATCGAACGATACAAACAACAAACCCTAACTAAATCTAGGGTTTTCCGAGTGACGCTACCTCTTGGAAAAGGGCCCGTCGGAGGTGACGGTGACCTTGGACTTCTCCCTGGCGACGGTGACGGCGTCGCCGAGCGCCCCGGCCTTCCCTCCGGCGACCTTGATCCGCTCCTGGAGGAACTTCTCCAGCGAGGCGATGTCCATGATCTTGTCCTCCACCGGCTTCCCGCAGTCAATCACGAACGTCGTCGACCCCTTTTTCTTCCCGCCGGCGGACTTCGGAGCGCGACTCATCTTCTCGCCGCCGCTGCTCGAAGGAAGTGGAAATTAGGGTTAGGGTTTTGAAAGGGAAGGTTGGCTGCTGCTACTTATTGTTTGGGAATGACGTGGAGAGTGTGGATTTAAATGATCGGACGGCTTGGAAGAAATTGGCCAAGCTTTTAGTTTGGTTTGGGAGCGAACCGGAAATTTTAGAAATCGTTATTTTAAGCACCCAATGCAGTCATCGCTAAAAAAAAATAAAAAAAACCTCATTGCAATGATGCGAAGTGAAAAGAAAAAAGAAATAACGAAAATCAATTTTTACTTTATTTACCATAATTTAAGGTACACTCAACACAATTTCTATAATGTAATTTTTTTTTCATTTTTTACGAAAATTGTCTAGGATTGACAGTCAATTGTTTTGATCCAAAAAATTTACCACTAAGGATAGGTGGGTGGGCTATGGCCGTTCTTTTCCACTCATTCATGCTTTAATAAAATGTATCACATGTGTGCGTGTAACATCGGAGAATTCAATGTGCGTGGTTCGGATAATAGAAGTCGTAACGTATGTTGAACACTAAGGATAGAACATTGAACTGTATCACTGCGTGCATCGGTGCACGAGTATTGAGTAAGTAACACTTCATCAGTGAAGCGAGGAATTGTGGCACAATGCCACGGAACTATAGTAGCAGAGCGTGCATCAGTGCACGAGTACCAAATTGTAATGCTTTGTTAGTGAAACAAGCAGTTGTGGTTCGAAACAAAGCAACTACGGAAGGGGTATGGTACCTACGGAACATTATGTCGGAATAGACATGATGCCACAGAACTATCGGAAGTGGCTTGGTGCCTCGGTGTCACGACCAGCACCTGGATGATCGGACATGAGTACGTAGATACGTCCATCCTACGTCGCAGCATTGACGGTAAAACACTATATAGATCATCTATATATACTAAAAATCTCACACAATAATATCCAACTCCATAAGGAGAACAATGATATATAGCAATAACAATACTCAATCACAAAATCTAGTGGCACGATAAAGAGATATAAGTCCAATCACAAGTTCTAACAAATCTAGATATCAAACAATAAGTCTAAAAGCTAAATATAGCATCCCAAGTCTCAAGTAGTTGCCGGAGACAGATCCGATGCCAAAATACTAATAAAAGAAATTAAAATAACTAATGATTATGGTTAGATCTCCCAACAATCATCCCAAGCTACGCCTGAGCTACATGGTCCAAATCTGCACCCTCAACCTCCAGGGGTCCGTAGAAAATAGGATACCACTCCTCGAGGCAGTCCCCTAAAAATGTTATCCAGTCAGGATGGAACGCGTACAACTCTAACAGTAGTTCTAATACATGGTAAAAACTATAAGACAGTAAATAGTAATAAAATACATGATGAGATGAGAAATATGGTATCATAGCAGGATAAGCAGTAGAAAATAAGTAGACAAGTACAATATGGCAATAGACAATAATGTGAATAAAACAGGAAAAACTGTATATAACTGACTAAGTATTTTGGAGTACTACTTTCAATATATGATTAATCAACATTGATACTATACGATGTCTACAATAGTACGTCTCAATCATACGAGTAAGGTATGATTAGCTATCAAACGATGTCTACGATAGTACGACTCAATCACATAAATGATTGGCTATCAAACAATGTCTACAATGTCTAAAATGGTTGATCACATATCTACTTAGCACTCTCCCATCTCGACTAGTACAATAAATCATAATCATGACACTCACGACACATGAAACACAATACGATGTCTAAATATGAGCATGGTGATCAATGTCTACAATACGATGTGAGAAGCAATATATCATGACTAAAATCCATAACATACTAATTTGTATAACCATCATGTTTGGAATCAAGTAAGATATTACTAAATACATGCATTATAATAACTATCAAGTAAAGAAAACTATCAGAGAATGTACTCGCCTGAAATCCGGTGCTGAATATCAAACAATATATGAATTGGGACATCGAAGACCTAGATATGAATTACCATGTCAAAAAGGTGATTTAGAATCATAAATAAGCTTAACTAGTCTCATTCTAGATTTTTAGGTCGATTCTAGGTCAATAAGGTCAAACTATGTCAATTACCTAATTTTGGGTCTCAAGTTATCTATCTAGTTGACCTATATAGTTATATTGGTCATACCATGCTAATACTAGGCTATACTAGGTCAACTAGTTAATTAAGATATACTAGTTATCATATATATATATATATATATATATATATATATATATATATATATATAAAAACCTTACCCAACTAGTACCTTAATATCACTCTACTACAATACCTTAACTCACTACTCCAACTATCTAATATCTTAACCAAATATCCCTTACCTAGACCAAATACCAATACCTTAGTATACAACTAATACCTTGGTATCCTAATCCTGACACTCTCATGCTAAACTTGACACTAACCTTAACTAATCATACAAAAATGACCATGATAATATACTTATCATATTATCTAATATCAAACATATATATATATATATATATATATATATATATATATATATATATATATATATATATATATATATATACCTTAAAACTCTACACTAGACACACCTGAACAACCCAACTCTCCTACACAATACTAACTAACCTCAATGTACCTCCCATCCAATATCTTGACTTACCCACACTTGTATCTAATACCTTTTGAATATTCCTCTGACTCACTCTCATATGACCCTCACTTTGGTACACTTGTGCATCAATCTTCACTCCAAGTATCAATAATACCTATCTTCTACATCTCAACCACAACCAACCTTCCCACAAATCCAAAAACCTAATTGTAGAAACTGAAACTCCATACCTCAACACCACCACCCGCTTCCGTCACACTAGTGCACATTGTACACTCAGGCACTACCTGTAGATCAGTGCTACTCTATACTGCACCCTGACACAGTTGAACACCTCAACACAACCCTTGCACCAAGCCCCCAACTGCTCAGGTTATTTCTCTATTCCCCCACTGCAATTACACACTAAAATCTCCCTTGTTGAGCTCCTATTGCAGCTCACCTTGGTGCTACTACAATGCAGTATGGACTTCTCAGGTCTTGCCTTTGCAACACCCAAATGTAACTGTACTGCAAACTTTCAACTCCTGCAGACTCCCCCCCCCTAACTGCCTATGCAAACCAAAGCCCGCACCCTGCAACAACTTGCAGTCTCTCAAGCACTGATCCTTCCCCCCTTTTTGAACTGCTAAAAACAGCCCATTGTAACCCACAACTGCTAAGGTAGTCCCCTAATCCAACTGCTTGCCAGTACAATTTTGATTAAATTCTAATTCAATACCTCCCCCACAAAATTGCACACACACACACACACCCCCTGAGCACAGAGACACATGAGTGTCCAGGGGCTCACAAGCACCCAAGATCACCTGACATCCCTATATAGTTGTTCTACACATTGCTGCTACTCAAATCAGCTCCATCAAGGACTTGCATCCAAGTTGCATCCCCAGGGGTTGGTATCACACCAAGACACACACACTGGGAACTATACAGTACCCAAACCTGCCTACTTCATAGACCGGCCCTCTACAACCCACATGCACACACAGTCACCACACCACACCCTAGCACACTCACTCAAGGTCCAAGCTTACATGAGACACATACTAGATTATAGATACTCTCTCACCACACTCTACACACATAATACACACACTCAAATGTATATACACAAGTACATACACACACACACACACTATCCAATTATCAAACACTTTTTTTTACTTTCCGGCATAACGCACGGGGTCCGACATAACGCTCGGGACTTTTGTGCATAATGCATTACATGCCTTTGGGCCCACTGCCCCCAACTTCCACCATTTATAAATAAAAGTTATAATACGCCTCTGTGGCTCGATCCACTGACCTTCTGCTACCCAGCCGGGGTCTTATACCTCTCCTCGGCAACCACAAGAGTTACTCGAGTTTGATAATTATATACACTTGGTTTGCATCAGGCCACACATGGGTATCACACCATGATACTCATGTGATACTATCTCCAAACACCATGATACACCCCCAAAGCACATGGAATACATCTAATATACCAAATATAGTATGAATACTATTAGAAATAACCATTCTAATGCAATAAGGGAAATTGACCTTTTGGAACACAATACAAAGGAAATTACCAAACCTACACCCTCGTATTATGGCGTATCATGATACGGTCTATGTATCCATTTGTGGACACAAATACATTAGCACACAACTACTTAGACAACAATCATCCTATTTAGGACACAAACCAAGCACTTGGTGGATATAATTCGGATTTTCTCCAATTTGACAATAAAGATACCTAGATCTACCAAAATAGAAGCCTCCACTACCTAAATCAACTCCTATTGGGTTGTACTTAGCCATGGGTGGGTTCCTAGAGGTCCAATATGGTAATCTAACCATAAAATTGATATGGAAATATAAATTATACATGTTGGGAGTTGAATCCCAATGAAGTTTCTCCAAATGGACAAAAACAAGAAAGTGGACACAATCTTCCTACCCAAGCTCCTCTCCAATGTCCTCCTTGCACTCCAAAGCTCCTAGGCCTTCATGGGGATTGGGAATGGTAAGAATAAGTAAATTTGATTAGGATTTGGTAGCGATTTGAAGGAACATTTGGGGATGAACTAATTTGGAATGAAATGAGGGCTAATAAACAATAATTTAATTAAGGGATTAGCCCTTTATAGAGTCGGCCACTAGCTAGGGTTAGGGTTAAGGTAATGCAAGATGTCCAACTTGCCCCTCTCCTCTCTCTAATTATTTCTAAAAGTTGTCATAAAGAAAATCTAATTAATTTAAAAAAGTAATATTCTATCCATAGCACTAGTTAATTAATCCTACTAGTCAAGGCTCACTAACACTAACTAGTACCAACTAATATCAATTAATACTTAATAAACTCTACTAGTTAACAATACTAACTTATGCTAAAATAATTTAACTATATAATTATTAATTATAACAATCACCAGTGAAATGACAAAAATACTCCTCTTCCAATTCTACGTGATTACACTCGATATATTGGGGGGCTGCGGGACGCCAATTGGAACATTGATCGGATATGTAGATGACACGAGAATGATATACTATGTCGAGTAGATACGTACACCGCTTTACTTGTGTTTCGGTACCGTGCAAGTGTTTCATGGTAAAGTTGTTCACACATTGCATGGTCATGCATAGACATGATAACCTGTGCACAGGTTTTGGTTCCTCGAACGGATGCGTCCAGGGCACTGGGACCATTCATGTCATGACCCGCACACAAAATTTGGGCATGAGTCGTGGGTACGTCCAGCCTACGCCGCAGCATCGGCGGTAGAACGCTGTCTAGGTCTCAACATATATATATATCCTGTCAATAGTCTCAACTCCGTATGGAGGACAATGATAATATAATCCACAGTTCTATAAACATACTCAATCACAAGCTATATGAAATAAATGGGCACGAGGAGAATGGAAAAAGAGTTCTAACATAAGCCAAACACAAATAAGTACAACACAAGTCCTGAGTCTAGATGACCTCAAAAGTCACAAAATAATATACAACTCAGTCTCAGTCTAAAATAATAATACAGAAAAAATGAGCTAAGTACAGGCAGGTAGGATCTCCTCTAGGATAGGCAACTCCTCTGGGATTTCCGGAGTGAAATCTCCCTCTAGTCCTGGACCATAATGGGTGGGGCAAAAGTTCTCCAGGTCCTCTAAAAAATATTATCCAGTCAGGATTGGAGCGAAGCACAAACACTAACAGCAGTTTTATTTAAGTTGACAAAAACTATAAACAGTGTAAGAATACAAGATGAGAATAAATGCTGGAAATATAAAGTACTGGAGAAATAAAATAGGCAATAGAGCATCTAGCAATGAACAATAAACAGTGAATGCTAGAACAAGTGAATCTGAAATAAAGAATAGACATCTAGCTAAGTGTTTGAAATATCAGTTTATTATGTGATCGGCTTGGGACTAGATCAGGCTGGTTATATATGATTAGCTATGATTCTTGTAGGTCAGGCTAACCATATGGTTAGCTATGATGCATGTAATGGTCAGGCTAATCATATATAACAGCTATGAATCATGTAAATGGTCAGGCCGCACCCGACGTGAGAAGTGGGGTGAGCTATGATGCTTGTAATGTTTGGATATGATCACATAATCTACTAATAGTTCCCCATCTCCAGCTAGCACGATGGATTCCAATCACGACTCCTCATGATGGGGATCTAGGGTGCTAACCCGTGTATCCATAGTGTCGGAATCAAGTATGTAATACAACTAAATTTATAGAAGTAATCAACAAAACGAAAACTGTCAGAGTATGTACTCGCCTGTGGTCCTGAGCAAGGTGTGAGGATCGATGTCCAAAGTGGGATCACAATGACCTATTTGTGGAGTATAAATGTCAGATACTGAATTAAGGAAATAACATATTTAACTAATTAAGAAATGAGGCTTCTAGGTCATGGCTCAGGTTATACTAGGTTTACTAGTCTATACTAGTCTCACACTAGTTAATACTAGTTGACACTACATCTATATCTTATTATATAATAGTTAAATCTATCATCTAATATTATCTTAGTTTTAGTACTTTGATACCTATACTCAACTCAGTATCTTGAGACTAAGTTAGGTATTCTAGTACCACTCCTCAAGTTTGGATACTACTAATCCTACTGATACATCCACACACATAAGAACACACACACTGGTTTCACATACTGTATAATTCCCAGTCACCACACTGACACTAACACATATACTCACTGGCCTCACACAAACATTCTCACATAGACACTGGTTCTATGGCACACAACACTCACAGTAATCATCTTCACAGAACTGATTTACACACCCAGTTACACCCTGTTCTAACTGATACACACACAGGTTTTGGGATACTTACACTCACTGCTCACAGATACATAGACACAAGTAGACACAGGGATGCACACACTGGTTTTGTACTCTGTTCTAACTGATACACACACAATGAATTGAATACTGAAACACACAGGTACTGGTGGAGAAATAAACCTGGGACACACTGACACTCACTGAAATTCAATACCTACACACAGCTACATTAACACTCTTAACTGGGATACACACCCACTGGTCCCTCACTGAACTCACACTCTAGTTTCACACAGCTAACACACACACTAATTCCTTACTGAGAACACACAGGTATTGAGCTCTATGGCACACACACACCTTATTCTATTGAACTAGGGAAAAATATCAACTACACACAGAATCTGGGAAAATTATCTCTCTCACACACAGCACACACACTAGTTCCTGTCTGATATACTAGAATCTACACTACACAGTTGCACATACTGAAATCAAAATCCTACACACACAGTCACATATTAACACATAGGTATAATGACACTAAGTTATACATAGTTAGAGAAACACACAGACACTGGTTCTCACATACACAGCTACACTCACTCACACAGGGTTTCCTAACTGATACACACAGACACTTACTAACCCACACTGCTATTGGAGAAATAACCCTGGGACACATACTCACTGGTCACTGACCTAATGTACACACAGGATTACACACACACTATAATTCCTAACTGACACACAGTTCTCCTACACAGACACAGGTTCATCTAACTAATACACACAAGTTTAATTCTGCACACACTGGTATCTCACATGTGTAAACACTCAGCCATGGGAATACCCAGCTAGCACCTATTGAACATGGGGAAATCACTCCACAGTGAGGCACAAGTCACTGATACATAACACTCACTGAATTCAAATACCTACATACACACAGAAACCACACTGAACCTGGGAAAAATCACTCACTGAATTCAGCATTCACTCACACAATCACAGTGTTCTCACACAGGTTGGCACTTGACCTACACTCATACACTGTTACTAAGCTCTATGGCACACACACACACACAGATAATACATATCTCAGATATATTGATCATAACCCGACACACACCCTGAGACACAGACACAGTCTGTACACAGATACAACACAGTACACTCTCACCTAGCTAATACACAGGTCCTAACTCACACTAATATTCGACTGTGCACACAGTGTACTCCACCGTGTTTGACATCCCAAGATACGGGGACACAAGACCCACACTACAATAACACACAACACAAAAAAAATCCTAAATCGAAACCCTAAAATCGAAATCTACTCTCATACGTAGAAGGTGTAACAGTCTACAAGCAACCCCTAGGGTTAGGGTTCCTAAAATTGGGGGAAAACACCCGTAGGTCATCACAACCCTAATTTCTCCTAGGTCCTCATGTAGAATCCCTAGAATTCGAGATCCACACAGCAAGGGGTTCCTAATGGCCAACTACAACAGAAAAACAGAAATTAACAGGATTAAAATCGGATTTTACCTATTGGGAGATGGTTTTCCAATGAAGGTTCTCCTTCCCCAAGGCTTCTTGACCCAAGCTCCTTGTTTTCCCTTTGTTGGAGGAGGAAGAGAGATCTCCTAGGTCTGGATTCCGAATTTGGGGGGTAGGGGAAGTGGTTTTCAAATGGAGGCTAGGGTTTTCTTTCTTTCTACACGAAGAATGGTTGAGGGAGGCTCCCCTTTATAATAAAGGCTAGGTTTAGGGTTTTTCTAATATAAAGGGTTAAGCTAATCCTTCATGTTAAGTCATGAAGAATTTAATTAACTAAGGTTTGGTCATCTCTAGGGTTTTAACTTCCTAATTCAAAAGTATAAATTAGGGTTTAGTCATTAGGGTTAGACCTAATGAGTTTCTAGGGTTCAACCTAAAATCAAACATTAAGAATGATATATAATTAATTTATAAAACTCAACATATTAATTAAATACATAATTAATCAAATAGAGAAAATTATGCTAATGCCCTAATCTGGAAATTTGGTAGTGACAAGTCTACCCTCCTAAAAAAATTTGTCCTCGAAATTGGTTTAAACTAGAACAAGAATAAAATCAGAAAAGGAAATATACCTCAAGTCTAGAAGAGATACGGGTATTGCACGCGCATTTCGTCCTCTCTCTCTCAGGTCGACTCCCCTGGAGAGTGATGTCTCCATGCAACATGAACCAAAGGAATAGTCTGGTTCCGCAACACCTTCTCTCTGCGATCCAAGATCTCTACGGGCTGCTCAGGGTAGCTGAGAGTCGGACCAACCTCGATCTCCGAGTGATCAAGTACGTGACTAGGGTCTGCCACGTACCGTCTCAGCTGTGACACGTGGAACACATCATGCACTCCCTCTAGTGCAGGCGGTAAGTCTAGTCTATACGCCACTGCACCGACCCTCGCAAGAATACCGAAGGGTCCGATGTAGCGTGGACTAAGCTTCCCGCCTCCACCAAAATGAATCGTGCCACGCGTCGGAGAAATCCGTAGGAATACTAGATCGCCAACCTAAAACAAAACAATCTCAACACGCAGTCCAAACAAACAAACACAAGCCAGAAAAATAATAATCTATACCTGAAACTCAAGGGGTCTACGGTGGCTGTCGGCCCAATGCCGCTGTCTGTCCTGCGCCACTCTCAGTCTGTCTCTGATGAGTTTCACCTTTTCTGCTGCATCCACGACCATTTCTGGTCCTAGCAAGGCTCTCTCTCCAACGTCGTCCCAAGATAACGGTGTACGACACCTCCGTCCATAAAGAGCCTCAAATGGTGACATCTTTTTGCTGGCCTGGTAGCTGTTGTTGTAAGCAAACTCTACCAGGTGTAGATGATCCTCCCAAGAACCTCCGAGATCTAAAACGCAAGTGCGTAGCATATCCTCGAGAGTCTGAATAGTCCTTTCAGACTGCCCGTCTATCTGGGGGTGGTATGAGGTACTGAACTTGAGCCGAGTGCCCAAGCTAGCTTGCAGACTCCTCCAGAAGTGGGAAGTGAAACGACTATCCCGATCCGAGACGATGCTCACAGGAACTCCATGAAGCCTAACGATCTGTCGCACGTACATATCTGCTAGCCTCTCTGTCGACGTGCCCACCTTGAAAGGTAAGAAGTGGGCTGATTTGGTCAACCTGTCCACGATGACCCAAATCGCGTCCTTCCCTCCTGGAGAACGTGGAAGCCCTGAAACAAAATCCATGGTCACGTGCTCCCATTTCCACTCTGGGATAGGTAAAGGTTGAAGCAATTCACCTGGCCTCTGCCGGTCCGCCTTTACCTGCTGGCATACTAGACACCGGGATACGAAGCGTGCTACCTCGCACTTCATTCCATACCACCATACGTGCTCCCTCAAGTCTCGATACATCTTGTTGGCACCGGGATGCATCAAGTACTGAGAGCGGTGTGCCTCCTGCAAAACCTCCTCGCGCAGCTCTCCGCTCGGCACACACATCCTCGTGCCGTGCCGTAAAGAACCATCATCTGCGATAGTAAAGTCGTTCGATAATCCTGTCCGAACCTGTGCTCTGATACTCCTCAGAGCCTCATCCTCGTACTGCGCAGCTCTGATCCTGTCCATCAGCTCGGACTGTATCTACAATCCCCACATCTGAATCTCAGTACCTGGAACTAATACCTCAATCTCCAAGCTCTCCAAATCAGCCAACAAATGTCTATCTGTCGTCAAGTACATAGCCATCGGATACCTGCTCAAGGCATCGGCGACTACGTTGGCCTTCCCTGGGTGGTACTGCAATGAGATATCGAAGTCCTTCATCAACTCCAACCACCTCCTCTGCCTCATGTTCAGCTCCTTCTGTGTGAACACGTACTTGAAGCTCTTGTGGTCTGTGAAGATCTCCACACGCTCTCCATACAGGTAATATTTCCACAGCTTTAGAGCGAAGATAACCGCTGCCAACTCCAAATCGTGGGTGGGGTAGTTCTTTTCATGAGGGCGTAACTGCCTGGAAGCATAGGCAATTATCTTCCCGTGCTACTGAAGAACATATCCCAGCCCCTTCCCTGAAGCATCACTGTAGATAGTGAATCCACCTGTCCCTGCTGGCAATATCAAAACTGGAGCTGTCGTCAATCTCTTCTTCAGCTCATCAAATGCGGCCTGGCAATCCTCTGTCCAGACAAACTCCACATCCTTCCTAGTCAGCCTGGTCATCGGCGCTGCAATCCTGGAGAAGTCTTATACAAACCTCCTGTAGTACCCTGCTAGCCCGAGAAAACTCCTGATCTCAGCTACCGAACTGGGGGTAGCCCACGACTCCACTGCTTCGATCTTCTGTGGGATCACCGAGATTCCGTCACCCGATACTACATGCCCAAGAAATTCAACCTTGTCAAGAAAGAATTCACACTTTGAGAGTTTTCCGTACAGCTCCTCCCTCCTGAGAGTCTCTAAGACTACCCTCAGGTGCTCTTCGTGCTCCTCCGGGGTCTTGGAATACACAAGAATATCGTCAATGAACACCACCACGAACTTGTCAAGGTACTGGTGGAACACCTTGTTCATCAGGTTCATGAATACTGCCGGTGTATTGGTTAAACCAAATGACATCACCATGAACTCAAACTGGCCGTATCTAGTCCGAAAGGCTGTCTTCGGCGTGTCTTCTCTCTTCACCTTCACCTGGTGATAGCCTGACCTCAAATCTATCTTCGAAAACACCTTCGCCCCTCTCAACTGATCGAAAAGATCATCTATCCTCGGTAGCGGGTATTTGTTCTTGATAGTGAGGTTGTTCAAAGCTCTATAATCAATGCACATGCGCACCGTGCCGTCCTTCTTCGGTACGAACAATACCGGAGCTCCCTATGATGATGAACTGGATTTGGTGAAGCCTTTGTCCTGCAGCTCCTCAACTTGCTTCTTCAGTTCTGCCAGCTCGCTGTTGTTGACTCTATAGACATGTTGTGAAATAGGCTCCGCTCCTGGAACCAAGTCTATAGAGAATTCAATATCTCTGTCTGGCGGCAAGCCTGGCAACTCCTCTGGAAATACATCCAGGAACTCCGCTATCAGAGGATGTGGCAACTCCTCTTCTTCCGCCCTGGCTCCGCAAAATATGATCCTGCTCTATTCCGCTGCTCCTCTGACGACCTCAAACTCCGGTTCTCCTGGTGGTCTAAATAATACTCTGCCTCTATAACAATCTATAGTAGCATGATGCCTACTCAACCAGTCCATTCCGAGTACAATATCGTACCCCGGAAGTGGCATGACGAGTAAGCTCACGCTCAACTCTCGGCCTCCTACTGACACCCTTTGGTCCTTGCAATAATCACGGACTAGGATAATACCTCCACCAGTCATGATCTTGTAAGTCCTAGCTAATGGTTCTGTGTCTAAATGATGTCAAAGTGCATAAGATACAGACACAAAACTATGGGAAGCGCCAGAGTCGAATAAGGTAAATGCGGGAATACAATCGAGAAGAATTGAACCTATGATTAAGTCCCCTGCTGGCTCGATCTCCTCGACTGCTATGGCGTACGCTCGCCCCTGGGGTGCACCTCTCTGCTGCTGATGCTGAGCAAACCTCTGATGTTGCGGTGGAAGTGGTCCCCTCTGTTGTTGGCCTCCTGGTACGGTAGGTACCCTATCTGGTCCTCTCTGGGCGGCTGCTCCACCCTGACCTGGACGAGTCTGAAGGGTAGGGCAATCCCTCAGCTGATGTGTCGTCAAACCGCAGGACAAATATGTGCCCAACCTCTTTCTACAGATATCTCTGGTGTGTCCTGCCTTCCCGCAGTACGCACACTGGATGGCGGGCTGAGTCTGCCTCTGCTGCTGATGGTGGACCTGCCCTCGGGCTGGTGCCTGGTGCTGCTGGTGCTGATAGGGCCTCTACTGCTGCTGATGCTGATAGTGTGGATGCTTGCCCGGTCCCGCACTACTGTTTGCTCCTCCGGAAACATCGCGTCCCCTCTTGGGCCTGAGGTCCAAGTCGTCCTCGGCTATCTGGACATCCATCAATATGCCCTCAAAGGTAGCGGTGCGATGTCCCAACGTGCGAGACCTGATCTCCCTTGCTAGCCCCTTTCTGAACTTCTGGGCCCTGTCCCCCGGATCTCTAATCATCGACGGTGCGAAGCGGCTCAGGCGGTAAAACTTCGCGGTATACTCATCGACGGACGAGCTCCCCTGGACTAAGTCATGGAACTGACTCTCCAAAGCTTCCAGGGCAACATCGGGAAAGAACTTCTCCTTGAAGAGCTCCCTGAAAGCCTCCCAAGTGAGTCCCCCGTCAAAGAGTCTCGGCTCCGTGCGAAACCACGTCAGGGCGATGTCGAACATTTGGCTGCCGGCAGCCTCGATCTGAAGGGCCTCCGGAAGCTGCGCCAAGCACAAGTTCCTCTCGATGTCCTCTAGCCAATCATCGGCTTAGAGTATCCCTTCTGTCCCCTTGAACTCCCGAGGCATCATCCTCTTGAAGTCCACAATGGTGCCCGGCCTCTGGTGATACTGGCCAGGATGCTGCTGCTGCTGGGCGACTCTCTCCACAGCCTGGAGAGCCACCTGATGAGCATTCTCCATGCTCACCCTCATCATCTCTGTCTGGGCCTGGTGTGCCTCAGCCTGCACCCTCTGGGCCTCTGCCGACGTCCTCTGGGCATCGACCATGCCCTGAATCAAAGCGAACATCTGTGCCCCATCGACGGGCATACCTCCTGGATACTGAGTCGGTGGTGGTGGTGGTAGAGGCTCCGTCGTAGCTATAGGGACCCTCTGAACAGGTGGGGGAGGACCCCCGAATAGTTCAGACACTCCCACATGCACTGGAGATGTAGGAGATGCTGCGGATGTCTGTCCGACAGGGCGAGAGGTGGCAGACCTCTCTGACTCTGCTGTTCCGAGTCTCAAGGATCTGGTCCTCGGCGGCATCCTGAAGACAGATCAAAAGATTTAATTAAGGCAATAGACACGATATCATCAAGGAAGGACAGTAAATTTCTAAAGGAAAAAATCATTAAGAGTAGTATTATAAGAATCAGAAATTTCCTAATTGTGATTGAGCATATTCTCGGCCTAATTCCTATTTCCTAAAATAGGCTCGTAGCAATACTCTAAGCGAGCACCACTACGATATCGCTCTAAATGCGAATCTAGACCTGCATGGGCCACCACTAAAACGTGTCACGACCCGCACCCGAAATTTGGGCATGAGTCGTGGGTACGTCCAGCCTATGCCGCAGCATCGGTGGTAGAACGCTGTCTAGGTCTCAACATATATATATATCCTGTCAATAGTCTCAACTCCGTACGAAGGACAATGATAATATAATCCACAGTTCTATAAACATACTCAATCACAAGCTATATAAAATAAATGGGCACGAGGAGAATGGAAAAAGAGTTCTAACATAAGCCAAACACAAATAAGTACAACACAAGTCCTGAGTCTAGATGACCTCAAAAGTCACAAAATAATATACAACTCAGTCTCAGTCTAAAACAATAATACAGAAAAAAATGAGCTAAGTACAGGCAGGTAGGATCTCCTCTAGGATAGGCAACTCATCTGGGATTTCCGGAGTGAAATCTCCCTCTAGTCCTGGGCCGTAATGGGTGGGGCAAAAGTTCTCCAAGTCCTCTGAAAAATGTTATCCAGTCAGGATTGGAGCGAAGCACAAACACTAACAGCAGTTTCATTTAAGTTGACAAAAACTATAAACAGTGTAAGAATACAAGATGAGAATAAATGTTGGAAATATAAAGTACTGGAGAAATGAAATAGGCAATAGAGCATCTAGCAATGAACAATAAACAGTGAATGCTAGAACAAGTGAATCTGAAATAAAGAATAGACATCTAGCTAAGTGTTTGAAATATCAGTTTATTATGTGATCGGCATGGGACTAGATCAGGCTGGTTATATATGATTGATTAGCTATAATTCTTGTAGGTCAGGCTAACCATATGGTTAGCTATGATGCATGTAATGGTCAGGCAAATCATATATAACAGCTATGAAGCATGTAAATGGTCAGGCCGCATCCGACGTAAGAAGTGGGGTGAGCTATGATGCTTGTAATGTTTGGATATGATCACATAATCTACTAATAGTTCCCCATCCCTAGCTAGCACAATGGATTCCAATCACGACTTCTCATGATGGGGATCTAGGGTGCTAACCCGTGTATCCATAGTGTCGGAATCAAGTATGTAATACAACTAAATTTATAGAAGTAATCAACAAAACAAAAACTGTCAGAGTATGTACTCGCTTGTGGTCCTGAGCAAGGTGTGAGGATCGATGTCCAAAGTGGGATCACAATGACCTATTTGTGGAGTATAAATGTCAGATACTGAATTAAGGAAATAACATGTTTAACTAATTAAGAAATGAGGCTTCTAGGTCAAGGCTCAGGCTATACTAGGTTTACTAGTCCATACTAGTCTCACACTAGTTAATACTAGTTGACACTACATCTATATCTTATTATATAATAGTTAAATCTATCATCTAATATTATCTTAGTTTTAGTACTTTGATACCTATACTCAACTCAGTATCTTGAGACTAAGTTAGGTATTCTAGTACCACTCCTCAAGTTTGGATACTACTAATCCTACTGATACATCCACACACATAAGAACATACACACTGGTTTCACATACTGTATAATTCCCAGTCACCACACTGACACTAACACATATACTCACTGGCCTCACACAAACATTCTCATATAGACACTGGTTCTATGGCACACAACACTCACAGTAATCACCTTCACAGAACTGATTTACACACCCAGTTATACCCTGTTCTAACTGATACACACACATGTTTTGGGATACTTACACTCACTGCTCACAGATACATAGACACAAGTAGACACATGGATGCACACACTGGTTTTGCACTCTGTTCTAACTGATACACACATACTGAATTGAATACTGAAACACACAGGTACTGGTGGAGAAATAAACCTGGGACACACTGACACTCACTGAAATTCAATACCTACACACAGCTACATTAACACTCTTAACTGGGATACACACCCACTGGTCCCTCACTGAACTCACACTCTAGTTTCACACAGCTAACACACACACTAATTCCTCACTGAGAACACACAGGTATTGAGCTCTATGGCACACACACACCTTACTCTATTGAACTAGGGAAAAATATCAACTACACACAGAACCTGGGAAAATTATCTCTCTCACACACATCACACACACTAGTTCCTGTCTGATACACTAGAATCTACACTACACAGTTGCACATACTGAAATCAAAATCCTACACACACAGTCACATATTAACACATAGGTATAATGACACTAAGTTATACATAGTTAGAGAAACACACAGACACTGGTTCTCACATACACAGCTACACTCACTCACACAGGGTTTCCTAACTGATACACACAGACACTTACTAACCCACACTGCTATTGGAGAAATAACCCTGGGACACATACTCACTGGTCACTGACCTAATGCACACACAGGATTACACACACACTATAATTCCTAACTGACACACAGTTCTCCTACACAGACACAGGTTCATCTAACTAATACACACAAGTTTAATTCTGCACACACTGGTATCTCACATGTGTAAACACTCAGCCATGGGAATGCCCAGCTAGCACCTATTGAATATGGGGAAATTACTCCATAGTGAGGCACAAGTCACTGATACATAACACTCACTGAATTCAAATACCTACATACACACAGAAACCACACTGAACCTGGGAAAAATCACTCACTGAATTCAGCATTCACTCACACACTCACAGTGTTCTCACACAGGTTGGCACTTGACCTACACTCACACACTGTTACTAAGCTCTATGGCACACACACACACAGATAATACATATCTCAGATATATTGATCATAACCCGACACACACCCTGAGACACAGACACAGTCTGTACACAGATACAACACAGTACACTCTCACCTAGCTAATACATAGGTCCTAACTCATACTAATGTCCGACTGTGCACACAGTGTACTCCACCGTGTCTGACATCCCAAGACACGGGGACACAAGACCCACACTACAATAACACACATCACAGAAAAAATCCCAAATCGAAACCCTAAAATCGAAATCTACTCTCATACGTAGAAGGTGTAACAGTCTACAAGCAACCCCTAGGGTTAGGGTTCCTAAAATTAGGGGAAAACACCCGTAGGTCATCACAACCCTAATTTCTCCTAGGTCCTCATGTAGAATCCCTAGAATTCGAGATCCACATGGCAAGGGGTTCCTAATGGCCAACTACAACAGAAAAACAGAAATTAACAGGATTAAAATCGGATTTTACCTATTGGGAGATGGTTTCCCAATGAAGGTTCTCCTTCCCCAAGGCTTCTTGACCCAAGCTCCTTGTTTTCCCTTTGTTGGAGGAGAAAGAGGGATCTCCTAGGTCTGGATTCCGAATTTGGGGGGTGGGGGAAGTGGTTTTCAAATAGAGGCTAGGGTTTTCTTTCTTTCTACATGAAGAATGGTTGAGGGAGGCTCCCCTTTATAATAAAGGCTAGGTTTAGGGTTTTTCTAATGTAAAGGGTTAAGCTAATCCTTCATGTTAAGTCATGAAGAATTTAATTAACTAAGGTTTGGTCATCTCTAGGGTTTTAACTTCCTAATTCAAAAGTATAAATTAGGGTTTAGTCATTAGGGTTAGACCTAATGAGTTTCTAGGGTTCAACCTAAAACCAAACATTAAGAACAACATATAATTAATTTATAAAACTCAGCATATTAATTAAATACATAATTAATCAAATAGGGAAAATTACGCTAATGCCCTAATCTGAAAATTAGTGTACATCGTCATTGTTGATCTTGCAGTGCGGACCTTGTAAATAAAAACTAGAAACAAAAGAGAGCACACCATTGATCACCGTACGAATCATAACGTCATTCGAAGGACACCTACGAGAAGTCATATCAGAATTGTCCACACCAGAGCTTCACCTGATCATAATCTCTTAGTCTCTCTTATTGCTTCATATGGTAGAACACTAGAAGAACATAAGAATGAAACAGAGATATAACACTTCTACTCATTTTCTGAAGTAGATTCCTATGCCTTTCTGTTATATAACCTTATGGGTTTCATAAGCTCATAAACATGTAAAAGAGAGACCAAGAATAATGTTCTTTAAGATAGGTCAATTTTAGGATTTAGGTTAAATGATTATTATGAGGTGCTACCAGTCATCTATTTAATCAAATCCCATGTAAGTTATATGTAACTTCGTCAAGGTTGGGTTTGAATACGACATGTCATCTATTTATTCAAATGCTATATAGTTAGAGTATCAGTTGGTATTAGAAATAATTATACTAGTAAAGGTTATATATATATATAGTACCTAACAATAATTACTAGTATAACTAATACTCATGACTTAGAAAACCAATGGATACCTAGTATAGCTAGTATTACCTAATCAATGACCAATATAGACCATTAATTAGTATTGGACCTAAACCTTAGTGTGAACCTAGTATTCACCTAGAAAGACATATTTAGCTCATTTAGCATTTATTCCTCCTTACTACACCATTTTAACTTAATGTTTTCTAAATAGGATTGTGTGACACTAGCTCGGAACAGAGTGACATCTTTTACTCTGGACCAAAGGCGAGTACTTCTCCAGTAGTTTTCATTACTTGATATCTTCTATGATTCTTGTTTTGTAGTATTGTTCTTCCTTCTTCATGACACATTGGATACACGAATTGGTATTGTATGGATTCGTTGTCTTGAGATACGTGGTATCAGGCCTACATATTCTGGACTAATGTATTTCTGGCCTAATGACATATTCTGAACTATTGAGATTCTTCGTGTCGGGACTGGATCCATGAGTACTGGTCGGGCGGTGAGATACCTAGGAGACGTGTGAATATTTCCTTTACATCCTATGGTCTTACTGGAATAATAGCTGCCACACACGACACGTATGGTTTGCCGGATATTACCCCTAGCCGTTCACATGTCAACTTGGTATTTCAAAATACTAGTTTAGATGTTGTCTTTCTAGATTACTTTATTTCCTGCTAGTTGCATATTTACATTATCAAGTTTCCTAATTTCACATATATCTGTTTGTCTTTACTTATTTATGGCTCTCCCATTCAGTTGTCATTACTCATTAGTTACTAGTTTATTTCAGTTTATATTATGTTCCTTTTTACCTGCTTATATATTATTTTATCACTATTTACAGTTTTATAGTCTTTATCAATTAATTGGAACTGCTATTGGGTTGTATTCGCTCCATCCTGATTGAATATATTTTTCAGATGATTGGTTAGTGCAGATGTGTCCTACACACTACGGACCACAGGAGGATGAGCCAGTTGATCCAGTGCCATAAAACCAATTGATGTAGCAACATTAATCAGAGATATTTAGACTATCTTTATGAGATATATTTGTTTCTAGTAAACTTTGGCACGTGTTAGTATGTTGTAACTTGTGTTGAGTTAGTCTAGTAGTTCGGACTTGTATTGATACTCTTTGTACTCTCTTTTATTTCTATTCCATATCGTACTACTTCTTCCTCTAGTTGATAACGTGATTGAATATTGGACTATACTGAGATATCATTATATTGCTCCTCTATTTGAATTTGAGATAGTAGGACAGGTACCTTCATATATATTGTATGAGATGTTAGTTGGTATCATTGACCGAGACAACATTTTACGTCGTTCTCATGATGTAGGCTTGGCATGGCTCACGTACTTATGCCCCTACTCCGGGTGCGGGTCATGACAGCATACCCCGATCTTGAAGGACTAAACATCCTCGTATGGGTGTGATGCCGCGCGAGCCTAAGTTGCGCCCGCGCAAGGCAAGCAAAAAAATGGCCGATTTGAAATACTAAGTTCAGAGTCGCACAAATAGTCCCCAAGCAACGAAGTTTAATAACACAAGTATAAAATAGAACAAAACTCTTTATTAATATCGAAACATAGGTTACAACGGTGCTAGGTCAAATATTACAATCGCTCAAGCTTTCTCTCTCTCTCTCTCTCTCTATACAATAAAATGTGCCAAGCGGCTTATAACTTTGGGAATGATAGAATAAGCGATGTTCTAATACATTATGTCATGTATAGGTGCTTCAGCTCTGGCCGTAATGCTCCAAGGCTCTAGAGCGAACTCCATGCCTTAGCGCACACAAAGAAAACTCCGTACCGAATGAGCTACTCCCGCACCCTGCAAGCAATCTGGTAGGTTATCATTACATTGAATGCACTGGTGGGGAGGCTTCTCACCCACTCAACAAAACCAAACACGTTTATTTAGTTATGTGCACTAACTATTTTGTTGTCTTTCTAGTCTTGCCTTAGGATCAATTTTATGGCATGCGATATAAAACCTACTCGTGTTGCAGAGTGTCATGCAATATAAGCGTAACATGACGGAACTTACCAACTTACTATTCATCCTTCCCTGCCCAAGATAAATCAAGTCCGCCAACACATATATATATATATATATATATATATATATATATATATATATATATATATATATATATATATATATATATATATATATATATATATATGAATCAAGAAAATGCATATGAAAACTTGAGTATCCCGAATGTATCTCTTTCGCAGACCTGATATGCTCAGACTATATAGATGTGTTATACTCAATTATGTGCGACGTGCAGTACATCGATTACTTGCCTCAATCCAATGACTCACATGCGGATTACCGATAGCGTGCCGACTTAATCTATATGAAAATGTCACCGGCTGTCACGATCCGCACCCGGTGTAAGGGTACGAGAACGTGGGTACGTCCAGCCTATATTGCAGCATCGGTGGTAGAATATTGTCTAGGTCAACAATACTATCTAAATATCTCACACAATATATATGTACCTGTCAGGATATCTCAACTCCAAATGGAGGGCAAATAATAAGCAATACTCAATCATAAAAAAATTAGAGGAAGATGTAGCACGATATGGAATAGAAAAAAAAATCACAAGTCACAATACAACTCATAATCAAGTCTAATAGACTAGCACAATAGTCTCAAATATAATACATGACAAAATATCTAAACTAAGACATAACCAATACAAGAGTCTAAATATCTGTAACTAGCTGATCATCCCCTGGTATCGGCTCCTCTTGAACCACCGTCTCTAACTCTACACCCACTACATCCTGAGATCCATAGTGTGTAGGGTACTAGTCATCTAAATTATTTAAAAAATATATCCAGTCATGATTGAAGCGAAGTATACCTCTAACAGTAGTTCTAAATAAATGATAACGACTATGTAACAATAAATAGAAAGAATATACAAGATAAATAGAGCATGAATAGGAAATATACATAATATATAAATATTATAAAAAATACAAGAGAAATGAGCATCATATACAAGAGTCAGGAAATACAACTAGCTAAATGAGTGAGTACTAGCTTTGACATGTGATCGGCTTGGGAACATGAACAGGAATCATGGCCTGGTTAATCATACATGAAGTATATGATTAACACTAATATGGTACTTGTACATGAATACTTGTACATAAATGGGTATTGATCACATCTCTAACTAACACTCCCTATCCCCCAACTGGTATAGTGGATCCAACTATGGCACATTACGACACATGATTCTCTAAGAAGGTAGCAAGTCTCCCCAGGAATCAGTGTCCATACAAGTACAAGAGCAATATGGCATGCACAGGATACGCCAGAAAATACTGAGAATAATATCTCATGACGGGATCCAAAAAATACCAATCCGTGTAACCATATACGTGTCAAGAAGTCAAGGATATCTACACTAAATACAAGAAACATAGAAGATGTCATAAATAAAAAAATATTAGAGAATGTACTCGCCTGAGGTCCTGAGCTGACAATACAAATTTGTGTCTAGACTGGTGTCACACTGACCTATATATGAAAGTCCTTGAGCCCCGAAAGTCCTTTGGCCCCATCATCTCGAAGTCAGTGATAGTACCCGATCTGAGGCTGGTACGGGGCAGGATGAGGTGACACTATCTGTGGCTGGACAACCGCTACCTTCTCCACAGCTGATAGTGATAACTGGTGAGCACTCTCGATGCCCTGATATAGAACATCTGTTTGACTCTGCTGTGTTGCTAATATCTCCTGGAACATAGAAAACATCTGCATCATGTCTGCTGGCATGGATGGTGGGGGTGGAAGATCCTCTAGGACTGATGGAACAGTCCTCAGAACTGGAGGTGGAGCACCCCCAAAAGCAGCTGTTGAAACCCCCGCATGAACCGGTGAGGCCACCCTATGAGCTGGATATAGTAGAGCAGTGGCTGCTTCCCACTCAACAATAGACTGGGAAGTAGCTGAGGAAGCTGCAGATACTTCAAAGCGATAAATCCTGAGCTTCGAAGGCATCCTGAAGACAGATTCAAAGCAAAGGGATCAATATTACGCAAGATACGATAATATCAAAAGCAAATAAACTGGAAGTGTTCCTAGTTATGATTGAGTATACTCTCATCCTATATCCTATATCCTAAGGCAGGCTCGTAGCAGTATTCTAAGTTTAAGCACGACTACGATATCGCACTAGTTGCAACCTTGACCTACATGGGCCACCCTAAAAATGTGTCACGACCCGTACCCGGTGTAAGGGTACGAGAATATGGGTACGTCCAACCTACGCTACAACATCAGCGATAGAACGCTGTCTAGGTCAACAATACTATCTAAATATCTCATATAATATATATGTACCTGTCAGGATATCTCAACTCCAAATAGAGGACAAATAATAAGCAATACTCAATCACAATAAAAGTAGAGGAAGATGTAGCACAATATGGAATAGAAGAAAAAGAATCACAAGTCATAATACAACTCATAATCAAGTCTAATAGACTAGCACAATAGTCTCAAATATAATACATGACAAAATGTCTAAACTAAGACATAACCAATACAAGAGTCTAAACATTTGTAACTAGCTGATCATCCCTGGTATCGGCTCCTCCTGAACCACCGTCTCTAACTCTACAGCTACTACGTCCTGAGTTCCATAATATGTAGGGTACCAGTCGTCTAAATCATCTAAAAATATATATCCAGTCAGGATTGGAGCAAAGCATATCTCTAACAGCAGTTCTAAATAAATGATAAAGATTATGTAACAGTAAATAGAGAGAATATACAAGATAAATAGAGCATAAACATAAAATATATATAATATAGAAATGCTGTAAATAGTATAAGAGAAATAAGCATCATATATAAGAGTCAGGAAATACAACTAACTAAGTGAGTGAGTACTAGATTTAATATGTGATCAGCTTGGGAACACGAACATGAATCATGGCCTGGTTAATCATATGTGAAGTATATGATTAACACTAACAGGGTACTTGTACAAGAATAGTTATTGATCACATCTCTAACTAAAACTTTCCATCCCCCGACTGGTATAGTGGATCCAACCATGGCATGTTACGACACGGGATTCTCCAAGAACGGTAGCAAGTCTCCCCAGAAATCAGTGTCCATACAAGTATAAGAGCAACAGGTCATGAATATGATACGCCAGGAAATACTGAGAATAATATCTTATGACAGGATCCGAAAAATACCAATCCGTGTAACCACGTGTCAAGAAGTCAAGGATATTTACACTAAAAACAAAAATATAGAAGATATCATAAACGAAAAACTGTCAGAGAATGTACTCGCCTGAGGTCCTGAGCTGACAATACCAATCTGTATCTGGACTGGTGTCACACTGACCTATATATAAATAATTATGTCATTGGGTGTAAAGAATGATAAATATGCTAAATGGGTCAAAATATGCTTTTAAGGACATTTCTAAGTTAAATAGTCAAACTTGGTCAACTCTAGGCCAAACTTGGTCAAACTAGCTATTTCTAGGTTACATTAGTCTATATCTAGGTTATTGGGTCCATACACTACTTATCTAGGCTATACTAGCTATATTAGAGTACTAAAGTATCATAGCTATATAGTATCACAAGATACACAATAATACATTACATACTGGTTACCCTATAGTTAATACTAACTCTATATGATTACCTTGGCTTTGAGCCATATTGATATCACAACCTAGCTACCCTATTGACACCCACTACCAATACCTAGAGATAAAGCCAATACCTACTATTACCTTAGTGTATCTTAAGGTAATACTAGAACTAACATACATAACTTAATACAACTTAACTAAAAAACAATCAAACTAACACAACTTATAACTAACAGTCATGTATATCTATTATACTACTAACATCTCTATATTAATACATGAGCATCTAACAGTTAACATAATCTATAGTTGACTATTAACTAACTCGTAATATAACACCAATATATACTACTAACCAAACTAACTGTCAAAACTTACTATCATCTAACACACTAACATATTATATAACGATTAACTAAATACCAACTAACAGTTAACAACTAACTAACTAATTAATTAAACCAACTAACGTCTAACATCTAACTAAACTAATCAGATAATATCTCATCTTAGGCCATATCACGTCTATGCACAACCTGCTGTGCAACAACAGACCCACACTTCATATAGCTGCTGTCAAGGCTGTTGTAGCAGCTTTAAAACCCGACTGCACACATAAGTGTACAGTACCACACAGCCTGACATAACTCCCCTTGCATCTCTCTAAATATTGTACATGAATAAAATATGACAATCCTCTCAACAAATAATCGACTGATACCTAATGTGCAGAGCACATAAACTCCCAACAGTCCTCACATAACCCGGGTAATCCCCCCTGCCAGTCTACAACTGAACACTAAATATAGACACATATATACACATGAATACATCCTAAACATAGAGATATAAACTCATATATATATATATATATATATATATATATATATATATATATATATATATATATATATATATATATATCATAACCATACTAATTAGATATACACAACACTAAAATAGAGTATCAAAACTCACCAACATAAATAACCAAATACTTGGAGTGTATTGCACCCGTATCACACTAAATTTATGATACGCTTGCGATACACCCCCAACACAACACCCAATAATTCACAAATGATATGAGCAAGTCTAGAATCATACTTATAAGCAATATAAAGTGCTAGCTACTCATCTACATGTCCAAAGCAAAATATGACATGTGTAAACCCCTGTGTCAGAAAAAACCCCTCCAAATCAATCCGTATCACTAAATTGTCATGATACGGCATACTCGTATCCAATTATGGATATGACACTAGCCTCACATACTCAATCTAAGTCTAATTAGATCTAATTGACCTAATGATAAACACTTGATGCATCAATCTTGGAATTCCTCCAAAATGGGCACAAATTACCATGTAGAAATCCCAATACAAGTCATATAAACCTAGTTCTTGTTCCTATAGATAGATTTAAGCCAAAGGAGATTTTCTAATGGTCAAATGCATGAATTAGAGTCTAATTATGGAGGAAATTCAGAATTTATCAATTAGGATATAGATTTCCAATGAATCACTCAAATGGACATGATTCGAACATAAGCTCCTTGCCAATTCCTCCTTCTCCAAGTGCTCCTTGCAATCTAAGATCCAATGCTTCTTAATTGGTGAAAATTAAGAAAAAATATATGTAAATTTGGTGGAGGAATAAAGTAATTTGGGGAAAAACTAAATTAGGATCTAAATTTGGAATGAACTAATGAAAGGAGAGAGGGTGAGCTCCCCCTCATATGGCCGACCCCCCTCTAGTCCCTTCTCTAAGTAATCCACAATGACAAAAATGCCCCCACTAGTTAATTAAGAGTTTTAATTAGGAGGACTATATTAGGAAGCTTATAATTCTTCATGAACTAATATAATCTGCTTAATTAATTAAGGTAATGGTCTAATTAGGCCTAGTCCAAATGTTGGACTCAATGTGACATGATAACTAATGGGTCCACTAATGACAAGTCTAAATAAAATAGACTAGTCCACTATAAAAATAGTAAAACATATATAATTAATTACTAGAATAATATATAATATTAAACCACTAACTAATAAATATGCTAATGACAAAAATACCCTCATCTAGATTTGTGGTAGTGACAAGTCTACCCTCCTTAAAAAATATTATTTTCAAAATTTAAGGAAGAACTAACAATACAACAAGCAATCACACAAGAAGGAAGAACGATACCTCATGGATCAAACAAATAAGGGTACCGCTCGCGCATCTCGACTTCCCTCTCCAAGGTAGACTCTTCCGGAGAGTGATGCCTCCATGCGACGCGTACCAAGAGAATCGTCTGGTTCTGCAGTACATTCTTCTTGTGATCCAGAATCTCCACTGGCTGCTCTGGGTAGCTGAGAGTCAGACCCACCTCGATCTCCGAGTGATCCAATACGTAAGTAGGATCTGCCACGTATCATCTCAGCTACAACACATGGAACATATCATGCACTCCCTCTAGTGTAGGCAAAAAGTCTAGCCAGTAGGCCACTGCACCGACACTTGCAAGAATATTGAAGGGTCAGATGTACCATGTACTAAGCTTCCCGCCTCCACTAAAGCAAATTGTGCTCCGTGTCGGAGAAATACGCAAGAATACCATATTGCCAACTTAGAACAAAATACAGCCTTAATATCACTCCCCGTTTCCGATATACGTATTTAGAACATATTTTATTTTAGCATGGTTGCATGTGCATGTGCATGGAGACTAGACCCATTCTTTCGTTTAACCTTGCTCATGGTTTATTTTGCGGGTTGGTTCAAGTCATAAGAACCCTTGGTTCAACCCTCAACCCTACATATATAATCCAACATTTTCTCTCTCTCTTCACTTCTTCGTTTCTTCCTCTTTCTTTAGTTTTCTCTCCCCATTTCCATAGACAAGTACACCTTGCATGAGAAATGGAGAAACCCTCTATATTATTATTCTATTATGTTTGTTATATGTTTCTAAGTACTTTTAGTACTTGGAGTTTTCTGTTTTGATGGATAGATTAGTATAGATCTATGTTTCTAACTTAGAGTTTTTATGGGTTTTATGAGTTTTTTTCTTAGTTTTGATCTGTTAAATATGTATATTAGAAAACCAAATTTTGTTACATGATAGAGCTTTAAATATAGAGCATTTTGGCTTTTGGTTCACCCGATTTGGACTTAAAATGAGGATTTATGGATAAAACAATATTTTAGTTTTTTAGAGCTTTCGCCATGGCCGAACCTGCTGTTTAGAGAAGATAAAGTGTTCATGCGGACAACGATTTATGCGGCTGAGAGTGCTATGCGGCCCGAGAGGGTTATGCGGCATAAACTCTTGCCGCATAGTGATAGCATGTGTCCATCTTGTTGGACGCATGACTGTTTATTTATACAAGTATCCTTGAACACATATAGTTTTACTCGGTGAACGAATGAGAAATTCTCTAAGTCCAAGAGACCTCCATACGTAATCGAACTCTATGCGGCAAGCAGAGCATGCGACCACTTTCCTTTGGACGCGTGACTGAAACTTTGGCACATCTTTCTATGATTTTGTCTTTTCTTCCTGATACACTTTATGGCTTGTCACATCAATAACTTTATGTCACATCACTGAGACTTTATTTATTGCCCGTCACTTCAATACTTGTCCCAAAGAGTAGACCTTAACCCTGAGCATGCGACCAGGACTTGTCATGCGGCCAAGTGGTTCATGCGACCTGACTTCATATGCGACTAGGACTTGTCATGCGGCCCTGACTTCATATGCTGCCTAGAGTCATATGCGGCCTGGACTTTCCATGCGGCCTAGCTTGTTTGATTCAATATTTCTTGTTCTTTCGTAACCCAATGTTTAATTGGTAATTGGACTCGAACTGTATCCGTGCTGATACCACTATTGCCTGATAATTGTCCATAATTTAAGGTGCGCCGAGGTACGACACATCGTGTCATGTGTTAAGTGATTATATTTGGATTGTACATCATAAATGCCTCTAAATTCCTGAATGCATGATATTATAAATATATATTATTTTTTCAGTACGGGCATAATAAGCGAGTCAACTACCAAAGCGTGGCTAGGATATTGATTGTCTGAATATTGTATACACGCTCGGGTGAATCCAGATTATCTTCTATGGATTCATATCTAGCATGCCCGTACTTTCTACGTCATCTTAAGAAAAATTCTCATGTGACCACGTCTTGAGATTTTAAACACAACATATGGATAATTATGTAACTAAAAGTGGTAGTAACATTAGAGGAAACGGTATCCCGAGATCATGCCAATAAACCTTCCCACATAGTTTATTCTAAGTGCACTATGGGATGGCCACCACATATACTGTATATCATCTGCTTTAGTAGAGTGCAGTATCTGACATATTATTATGCCGAGCCACTATTTTACTATAGGAGCACTGGAACCGCTAATACCGTATTTTTAGAGCAGTGGCCCTACAGGGGACTGGTGCATCCTGCAAGTGCCTGTTTTATTTATTTGGTTCGGTTAGCTCATGTTTGGCACTGACATGATCTGGGGATTCCTATTATACATTATTTCTGAGATAACCTCATACTCTACAAAAATAATAAGCCACACAAATGATTGGCCGATACAGAGGAAATGGACTTGGTTATAATTTTATTCTTCGGTTAGTAGCTTAGGGAAATGAACTATCATAGTGTGATGGTTCAACCCTTATCCTTATTTGGTTGTAGGGTTGGGCCTTTGCGCTAGAATATTCCATGGACCTAAGTTACGACACTGAACCTATGTATTATTATATATTTTCTTTGGGTTTTGTTTCTCCTTTTCGTGCTTCCTTTGTGGTACTTGCTATTTGGGGTCTAACCCCACTGGTTTGTATGGCCAAGTTTTGAGCCAGCATCCGAGGGTCCAGTTACCTTCCCCCTACTCATTGTGCATACCAGAAACATGGTCGCAGGGGATAGCGAGTGGGTTTTCTTCTTCCCTGTTTATCAATGAACATTTACTTCTTTTGGCATTTAGCCACCGGCACCTGTTAGCCGGCACATTTGGATATTACTTTTCTTACATGATTGTATTAAATTAGACTGCAGCTGATCACTGTCATGTACTTTTGTTACTCTTTCAGCTACTTATTTTGCATACCTGATCTCTAGAATATTTTGAGAAAGCATTTGGGGTGCCTTATTGCTTATCACATATACTCTATGCTTACTATTTTTTATTTGAATGATTGAGACATAGAAGTTCTTGACCATATGAGACTTGATTATAGCATGCCGAATTTGCCAACTTGAGACTCGTGACACGCAAATCGGGACATCCTGTTGACCAAAAAGTCAACCGACATAAAATTTAGATTTTTTATAGATTTCTGTAGATTTCAGCGCTACTTGAATGCTAGAATTGACGGTTTCACAAACTAACAAGTTGGTAAAATATTATGGCCAATATGACGCTCATATGACAGTTTAGTTAGTTCCTTGACAATATCTAGGTTGCACAATTTTATAGTAGAATAAAATTGCAGATTAAATTATGGAATTTTTTTATGGAATTTCATCATGTCATCTTTCCAAAACTTCTAGCAGTTTATGATTCCGAGCTCAAGATCTCCCCGAATCTCGAAAACACCATAGCGTGTCAGATTTCAGACAACTGGCACTCTACTAATTTTTCAGAAATCTAGATTCAGAATTTATGAAAATAAATATATATTTTGGAAACTAACCTCGAGATAGTTCCAATACAAGAAACATGAAAGTGTTTGGAGTCCGAAGCTATGAGAAATGGTTGCGCAAATATTGAATAACCCTAGATGAGATCCTCCTCAAACTCTTTCTCTCTCCTCAAAATAATAAAGTCGGCAGAAAATAAACCCTAACTTATATATATAAGAACAAGAGGGAGAGCCGTGACTCAAGGGACACGTGTTGAGCATCAAATAATTCTCGATCGGGATCCAACGACATTAGTCGTTGCCGGCTCGGCTTACTCCGAGCTCGGATCGGTTCAGGAATCCGGGCGCGACTCGGAGAGCCGCGACCTGACCCCCCCACGAAGGTGTGATCACCGATAGGAGGGCCTGCTCCAGCTTGCGCTTTGATTGGTGGGTGGTCCAGAGAAGCACTGACTAGGTAGGAATTTTTTATTCAATTTTCTTTTTCAGAAATTGGTTATTTAAATCAGTTTTTAGTTTAATAACTCCTAATAAATAATAAAAATATCTAAAAAATATGGAAATTTTTAAAAAATATAAAATAAAATATTTAACCCTAAAATAATGTTTGGGGTTAATTTTGGCCTATAGGTTTCTAACATAAATTCTTAGAATTCTTAGGAAAATAGATTTTATTTATTAATAATTACACAAATTTTCCAGAAATTTCTTTATGGCCTAACCATGGTTCCAAACCCTATAATTAGCTTCATTGAGTACTAAGGGTCTAATATTCCCTTATTGGTGTATAAATCTTAAATATTTACATATTATTATTAGTATATTCGGAAAGTAGGTGCTACTAACCTACCCTCTTTAAAGAAATTTTGTTCTCAAAATTTAAGGTCGAACAAGTACAAAAAGAAAAAAATACCTCAAGGTGCAAAAAGATAGGGGTAATGCTCACGTATCTCATCTTCCTACTCCCAAGTGGACTCGTTGGGAGAGTGATGCCGCCAAGCGACGTGGACCAACATAATCATCTGGTTACGAAGAAACTTCTCCCTGCGATCTAGAATCTCCACCGGCTGTTCCGGATAACGGAGACTTGGTCCAACCTCGATCTCTGAATGGTCCAGTACATGGCTTGGATCTGCTATATAACGCCTCAGCTGTGACACATGAAATACGTTGTGTACTCTTTCCAATATTGGCGGTAAGTCCAGTCGATAGGCTACAGCACCGACCTTCTCTAAAATACTGAAGGGTCCGATGAACCTTGGACTAAGCTTCCCACCACCATCGAAATGAATCGTATCATATGTCGGAGAAATCCTCAAAAACACAAAATTACCAACCTTAAAATCTAACGATCTCCGGTGGCTATCGACCCACTTCTTTTGTCTGTCCTGGGCTACACAAAGTCTGTCTCTAATCTGCTTCACCTTTCTGCAGCATCAACTATCATCTCTGGTCCCAAAAGTGCTCTCTTGTCCACGTCATCCAAAAATAATGGAGTCCAATATTTCCTACCATACAGATCCTCAAAAGGAGATATCTCGATATTGGCCTGATAGTTATTGTTGTACGTAAACTCTACCAGGTGCAGATGGTCCTCTCACGAGCCACCAAAATCTCGTACACATGTCCGAAGCATATCCTAGAGCATCTGAATAGTCCTTTTTGACTGTCCATCCATTTAAGGGTGGTAAGTAGTACTAAATTTGAGTTGGGTACCCAAGCTAGCTTGCATACTCCTCTAAAAGTGGCATGTAAATCTGCTATCCCGATTGAAGAAGATGCTTACTGGAACTCCATACATCCTGACGATCTGTCTCACGTATAAATCGGCGAGCTTCTCCATGGACAATCATACTTTTAAGGGCCAAAATAGGACTGATTTGGTCAACCTGTCAACGATGACCCAAATCGCTTGCTTCCCTCATGGAGTGCGCGGATGTCCGAAAAGAAAATCCATCGTGACATGTTCCCATTTCTACTAGGGAATCGATAGTGGTTGGAGCAACCCTCCCGGTCTCTGTCTCTCGGCTTTGACCTGCTAGCGCATTAGACATCTGGAGATAAAGCATGCCACCTCTCTCTTCATCCCGTACCACCACACGTTTTCCCTCAGGTCCTTGTACATCTTGTTGGCTCTTGGATGTATAGAATACTGGGAATGATGATCCTCCTGCATGATCTCTTCTTGCATGTCACCACTAGGCACACATAATCGAGTCTCGTGCCTCAATGAACCATCCTCTACAATATCGAAGTCCTCTAATAAACCTTCTTGCACCTGAGATCTGATGCTTCATTGACTCTTATCCTGATACTACGTCTTTCAGATCTTTTCCATCAACGCAGACTGAATCTGCATGCCCATCATTTGCGTCTCCACTCTTGGAATAATAACCTCGATACCCAAGCTATCCAAGTCTGCTAGCAAGTGGCGATCCGTCGTCAGGTACATAGCTACTGGATACTTGCTCAAGGTATCAACAACTACGTTGCCCTTCCTTGGAAGATACTGTAGTGAAATATCAAAATCCTTAATCAGTTATAGCCACCTGTGATGCCTCATATTCATCTTTTTCTACTTTAAGACGTACTTCAAGCTTTTGTGGTTAGTGAATATTTGTACACACTCTCCGCACATGTAATCTTTCTACACCGTCAGAGCAAAGATCACTGCTGCTAATTTTAAGTCATGAGTGAGATAGTTCTTCTCATATAGTCGTAACTGTCTAGAAGCATACGCCACCACTTTCTTGTTCTGCTCCAGAACACAACGCAAACCTTTTCCTGAAGCGTCGCTATAGATAACAAATTTACCTGCTCTTGATGGCACTGTCAGTACAGGTGCTGTGGTCAACATCTTCTTTAGCTCATCAAATGCATCCTAGCATTCCTCAGTCCACACAAACTCTACATCCGTTCGAGTGAGTCTAGTCAACGGCTCTGCGATCCAAAAAAAATCTTTCATGAATTTTCTAAAATATTCGGTCAATCCTAAGAAGCTTCTGATCTTTGCAATAGAACTCAGATTGGCCTAAGACTCTACAACAACAATATTCTTTGGATCCAATGATATCACGTCTCTAGTTACCATATGCCCAAGGAACTCTACTATATCCAAGAAAAACTTATATTTTGAGAGCTTCTATAGAGCTTCTCCTTTCTAAAGGTCTCCAGCAAAATCCTCAGATGCTCCAAGTGCTCCTCTGGCGTCTTTGAATAGGTGAGAATGTCATCTATGAACACCACTACTAATTTATCAAGGTATTGATGGAATACCTTTTTCATTAAGTTCATGAAGACTGTCGGGGCATTAGTCAACCCAAATAACATCACCATAAACTCATACCGGTTGTATCTTGTCCGAAATATAGTTTTCAGAATATTTTCCTTTTTCACCTTCAGCTGATGATAGCCAGACCTCAAGTCGATCTTCGAAAATACTCTCGTATCACTCAACTGATCGAAAAAATCGTCTATCCTTGGTAGTGGGTATTTGTTCTTGATGGTAAGGTTATTTAGGGCCCTGTAGTCGATACACATTTGTACCGACCCATCATTCTTTGGTACAAATAAGACCGGGCTCCCAAGGCGAGGAACTTGATCTAATGAAACCCTTGTCTAGCAATTCATCAATCTGCTTCTTCAGCTCTGCTAGCTCTCTATTCTTGATCCGGTAGACCTACCGTGACACTGGCTCTGCTCCCGTTACTAAGTCAAAAAAGAATTCTAGACCTCTATCCGGTAGCAATCCTAGTAACTCCTCGGGAAACAAATCTAGGAACTCCTCAATAATGGGATATGAAAAGACCTTCTCCTCTACCATGGCTCCATAAATAATCCCATTACCCCGTTCTACTGATACTCTAACAAACTCAAATTTTGGCTCTCTTGGATGGTGGAACAACATACGTCCTCCATGATAGTCTATGCTAGCATGATGCCTACTCAACCAATCTATTTTGAGGACAACGTCAAAACTTGGAAGTAGCATTACAAGTAAACTAGCTTCCAATCATGACCTCCTAAGGTAACACAATGCTCCTTTCAAGTATCACTGACTAGGATAATGCCTCCACCAGTCGTGATCTTGTAACTCCTACCCAAGGGTTTTGTTACTAAACTATGCTTAAGCACAAAGTATATATATATGAAGATATGCGATGCACCAGAATCAAATAGCTAGAAATAAGTTAAGAAGAATAGAACCTGCTATCACATCACCTATGGATTCTGTCTTCTCGATTGTCATTACAAAAGCTTGGCCTTGCTGGGGAGCTCCTCTCTGTTGGTGCTGGGCAAACTGCTGCTACTGCATAGGAAGTGATTGTCCCCTCGGCTACGGGGCCACTAGCGGTCCAACTGGTCCTCTATGGGCTGAGGCATTACCTATAGGAGATGCAGTAGGAAACTCTCTCATCTGATGCGTAGGCAATCCACAGAATAAGCACACGCCAAATCTCTTCCTACATACCTCCTAAGAGTGCCCTGGCTTCTTGTAATAGTTGCATAGGAAAGCTTGTTGTACTTTCCTCTGTGGCTGCTGCTTCACCTGCTGAGCTGAGGCTCTGACTGGAGCACAATAATGCTGCTATTGCGGGAAGGTCTTTGGTTGTAACTGTAGATGCTCTGCCAGCACCTGACTACTATTACTGCCGTAAGTATCTCGTTTCCTCTTGGTCCGAAGGCCCATATATACCTTGACTCTTTGAGCCTCTATCAAATATCAGCAAAAGTGTTATGTGTCACGCCCCTATTCCTACAAGGAGCCAATCGTCCTCGCTTAGCGCCTTGTGGAACTGATCTTCCTCGCATGGGCGTGATGCCGTGCAAGACTAAGTGCGTTTGCATAAGTCCAAAGCTCTGAACAAGGAAAAGTAAGCTATTCTAGACGGAAGCAGTGGCACAATATTATAAAAAAAAATAAAGAACACAATAACAAAAGGAAATAAGCTCTTTATTGATATTCAAGATGTGTTACAAGTGACGCTTGGCCAATATTACAATTAGTTCAAGCTCTCGTTCTCTTGATTACAATGACATAGTTCAGTACATTAAATCCCTTTATACAAAAGTAGCTCAAAATATCTCGATACGACATAAGGCTTCGACCCAGATCTCCGGCTCCTAAGGATGAGGATATGTTATCGCTTCTTCGGATGATCCAGTACCTGCGAACAAGCAAACTGGTGGGGGGTCAGCACTTTGGGGAAAGTATTAGTGAGTATAAAAGCAACGAACATAAGCAACCCTCTCTAAAACCAACACTAAGTAATCATGTGGCAAAATATTATATTACTAGTGATTTTGCTACTTTTTATCAAGGTTTATTTCATGCAGCACAAGATTAGGGTAAGATTACTTCTTTTCAAAAATATATCTTTAAAAACAGTTAGCATATTCAATACATCCAAGCATACAGTAGGAGAAATATTCTATCGTGTAGTGTGCAACATATTTCGTGAGCCAATTTTATTAACTCTTGGAACAAAAGCAGACTCTAGTGGACTATTCTTCTTTAGTGTAAGAGAAAGTGCATCTAGTGGACTTATTCAATTCAGTTCAATGGACAATAGAATAATCAAGTTAAACATGTAAGTCTAGGAGTAATATAAGATTCAAGAATAATCAGAAATCAATATATCACTTACCCTTCGTCGATCGGTTATCCCTGCACCAGACATATAATTTAGCGACAATTTGCATATAAATATGAGTTCTATTTCATGTTCGTCCCTACATCAAACAGTTAGGTATACAAGAAGGCTAAACTAGCGTATGCCCAAACTATATGATGGCCCATGAAAACCTATGATTAGCAGTTAGGATTTTCAAACCCATCTCACTAATAGACTGACACCATTCCTTTATCCACGAACATGGTGGCCTATCCTCTCCTAGGCCGAACGATTCCCAGTGCCCCAGGAACCGATCAAGAGGGTACGTCCTTGTGCACAAGTTTGTCCAGACCGATGCATGAATGCACTTATATAAGATAACATTCATTGCATGCAAACAATAATCAAACAAACTTTTCTATATTGATGTACAGGGCACGTAACCATCAATTATCTTCTTCTTACTTAGCCTAGTACTTGATGTAAGCATCGATGTACTAGAGTCGTAACCATCAAGTGCTGGCCTGTAACATCTCTTGTTTTAGTTTAAGTAATTTAAATAGTTCTATCTTTTATACAGTGCGATCAATAAAACATGTTCAAGCAGTTTTCTAGTAAAGCAAGCATGGAAATAGTTCTTTTATCTCTTTTAGACAAACATGTAGTTATACTATAGTTTAGCATACAATACAAAGACAAGTTCAAGAAATCTTGTATTCTTTCTTTTTAGCATGGCAGTAGTTCGTTCAATAGACAATAATCGTGTCAATGTAACCTAGCATGCAAGATTCTAAACTTTTACATAACATGGCAAGGGTTCGTTCTATAGCTATGATCGTGTAACTTAGCATGCATCATTCATTTCTATACTTAGCATGGCAATAATTCTACCTCTTTTATATAAGAATATAAGTTCTTTAGTTAAGCATACAGGTTCTCTTTCTATCATTCTCATGCGAATGTTATCTATTTAGCAAACAAGCATTATAAAAACTCAGATTCATTATTAATGCGTGCAAGAATCAGAGAATGAAGTTCTGTCCACTCACCCAGATCAATCATCTTGTATTTCGATTTGAGAATTCTTCGAGAAGGCTTCCGCTCGAGCCAGCCAAGCGATATCTATTATACATATGGCCAACGCGAAGTAGGGCACTACATACTTACTGTCACTACCACATTTCCTAGAAAAGGGTATTTTGATAATTTTATAATTAAATAAATATTGTACATGTTAAATAATTAATTATTTTATTATTGTTAGATGTTAGTTTATTGGTTTAGACTTGTGTTAGTGGACCTAACTAGTTTAGTTTAGACTCATGGACCAACATGTATTAATTGTTAGAATTTAGCACAACTAGAAGCCCATTGATTAGGAGGATGATTAGTTTAATTAAACCATTAGACTAGAATCTTCTCTCCTTAATTATTTTTTCATGAGAGGACCCAAGGGGTATAATAGATATTACATAGTAGCTTGAGGAAGGGGCAAGGGGGGCCGGCCTACTTAAAGGGGGGAGAAAGTTTTTCTCTCCTCTTTTTATTTCAAATCTAGATCTAAAATTTTTCTCAACCAAATTTCCTCATTGCCACATTATTTTCCAACCAAATTTCATCCCAATTCCTTCCCAAATCACTATTGGAGACTAGTAGAACAAGAATCTAGAAGGAGAAAGTAAGGATCTACAAAGAGGAGCAAGGATATACAAGTTGGAGGCAAATTTTATCACATTTGGAGGTTGCATTGGAAATTCATCTCCCAATAGGTACAATTCAGTTTTTTTTCTTTCATTTAGGTTCTAAATATGAGAATTAACCATAAGAAACCAACCCATATGTATAGACTACCTATAGGAATTGGAATTGAGTTCATAGGAGGCCTATTGAGAAAGTTATGGTATTTTTTGTGTCAATTTTGGAAAAATTCTGAGATTGACACTTGTTGTGTTTGTCAATTAGTCCTATAGATCACTTTAGCATGTGTTTGTGTGTTTTTAGCTAGTGTCGTGTCCACAATTAGGTACGTGTAGGTCATATCCCAACAATTTGGTGATAAGTATTGATTTTGGGGTTTTCCCTCCGACACAGGGCTTTATGTATGTCACATTTTGACACGGACACGTAGATATGTGTTTGACTCTTTATATTGTTCATAAATAATATATTAGACTTGCTCATGTTCTTCAGGATATGTTTGGTTGTATGGTGGACTTGTGTCGCAAGCGTATCATAGATCTAGTGTGATACGGGTGCGATGCACTCCACGTGCTTGTTGTATTTCATTTTTAGATCCAAATTTCATTATTCTTAGCTATGTATGTCATATGTAGTTATATGTATATGTGTAAGTATATATATATATATATATATATATATATATATATATATATACTATTGGGTATATATACCTATGTATGTATAAGTGTAATATATATGTATATGAGTATAGGTATCTATATACATATGGTTGTTATATATGTATAGAGCTATATGATTGTGTGTTTATTTGTATAATGATATTTTTGTATATCTATATTATATGGTATGCATAATTGCATATAACTATATATATATATATATATATATATATATATATATATATATATATATATATATATATATATATAACTATATATATATAACTATATATATATATAACTATATATAACTATATATATAACTATATAACTATATATATATATATATATATATATATATATATATATATATATATATATATATATATATATATATATATAACTATATATATATATATATATATATAACTATATAAAACTATATATATAACTATATATATAACTATATATATATATAACTATATATATATAACTATATATATATATAACTATATATATATATATATATATATATATATAACTATATATAACTATATATATATATATATAACTATATATATATATATATATATATATATATATATATATATATAACTATATATATATATAACTATATATATATAACTATATATAACTATATATATATATATATATATATATAGTTATATAGTTATATATATATATATATAACTATATAACTATATAACTATATAACTATATAACTATATATATATATATATATATATATATATATATATATATATATATATATACATATATATAACTATATATATATATATATAACTATACATATATATATATATATAACTATATATATATATATATAACTATATATATATATATATATATGTTGAGGTGAAGGATATACTATGTATGTATCTATGATGTGTATATATATATAGATATACCTCTATATATAGTTATAGTAATGGTTATGTTATATGTATATATGTATATATGTATATTGTATATATATATATATATATATATATATATATATATATATATATATATATATATATATATATATATATATATATATATATATATATATAGCCAAAGGATATCTATAAAATTGGTTGGCTTGATTTCAAGTCATCAATTGCTATAAAAACTATGGAAAGGACCGTTCAGGTCAATGATACTGAGCATTCTATCAGGTTTCTTTCTGAAGAAGACCTTGAACCCTACATAGGGAATAATGCATATAACTTTATCCATATTGGATTAATTCAGGTTGCGTTAAAACCTCTTACTCTTCAGGGTTTAAATGCTTCTTTTATATCCTCTTTACGAGATGCTAGATGTCTTGATTGGCAACCATCTCTTATGGGCGTTATGCAGACTAGTCTTTGCCATGGACCAGTCTACTTTAATGTTTATCCCAATCTAAGTCTATCACTTACAGATACAAATTTACTGGATGCAGTAACTTTTAATCTGAAGACTTATGGCTATAACTTTAAGCAAGGTTCTGAAACCATTGCAATACTCTACCGAATACACTTTAAAGTATTGTCTACTTTAGCTCCTAAAGCTAGACATCTTACCAAGCCTGGTAAGACAACTTTGATTGAAACAAATCTGTTAACATCAAATGTTGCTGCTAATAAAATAATCAAATGGAATGAAATTCAATTCCCTGATAGATGGGTTTTAAATCAGGCTATTCCGCCTAGACCCATAATGGATACTGAGTTAGATCAGATAATCCAAACTCCAGATGGAGATGTGGAAGTTAGATTTACTCCACAAATTAAAGCCAGAATTTCATCTTCTAGTTTTCGTTCTCCTTCAGTTATTGAAAGAGGAGAAAACTCTTCTCAAACTTCTGAGAGAGATGATGAAATTAAAGGAATGAAAATCAAAAATAACATTGCCAAACCAGAATATAAAACAGAATGGGCTGATCCCATTGATCCTGTTTATTCTTCTGATGCTAGTTTTGGCACTCATTCTCTTAACGTTATAACCTTGACTAATGACAAATCCACTGATGATCCAAACTATTGGGATTGGACACAGGACAAAAATGTTCGAGCAATTATTGTTCAGGCCTATGATGAAGAAGTTCAATTCAAAGCCTGGTTTGAAAAGAATTATACCCTTGATCAAAGGTATGAATTCAAAGATAAATATTATGCTCATCTCAAAGAGATAAATAAAATTAAATGGTTTGATAAATAGTTTATTGAGAACTATATCAACCAAGAACTCGCTAGCATTAACATGCTAGAAGAGGGTTATAAAAATTGGATCACTGATACGGGAAAACGTGTCCGTGCTTTATATCCACCTAATGGACCGCTCAAACTTTTGGTTGACACCGAAAAGATTGATGCTATTTCCTTTATTCGAATTATCGATCATAAGGAAGAACAAATAAAAGAACTTCAGAAAATCGTGAAGCAAAATAACTATACTAATGCTTATATTCAAACCATTGGTTCTCAATTGGTTAGAATGGAAACTGCCCTTGATGAAGTTCTTCTCAAGGTCAATTCTATCCTTAAATTACCAAAAGCAATGCCAAAAGTTACTACCTCAAAGAAGGTAGGAAATATACCAATAAAACCTACTAGTGATACTACTGGTTTTAAATTATCTTCTCCTGAAGTTACTGAGAAAGATATTCAAAGCTTAATTGAGAAGCTTCAGAATACTTCCTTAGTTGAAAAACAATCCTCTAAAGAAAAGGGCGAAAGCTCTACTCAAAATACCATTTTGGTACTTGACGGAAATTCTTCCGTGGCTGATGGTTCAGATATTGAATCCTGCCAAAATTATTCTCAAAATTCTGACGATCAGTTAGATCCTATTCAAATTCATGCTCTTCAAAATTCTTTTGAAGACATTGATAGAAATGTTCAACAGACTTCTAATATGATTCTGCCTATGCAGCAGCAACACAAGAAGCCTAATCTTCAAAAATATTATTATAAACGTCCAACTCCTATGGATGTTTTATATGAAGAGAATGATAATATCATTCAGAATAATTACAGTGGAGGAAACATCTATGAATGGAACATAGATGGATGTTCTGATAAACAGATCTGTGATCAGTTACATCGAATGCTTATGTTTGCTACGGTTTGCCGAACAAACAAGAATACTGACAAAACCATTGCTAGTTTTATTACTTGCGGTTTTACCGGAGTATTAAAAGGCTGGTGGGATCATTGTTTATCACTTGAGCAGAAAGCAGTTATTGCTAATGCTGTCAAAGTTGAAAATAATAAAGAAATAGAAGATAGTGTTATCACTTTGATTAGCACTATTTGTGATCACTTTACGGGTTTAGTCTCTGACAATGGTGAACGCACCAGGACTTTACTTCAAAATCTTCGTTGTCCAACTCTTACTCATTTTAGATGGTATAAAGATACTTTTCTAAACAGAGTAATGCAGTTAAATGATGCCAATGATTCTCACTGGAAATCTAAATTTATTGATGGTCTTCCTAATCTGTTTGCAGAAAAGGTTAGACAGCAAATACGCAACAGTAATGATGGCATAATCCCATATAGTGATTTCACTTATGGTAACCTTGTGAATGCCTGTATTCAAGAAGGGTTAGCCCTTTGCAATGACCTTAAATTAAGGAATCAATTGAAATCTCAAAGGTTATCTGAGAGAAAACAATTGGGAGAGTTTTGTAGCCAATTTGCTATGGAAACTATGAAGCCTCCATCTGATAGCAAAAGAAAATTCTCTAAAGAAAAATCTTATCAAAAGAAGAGATATTCTTCGAAAAGGAATTATCCTAAAGATTTTTCTAATGACAATAGAAAACGATTTCCCACTAGGAAGAAGTTTTCTAAAAACACAAGTTCGAATAAAAAAGTTAAATGCTTTAAATGTGGAAAACTTGGCCACTATTCGAATAGGTGTAATACCAAACAAAAGATCGATATGATCGAAGATGAAGGGTTGAAAAAGACTCTACTAAAGATCATGATCAATTCTGATTATGAATCTGATTCATCAAGTGATGAGTCTATTAACTCTATAAAATCTGCTACTGATTGTGGTACTGATTGCGATTGCAAAACATGTACTATTAACAGTAAAGCTGATTATTATAAATCTATCATCGAAATGAATGGTCTTTCAATTAATGTATTGACCAGTCAAGATAAAAAAGAAATTCTTGAATCACTTTTGACTGATACTATTAGCCAAAATGTGAAAGCAAAAATTATTGAGATTTTGCAAGATGATACTCAAGAAACTTCTTCAAGTTTCTCTCCATATACCATGACAGAGGTTTTATCCCGAAGAAAAGGGATTAATCCTAAAGCTGTCTCTATAAACGATCTTCAGAGAGAATTAAAACTTCTGAAGAATGAAGTCAAAGAGTTAAAGTCTAATGACGAAATAACTCAACAAAGACTTGCTCTCATTGAACAAGATGTTAAATCTTACAATGAGATTATTCTCAAAAAACAAATGATCGAACATTCTCGTTTAATCGATAGTGATAACGAGCATGACGATGATATAATTGATCAGCAGGTTCAATCTGTTGCTATGACCACCAAAGGAAAATCTATTGATCATTCCTTTCTATCTAAAATAGATCTTTTTATTACCCACAAATGGTATATAAAAATTGATCTAATTATAAATAATGAATTTATGATTTATAATCTTATTGCCCTTGTTGACAGTGGTGCAGATTTGAACTGTGTCAAAGAAGGAATTATACCCTTAAAATATTGTGAACGCACTACTCAAACTTTGAGTGCTGCAAATAACAAAACTCTTACAACACCTTTTAAGGTTACAGATGTTCATATCTGTAAAAATGATGCATGTATTCCCTTGCATTTTATTGTTGTAAAAGAAATATCCCAGCATGTTATTCTAGGAACTCCTTTTCTAGAAAAACTTATGCCAATAAAGGAAATTAATAGAAAAGGTATTTCCACTTATTATAAGGGGAAAAACATTACCTTTGAATTTATCACCAATCCTGTTGCTAAAATTCTCAATGAAATTAAGGAAGTTGATCTGAAAAATAATCAGATAAACTTTATTAAAGAAGAAATTTTCCAGCTTTCTATTAAAGAACAGCTTGAAAAATATGACATAAAAAATAAAATAAAACAAGTTAATGATGAATTTGTTCGTCAAACTTGTAGCAATATTCCCAATGCTTTTTGGGATAGAAAACATCATATTGTCTCTCTTCCATATGAAGAATCCTTTAATGAAAGAGATGTTCCGACTAAGGCCAGACCTTGTCAGATGAACAACAATTACCTGGAATTATGCAAAAAAGAGATCAATGATCTTCTTGATAAAAAACTTATCAGAAAGTCGTACTCTCCATGGAGTTGTACAGCTTTTTATGTCAATAACAATGCTGAGAAGGAAAGAGGTGTTCCTCGGTTAGTTATTAACTATAAACCTCTTAACAAAGTCCTTAAATGGATTCGTTATCCTATTCCCAACAAAAGAGATTTGCTTAACAGAATTGTTAATGCAAAGATATTCTCTAAATTCGATTTAAAGTCAGGTTACTGGCAAATTCAAATCGAAGAAAAAGATAAATATAAAACTGCCTTCACAGTCCCATTTGGACACTATGAATGGAATGTTATGCCTTTTGGTTTAAAAAATGCTCCTTCTGAATTTCAGAATATCATGAATGAGATATTTATTCAATATTCTAATTTTATTCTCTCATATATTGATGACATTCTTATATTCTCTAATACCATTGATGAGCATTTTAAGCATTTAAATGTTTTTAAACATTTAGCTATCAAAAATGGTCTTGTTATTTCTGCTCCAAAAATGAAGTTATTTCAGACAGAAATCAGATTCCTTGGTCATAACATTGTCAATAATACTATTATACCCATTGACAGGAGTATCGAATTTGCTTCGAAATTTCCTGATGAAATTACAGATATAAAGCAACTACAGAGATTTCTTGGTGCTTTAAATTATGTTTCTGACTTTTATAAAAACATTGCTATAGACACAAAAATTCTATATCAAAGGTTGAGAAAAAACCCTACTCCTTGGAGTATCAACCACACTAAAGCTGTTCAGTTTATTAAGCAAAAGGTAAAATGCCTTCCTTGCTTACACCTTGCCAACCCTGACTGGTTTAAAGTTGTTGAGACAGATGCCAGTAATATTGGTTATGGTGGTATACTCAAACAGATAGATCCCTTAAACAAAGATCATGCTATCCTTGTTAGATACCATTCTGGTAAATGGGACGATACTCAGATTAATTACTCTACAATAAAGAAAGAACTTCTTTCTATTATCAAATGTATTCATAAATTCCAAGATGATCTATTAAATAAGAAATTCTTACTTCGTATAGACTGCAGTTCTGCAAAGTCTATATTACAAAAAGATGTTAAGAATCTTGCTTCCAAGCAAATTTTTGCTAGATGGCAAGCAGAACTTGCTATATTCGACTTTGACATTGAATTTATTAATGGCAAAAATAATTCTCTTCCTGATTTTCTAACTCGTGAATTTTTGCAGCAAAATGTCCACGAACTCTCGCGGTAGAGGAAAGTCTAAGGGGCCATTACGTCCCCAGGACTCTTTCGGCATTCAAAAGACTATTAGCCGAAAGCCACCTCCCTCTGAAGCTGGATCCAGCTCAGCGGCTAAAGGCAAGCAGCCAGCAGATACTGCTGATGCTAATATCCGATCATACAGAGAAGCTATGGAAGTTGAGTCCATCTTCTTTGAGAAATCAAATACTGAGGAAATCATCACACTTGAAAAGCATGATATTCCTCTTATGAAGGATCCATGGAAACTTCATAAACGATACTTGGAGACCAGTTTTATTCCGGTTAAGGGACGAACTGTCGGTATCTCTGAAGGTATCTTAATCTCCAGTAAATCTATAACCGTTGAGCACTCTGCTAAGCCAAATTCTTTGGAATATGCTTATAGCAAGGTAATCATCAAGAATATCCTTACTTCACAGACTTGGGGACTCCATCCTAACAGGGAACAGCAGCTCTCCAAGGACAAGGTGATTGTCTGCAGTTATAATTATTGGGATTATGTGCAGGCGTTTTATGACTTTCTATACTATGAGAATTCTCAGAGGAGCCATTCTTGGTTCATTCGTATCTGTCCTGAAGTTCTTCAGAACGAGATACCTTCCTGGTTCTTTGAGTGGTGGTTACGGATGGGAGCTACTCTGGATATCCTTCCACCTTCATTACAGGAACAATTCTCACAGTGGATTTTATCTTATCCACCTTGCCAGGATACTCATCTTTTTGGGGGGGCGAGCACTCTATACTTCTTTGCTCAATTCCAGATCCCATTCATATTCCGTTGGACTATTGACTGTGTGTTAAATTCCAACAATATTCCTATCCTGTCACGTAAATTCCTTGTGAAATGGTGGCAAAGGATCGATGAGAAAGAAAAGTTAATGGAAGTTATGGCATCCATCAAAGAAAACGAATCAAAAATGGACAAAAAGGTCCAAAATGAACTATTTGGTGATAACACTATCACTAAACTTAAGGATTCCCTGATCAGGAAGAATCCTAAGATTTCTGCCAAAGAATTAAAGAAACGGTGCCTTCAATTCTTGAAAGCACAGTTTGATGCTAACTTTGACATGGACATTTCCAGTACCAATTCAGATACCAACTTGGATGACATGTCCGCTGATGAGTTCTATCAGTCTATTCTCGACCCTATCAATGACGATAAGCTTTGATTGATTTGGGTGGGGTCCATCCTCCTTTTATCACATGGTCTGAGGATGGCTTTTTGCAACTTTATGTAGTGGGATACCCACTCACTGTTGCATGATGTTGACTGCACCAGACTATTTGGCAGTATTCGTCTTTTCTCAGGACAGGTGGACGGACAGCTTTAGTCTATCTAAAAGCAAAAGCAGTTGAAGAATCCTTTCTTTCTGCCGACATCTTTTGGTGGATTACAGGTGGCATCTTCTTTACCTGAGTGCGATGGCAGCTGGCCTCTGGTGGCTTCGTTATGAAGCATTCTGTTTTGTATAAATAAGGGAAGAGTCTTCCCTGTAAGAGTGTGCTATTTTTTTTGAGTTTCTGCAATCTTCTCTTCTCATTCCTCTTGTAAACTTGTGACGTGAGTTTGTAACGATCTTGAGATCTTAATAAAATCAAATATTTCTACTAAAAGATCTCCTCCCCACAACTCTGAAATTTGGTATCAGCTTTCTATTAAAGAACAGCTTGAAAAATATGACATAAAAAATAAAATAAAACAAGTTAATGATGAATTTGTTCGTCAAACTTGTAGCAATATTCCCAATGCTTTTTGGGATAGAAAACATCATATTGTCTCTCTTCCATATGAAGAATCCTTTAATGAAAGAGATATTCCGACTAAGGCCAGACCTTGTCAGATGAACAACAATTACCTGGAATTATGCAAAAAAGAGATCAATGATCTTCTTGATAAAAAACTTATCAGAAAGTCGTACTCTCCATGGAGTTGTATATGTGTATATATATATAGATATACCTCTATATATAGTTATAGTAATGGTTATGTTATATGTATATATGTATATATGTATATTGTATATATATATATATATATATATATATATATATATATATATATATATATATATATATATATATATATATATATATGTAGGAGATGTTATCTATATGAGCATATGTTTTGAGCTTGTGTTGTGGGTGTTATGTGTTGGGGGGGGGGGTCGGGTTCAGCAGACCTCCAGTTTTAAGACCAAGCAGCAGCAGCTACAAAGTATAGCCGAGCAGCTACAAAGTGTAGCCGAGCAGCAACAGCGGCTACAAAGTGTAGCCGAGCAGCAGCAACATCTACAAAGCCTAGCTAAGCAGCAATAGCAGCATCTAAAAAGTGTAGCCAAGCAGTAGCAGCAGCTACAAAGTACAGCCAAGCAGCAGCAGCAGCAGCTATATAGCAACTTGGAGCAGCAATAGCAGCTATAAAGTGTAGCCAAGCAGTAGCAGCTACAAAGTGTAGCCAAGCAGCAGCAGCAACTATACAGCAAATTGGGGAGCAGCTAGCTGCAGCAACAAAACACAGTGCAGAGGTAGCAGCAGCTTAGGGCATGTGTAGTGCGCAAAAATAGCAGGTATCAGTTTGATGACTAATAATTAGTTTTAGTAATAGATGGTTAGTTAACTAGTAATTTAACTACTTAGCTAATTAGTTACCTATATGTAGATACTTGTTATATTTAGTAGTTATATATATATATATATATATATATATATATATATATATATATATATATATATATATATATATATATATATATATAGTGTAGATACGTGTACTTGTGTATACATATTAGTAGTTAGTGATAGTAGTCGGTGTTCAATATTCATGTTAGTATATATTAATAGTTTTTATTGGATTGATATATATACCTATTAGTATATAGTTAATGTTGGGTAATGAGCTATGAGTGAGGTTTGCATTACCTTGAGATACCAAGGTAAATGCCAAGGTATTAAGGATACTCAAGGTATTGGGTTTGAGTATCAAGATGGGGGTTTAGTAGTGCGATATCGAGTTGGTTCAAAACCAGGGTATCCACATAGCTTTTGGTAATTAGGATTAGTATATTTAATATTGCTTGTATATGCATTTATGCTATTCTATATCTTTTGTTGCGTATCCGGAGATACGGTATCTTGGTATCCTAGATCTAGCATGTTTGGCCTAGTTCATAAGTGTATGAATCCAATATCTTGGAGATAGACTCATGCATCCTAGAAATAGGTAGTTTGACCTAGTTTGACCGATTTGACTTGGAGTTGACCTAGTTTGACTGTTTTGACTTAGAAATGGCTCTTTGACCTAGATGTTGACTAGTTTAACTTATTTTTATTCTAAAATCTTGTATTAATGTTATATTCCATATCTAGGTCTTCGAGGCACCGTATCAGACATCTGTGAGACTATTCACCGGACTTTAGGCGAGTACATTCTCTGATAGTTTCTCATTTATGATATCCTCTATGTTCATTGTATCTAGTGTAGATATCCATGATTTCTTGACACGATAGTTACACTGATTGGTATATCCGAATCTCATCATGAGATATTATTCCTTGGTATATGGTGTATCTTGTGCAAGCCTTGTTTTATTGTTTATCTTGTACATGTACAGATACTGATTCTTGGGGAGAGTCGCTATCTTCCTGGAGAATCTCGTGCCATAGCGTACCATGGTTGGATCCCCTATACCAGTTAGGGGTGGAGAGTATTTTAGTGTAGATATGTGATCATACCCTCCTTGTGCATATCTTGTTCCTTGTGAGTGTTGATCATACACTGCACGTATAATTAACCAGGAAATTTTACTCTTGTGCAAGTTCCCAAGTCGATCACATGTTAAAGATAGTACTCACACACTTAGTCATTAGAATTCTTGTTCATTGTCATATTGTTCATTCACGTATTTATTTACTGTATTTTCTTATTGTATATCTCTTGTATCTATTGTTGCATCTTGTATATTCACAGCTATTTACTGTTATATAGTTTATATCATTAATTAGAACTATTGTTAGAGATGTACTCTGCTCCTTTCTTGACTGGATATATTTTTCCCATATGACACTGAGGAGTGGTACCCTACACATTACGGGCCTCAGGATGTTGTGGGCTTAGAGTCAGAGGCCCTAGCTCAGGAGGGACTCATCCCGACTGAGATAGATGACCCAGGACTTGTAGCTTCTTAGATTTCTCTTGTACTGGATTTGTCTCCAGCTTATTGTTTAGTTTTCTTCAGACTCATTGATATTATTATTTTTGACTCATGAGTTGTATGTGACTATTCTATTTTTTATCATATTAGTGCTCATTTCTATCTTAGATATGTGATTAAGTATATTGATATTGTTGGTGGCTCATTATATTGATAGATAGAATTTTCAAACAACGTTCTACCACCGATTCTGTGGCATAGGCTGGGCGTTGTTCCCGACTTGTACCCTTATACCGGATGCGGGTTGTGACACGATTTTAGTGGTGGCCCATGCAGGTCTTCGAGGTCACAATTTGTGCGATTCGTGGTGGTGCTCTAAACTGAGTGCTATTATAAGCCTGTTTCAGGATATAGGATATAGGCTATAGGCTGAGAATACTCAATCACATCTAGGAAAAATTCTTTTGATTCATTCAACTATTCTTCCATGATATTGATATTTGATCTTTAAACTGTCCTTTCCATGAGTGTCTTATATCATGTGCCATATTGATTCTTTCTTTCACTTTGTCTCAAGATGCCGCCTAAGACTAGATCGCAGCTGGGAGAGCAGCATCTGAGAGGTCTGCGACATCCCGAGGGCCTGCACCAGTCATTTCTCCGGTGATTGGAGTGTCGGCTTCTTTTGGAGGTCCACTACCTACTTAGAGGACTATGCCAGTTGTATCTGAGGGACTTCCACCTCCACCTTCCATGCCAGAAGATACGACACAGATCTTCATACTATTTTATGAGATATTAGAGGCGCAGAGGGCTCAGTCTGAGGCACATCAGAGGCAGACCGACGTCTTACGGCAGGGCATCAAGAGTGCTCATCAGCTTGCTCATACCGTAGTAGAGAGAGAAGTTTTGGTCCAGCAGCAGGTTGCTCCTTAGGTTTCTCAAATTTGGCCAGGTAACATTCAGGACTTCAAGAAGCTGGAGCCTGGGGTCTTCAAGGGGACGGAGGGCATCGTCTATGCTGATGATTGGCTCAAGGACATTGAGCGTCTTTTAAGGGTGTCCCGTCTTTCTGAGGATATGAAGGTTGAGGCGGTATGACTTCAACTGTTCGACGTTGCCCGTACTTGGTTCAGGAATGAGCTAATTCTTGTTGACGTAGGACAGTCTTGGGAGGTATTCAAGGACCTCTTCAAGAAAAAGTTATTCGTCCGGGCAGACAGGTTAGACTTGGGAAGGCAGTTTTAGAGCCTCATTCAGGGGAGCATGTCTGTGGAGGAGTACGCTGCAGAGTTCGACGGGCTGAGCCAATTTGTAGAGTATTTGGTGAAAGAGCCGGAGGTTCGGGCTCTTCATTTCTGTGAGGGTCTAAACTAGGAAGTGAAGATCCTCATTCCGTCTTTTTATGAGACATACTCGGAGATACTTGCAGAGGCACGCAAGGTTAAGCGGGAGTTGGGTTTGAAACCCAAGAGAGATCGTGATTCTTTTTTGGGGGCAAACAACAGTGCAGTATCTGCCAAGCATCCTCATTTGCAATCCAGGCCTTTCCAGCAGTCGCAGCAGCACCAGACTCCGACTAGGGCATTATTTCACCAGGCACCACAGCAGCAGAGATAGTTACAACAAGCTTTCTGTCACTTCTGCAAGAAGCCCGGCCACATCTGGAAAGTTTGCAGGAAGAGGTTGGGAGTTTGTTTGTATTATGGTACTGAGGGACATCAGCTGAGGGAGTGTTCTTCCAATCCTCGTCGTGCAATTCAGGAAGCAGCTTCAGCTCTAAGGACACAAGCGAGACCACCTGCAGTACAGCCAAGGGGACCGCTTCCAACCCAGCAGCAGCGTTATATCCAACATCATCATCAGGGAGGTGCACGTCAGGGATGAGCGTTTGCTATGACCATCGAGGAGGACGAGCCCACCGGAGATGTCATCGCAGGTTCTGTTCTTCTTGATTCCATTCCAGCTTTAGCTTTGTTTGATAGTGGTACTTCCCATAGTTTTGTATCTATTTCTTTTGCTCTGAAGTATGGTTTAGTAGCTGAGTCTTTTTTAGGACTTGCAAGATCATGATCGGGGGAGGCATTATCCTGGTTAATAATATTTATAAGGATCAGAGAGTTATTTTGGGAGGCCGAAAGTTGAGTGCGTGTCTACTTGTAATGCCACTTTCGAGCTACGATATTGTACTCGGGATGGATTGGTTGAGTAGGCACCGTGCTAGTATAGATTGTAGAGGAGGTAGAGTTTTGTTTGGTCCGCCAGGAGAGCCGGAGTTCGAGTTTACTAGAGGAGATACAGAGTAGAGAGAAGGTATTATTTGTGGAGCTATGGTGGAAGATAAAGAATTACAACATCCGTTGATAGTAGAGTTCTTAGATGTGTTTTCTGAGGAATTGCCAGGATTGCCGCCAGATCGAGATATTGAATTCTCTATAGACTTGGTGCCAAGTGCAGAACCAATTTTGTATCAAGTCTATAGGGTAAACAATAGTAAGCTGATCGAGCTGAAGAAGCAGGTAGACGAATTGTAGGATAAGGGGTTTATCAGATCGAGTTCTTTACCATGGGGAGCCCCGGTATTATTTGTATCGAAGAAGAATAGATCAGTGTGCATGTGCATTGATTACAGGGCATCGAATAATCTTACTATCAAGAATAAGTACCCTTTGCCACAGATTGATGACTTGTTCGATCAGTTGAGTTGTAAACCCCCTCACCCAAAATTAGGCCTACTTGGCTTAGATAGAGAGGCTAGGGCTAGTTTGAATCCAATTAGAAATAGAACACAGTATTTTAGATGAATTTATAATATTTATATCACTTAGTGCACCATACCGTTGCTTCGATAATTGGAGCACTACACTAGCCATTGCCTTCCTACCAATTTTACACCATTGACCTAGACGTGCCAGTCAACTATTCTGACCTTTGTGTAACTTATAATTATGCTCTCTTGTGCTATATTTTAGTCGCATAATATTCGTCGCAGACGTTTATAATTAATTCTAAATAAATTTAATTTTGTACCCTTGTGCGTTCCAATCAAAATTGGAGACACAATCTTGACCCGTTTCGTACAACCCAATTTATGATAATATTCTATTCTAAGTCCTCTACGTCCATGACGCTTGTGTCCCACCTAATTTTATCCCCATGTACTTCTAATTAATTTTAGAACACCTATTATAATAATTTTAATTAATTTAATCTAATTTTTATCTTTGTGTAATTTTCTAATTGTTGGGCACTTTTATGCAAAAGTGTATTAAGGTGTCCACACCATTGGACACAACACATGAAGAAACCTATTTCTCCTTCATATGAATTTTCTCTATAATTTTTGGAATGTGCAACACACAATATCACCCCCGCATTTAATCCTAGCCCTCCAAATATCTCCATGTGAAGCCAAGGCCCCTTTCCCAAGGATGTTGACCAACCCAACCCCCTATGTCAACATTAAACCCTAGTTTCCATATGTATAAATATACAACCTTTCCTTTTTTTTTTTCCAAAACATAAACCTATTCCTAGCCGATATTCCCATCCCCATCTCCAGTTCACCCCTTCCCTGGAACCCGACCGGAGCTGAGACCTCCACCGCTCACTTGGCCGACCCCGACCTCACAGCCATCCTCTTCCCCATGTCCACCTCGCATTAACCCGATCACCAGCACCTTCACTCTCCCGGACTTCCTTCCCACTCGACCTCACCATCAGCAACCGAGTTCTTCTCCTCATCCTCGACTCGCCATCCCCTCGCCGGAGAACCCCTTGACAGGAGTTGTCATGGCCGGAGCCTCGACCCGCTGCTCAACTGAACGCGGTACATCCCGACCACCCAGTCGACGACTCGCCGGAGCATGACTGAATCGCTTGGAGCCGCTGTCCCGCTCGCCTGAACCGAACCACCCCATTCTCTTCCACCTCCTTCATCTACATCCTGATACCCTTGACTGAAACCACCATCACCATTAACACCACTCACCACCATCTCCTCCCTGACCTCCTCCTCTTCCCTACCGCCTGCACGACCCCCATCTACGGTGATCACCCCTGAAACCACCACCGTCACCTCCACAATCAAGCCACCCTAATTCATCTTCTCCTCTCGCCTGAGAGCAACACCCCATGACTTCACCTCTTCTCTGTCCATCCACCTCCGCCACACGCCAACCCCGACTTCACCTCCTCCTGACCGTCGGACTCCGACAGACTTCAATCATCACCATCATCCACATCATCACCATCATCCCTATCATAATCTTCATCATCATCATTAATCATCCCAATAATCATCATCATTAATCATCCCCATAATTATCATCATTAATCATCCCCATAATCACCATTAATTATCACCATTAATCATCATCACAATCTTCATCACCCTCGTCATCATCATCAATATCGACATCATCGTCATCATCATGGACCTGTCACCCTCACCAAAGACAACCTGCAACAGTCATCCCCAATCCTCGTGCCCGTACACGCTAACCCCGAGGTTCGAACCTGTCTCTTCTTCTTTTTATGTATGTTATGTGTATGCTATTAGGATATTAGTATTGCTTTACGACAGTTAGTTGACATCAGACCCTGAGTCGGTAAACCCAACTCATATACGTATACGTATACGTACGCGTATGCGTATATTGTTCAATTTGGTATATAACTATATATTTAGTATATATATATATATATATATATATATATATATATATATATATATATTGTGTTGGAATTTAATGCAATATTAGTTATGACTATATATGTATTTATATTGTATGTGTAGAAATTTAATGCAATATCAGTTATGACTATATATGTATTTATATTGTACGACCCTAGGATACTGTGGATTATCCCGTATTTACCTTGACCATGTTGACCTTAAGAACTTGTGAATTAACTGCCTTGTGTACATTAACGTACTGGCTTAGACACATGTTAGTTGACCAGTGTCACCCCTAGCGTACCCTCTGGGTCCAGTGTATTATTGTTGTGTATGTGCTAGTGTAATGGCTGATGTTGTATTGTGTTATATTATATGTATATAGGACTATTGGATTGTTCTGTGCGACTTCAGGAGCAGGTTATTGGTACTACGCAGCTTTCTTGCCAGGCAAGTATACCTTGACATTGTACTGTAATTTATATTCCATATGATGCATGCATTTTTATTTCTGTCATTTAGTTCATATATTTTAATTGCTATATAAACTGCGCGTCCAAGGAAACTTGGGTGCAACGACGGTGACGTCATGATCTATTTTTATTATGTATATGCATTGACCTAGTTTATGAGACCACCCCATTATCATGAGGCATTCTTAGGTTTCATTGACCGTGACACAGTTGTTACACGAGTGTGAGTCTCATATAGATCACGGACTAGCGTGCAGGATTTGGCCTCCTGTACGTATGGAACGTGCGATAGGAAATAACTACAGATAGAAACTTTGTATGCTAGAAGACCTGGCAGTTATTAGAGGTATTATCATGTCATGGATATGACATGCTTAGAGCATGGGGTGGGAAGAACAATAAGTAAGGCGTTTGGACTCCTTTGCACTTTCCTTGTGTAACCCGTACGCTCCGTCGGAGATGCGCGATCATGATGACCACTATATATTATATATTATCAGGCGGTCTCTTTCGTTCAAAAGATAACATGCTTTGTGGGCCCCTGAATCTCCAAGAGAATCATGTCAATTCTATTTTAGCCAGATAGCCCACGCGTTAGAAAGTTGTTCTTAAACTGCATTCACTTAGACGGTTAGGCGATCCCATTGGATGTTTATTTTTAGTACTTTATTGGCATGCTTCTATGTATCTTATTATGTCCCTCTGAGAACCTGGTCCCTTTCCACGTGTAGATGTTCATGAGTATTCGCAGGAGCGAAGATCCAGACTTGCTACTTATCTTTGAGGAGGTCTTCTCTTCGAGTCGCATTGATTGTTAGTTGATGTACTTAAATTATTTCTTTTATATTCTAGTTTGGCAGTGGATTTGTTTTTACCCGACTATCATCTTTTGATACTTCACATTGAGATTTAGTTACATAGTTATTGGTTATTTATCTATTTATATTAATTTTTGTGGATGAGATTTAGTTATGCCCTGCGACTTGTGATAGATATATACCACTTGTGAATTATTATTCATATTACAGCGTACGTGTGTTATGGTTTCCATATATTGGAGTGCCATATATATGCGGCTGGCATGCTTATATGTTCCTAGTCCTAGGTATTATGGGACAGGGGCGTGACATATTTTTAGTGGTGGCCCATGCAGGTCGAAAGTATATTGTCTCGGTTACATTACTGTACCGAGCAAGCCTGCAAATAGGATTAGAGTATTGGAACTCATCCACATTTGACTATGACTCATCTTCCTTCCAATCCGTTCTATTTAAATAATTATATCCTATTTAATTCATGTACTTCCCTAATAGTTCCTTGAGTGTAGCCTTCTGCTAGAATATAGGAATCCTTGTTGTTAGGATAATAATTAGGGTAATATTCCTACTAAGAATATAATTAGAATATTGACAGCTCCTAAAAGTTTAATATACCTAGTGAACCCTAGCATCCAATACCTATAAATTGATTGACCATTACCCCTTGATATAGTTATGAAGGACTTGAGAGTAGTATAGACGCTACTAGAGTTAGTTAAAATTTGACCATATTGTTTGACCCTAGCTTGGAGGAACCAATAGAAATCCAAGATTGAATATTAGGACTAAACCTAACTTTCATAGTAAGATAGTATTAGAAAACTATAACCTTAGCTTCTTGTCTTGATATTAGCAGACAGTGCCTTAGGAAGACAAGAGGAATGAATATAACACTTTCCTTGATCATACCTCGAACACAGAGATTAGCATCCCATATTTTCCTTAGAGAACCATGATATTATCAAGAGTCTCTCTATTTAATTTCATATCTTGTTCCTCCGAAACCTTAACGTTCGCTTTTGTGCGATGATTAAAAATTTCCTTCATCTTTCAATTCGTGCCACCTAACCCTTCTGATTGTAGGCCAAGTGATTTCTTTTATGTTAAGGACATATAGTTTGCTAGGATTATAGTTGTTAATCTTGAATTTTGAAATTATGTACTTAGTAGTTAAAACTTGATAGTTTGAGTTATTCTTTTAAATTATGAATTGATGATTATTCTTTAGCTTTAAATCACGTAATTTATACCCATATCTCCATATAGGTTATACCTTCTTTTATCTTAATCCAGCGTACTTATATTTACTACCTTGACTTATGCCGCTATTATAGCCTAGTTTTGCAAGCTTATTCTTTTATCGAGCTTGTTCACGACCTATGTATTATTGGATGCATACACTAATACATTGTCTAATCAGAATCAGTGTACTTAAGGTCTAGCTAACCTTAGTGCGCTTGGTTCGCTCTTCGCATGACTACTTATATGGATTGAGATAAAATTGACTTAGCTTCTTAGACGAATGAACTTGCCCTCTAGACAGGTCCAAGCATATTATATTAGTTTCATAACTGTTCTGATATGAACATGCGAATAAAAATTACCAAAATAGGATTTTAATCCACAACTGTCTTGACAATTCCTTTTGGATTACTTAAACGCCTTGATCCCCATACTTCTATTCTATTACCTCCCCCTTTAACTCTTTATTATTGTTTTCCGTCTTCCCCTATTTCGGAAAGACAAACACCCGTGCTTGGTATAAGTTGATATACAGAGAGTACTAGATATACCCCATAGGCCAATCATATTACTTGGTGACTATTTTTTTATTAATTAAGGGCATATCATAGGTGATATATTTGGTGTTAAAGTTTTGAGGATTGAATAATATAATTAAATAATTTGAGGAGTATTTTTCTTAAATGTATAGCCTTATATGATAGATGGGTAAATTCTAAGTTGGGTAGAAGTTGCATTGTTAACTTGAGGAGAATTTTTTTTAGATTGTGATCAAGTAAGATTAGATTGTGAGATTAAGTCATTTTAAATGTGGAGAATTTTAGAAGAAGGAGTTAGATGATGAGTATTTAATGAATTTTAAAATCTTGATATTTCGGACTAAATATTTATACTTTGAGCACATGATTTAAATTTTGAATATTGAAGGTTGAATCATCGATTTAAATCTTGAGAAAAATAAATAGAACTCTGAACATGAACATGGACGAATTGAATTCTAAATTTGATGATTGAATTAAAAGTTAAATTTTGATTGTTGGATTACCTATTTGAAATATTGAGGATGTAAATTAAATTTAAAATTTGAAGAGTACGGAATTCACAAGTTGAAAATAGAAATAATATTTGATTAGAATTATTTTCTAGAGGAGATTATGATAGTTGGAGATCATGATATAAAATTTGATATGCGTTATTTAAATCTTGAGGATGTTATATGAATTTAACTTAAATTTGGATGTTGATGATTTAAAAATCGAGAAGAGACTACGATAGGATTAAATCTTGATTTAAATAATGGTTATTTTAAATTTGAAGTAAGTACGATGGATTTGAATAGATTCTGTTATTTAAAATTTTGGAAGAAGATCACGATTGACTTGCAGTGCGATGGATTTGAATAGATTCTGTTATTTAAAATTTTGGAAGAAGGTCGCGATTGACTTGCCTTATATACGAATGTGAAGGATTTAACAAATTAGACCTTAGTTTAATTTTGAGGACGAAATTATTTTAAGTTGGGTAGATTGCAAACTCCCTCACCCAAAATTATGGCTTAGATAGAGAGACTAGGGCTAGTTTGAATCCAATTAGAAATAGAACACGATATTTTAGATAAATTTACAATATTTATATCACTTAGTGCACCTTACCGTTGCTTCGATAATTGGAGCACTACACTAGCCATTGCCTTCCTACCAATTTCACACCCTTGTCCTAGACGTGCCAGTCATCTATTCTAACCTTTTGTGTAACTTATAATTATGCTCTCTTGTGCTATATTTTAGTCGCATAATATTCGTCGCAGACGTTTATATTTAATTCTAAATAAATTCAACTTTGTACCCTTGTGCGTTCCAATCGAAATTGAGGACACAATCTTGACCCGTTTCGTGCAACCCAATTTATGATAATATTCTATTCTGAGTCCTCTACGTCCATGACGCTTGTATCCCACCTATTTTTAGCCCCATGTACTTATAATTAATTTTAGAACACCAATTATAATAATTTTAATTAATTTAATCCAATTTCCATCTTTGTGCAATTTTCTAATTGTTGGGCATTTTTATGCAAAAGTGCATTGAGGTGTCCACACCATTAGACACAACAAATAAAGAAACCTATTTCCCTTCATATGAATTTTTTTTATAATTTTTGGAATGTGCGACACACAACATCACCCCCTCATTTAATCCTAGCCCTCCAAATATCTCCATGTGAAGCCAATGCCCCTTTCCCAAGGATGTTGACCAACCCAACCCCTAGGTCAACATCAAACCCTAGTTTCCACATGTATAAATATACAACCTTTCCTTCATTTCTTTATTTTTTTTTCCAAAACACAAACCTATTCCTAGACGACATTCCCATCCCCATCTCCTGTTCACCCCCTTCCCTGGAACCCGACCGGAGCTGAGACCTCCACCGCTCACCTGGCCGACCCCGACCTCACAGTTATCCTCTTCTCCATGTCTACCTCGCCTGAACCCGATCATCATCACCGCCACTCTCCCGGACTTTCTTCCTACTCGACCTCGCCATCAACAGCCGAGTTCTCCTCCTCATCCTCGACTCGCCATCCCCTCGCCGGAGAACCCCTCAACTGGAGTCGTCATGACCGGAGCCTCGACCCGCTGCTCAACTGAACGCTGCACATCCCGGCCACCTCGTCGATGACTCGCCGGAGCATGACTGAATCGCCTGGAGCCGCTATCCCGCTCGCCTAAACCGAACCACCCCATTCTCTTCCACCTCCTTCATCTACATCCCATCCCCTCAACTGAAACCACCATCACCATTAACACCGCTCACCACCATCTCCTCCCTGACCTTCTTCTCTTCCCTACCGCCTGTACGACCCCCATCTCCGGTGATCATCCCTGAAACCACCACCGTTACCTCCACAATTAAGCCACCCCGATTCATCTCCTCCTCTCGCCTGAGAGCAATACCCCACGACTTCACCTCTTCCCTGTCCATCCACCTCCGCATGAGTCAACCTCCGCCGGATCATGCCAACCCCGACTTCACCTCCTCTTGACCGTCGGACTCCGACAGATTTCAATCATCACTATCATCCTCATCATCACCATCATCCCTATCATAATCTTCATCATCATCATTAATCATCCCCATAATCATCATTATTAATCATCCCCATAATCATCATCATTAATCATCCCCATCATCACCATTAATCATCATCACCCTCTTCATCATTATCAACATCGACATCATCGTCATCATCGTGGACCTGTCACCCTCACCAAAGATAACCTGCAACAGTCACCCCCGATCCTCATGCCTGTGCACGCTAACCCTGAGGTTCGAACCTATCTCTTCTCCTTTTTATGTGTGCTTGTGTGTATGCTATTAGGACATTAGTATTGCTTTACGATAATTAGTTGACATCAGACCCTGAGTCGGTAAACCCAACTCGTATTGCTTGTGTGTATGCTATTAGGACATTGGTACTATGCAGCTTTCTTGTCAGGCAAGTATACCTTGCTATTGCACTATAATTTATATTCTATATAATGTATGCATTTTTATTTCTATTATTTAGTTCATATATTTTAACTACCATATAAACTGCGCGTCCAAGAAAATTTGGGTGCAACGACGGTAACGTCATGATCTATTTTTATTATGTATATGCATTGACCCCATTATCATGAGGCATTCTTAGATTTTATTGGCCATGTCACAGTTGTTACACGAGTGTGAGTCTCATATAGATCACGGACTCGCGTGCAGGGTTTGGCCTCCTGTACGTATGGGACGTGCGATAAGGAATAACTGTCGATAGAAACTTTGCATGCTAGAAGACCTGGCAGTTATTAGAGATATTATCGTATCATGGATATGACATGCTTAGAGCATGGGGTGGGGAGAACAACAAGTAAGGCGTTTGGGCTCCTTTGCACTTTCCTTGTGTAACCCGTACGCTCCATCGGAGATGCGCGGTCATGATGACCACTATATATTATATATTATCAGGCGGCCTCTGTCGTTCAAAAGACGACATGCTTTGTAGGCCCCTGAATCTCCAAAAGAATCATGCCAATCTCATTTTAGCCAGATAGCCTACGCATTGGAAAGTTGTTCTTAAACTGCATTCACTTAGACGGTTAGACGACCCCATTGGATGTTTATTTTTAGTACTTTATTGGCATGCTTCTATGTATCTTGTTATGTCCCTCTGAGGACCTGGTCCCTATCCAGGTATAGATGTTCATGAGTATTTGCAGGAGCGCAGATCCGGACTTGCTACTTATCTTTGAGGAGGTCTTCTCTTCGAGTCGCATTGATTGTTAGTCGATGTACTTATATTATTTCTTTTATATTTTAGTTTGGCAGTGAATTTGTTTCCACCCGACTATTATATTTTGATACTTCACAGTGAGATTTAGTTACATAGTTATTGGTTATTTATCTATTTATTCCACTCGACTATTATGTTTTGATACTTCACAGTGAGATTTAGTTACATAGTTATTGGTTATTTATCTATTTATATTGATTTCTATTGATGAGATTTAGTTATGTCCCGCGACTTGTGATAGATATATACCACTTGTGAATTATTATTCATATTACAGCATATATACGTGTGTTATGGTTTCCATATATTGAAGTGCCATATACATGCGGCTGTCATGCTTACGTGTTCCTAGTCCTACGTATTTTGGGACTGGGGCGTGACATGAGTGGTGCCAAGGTATTTTCTAAGATAGACTTGAGATCAGGCTACCACCAAGTGAAAGTGAAGCCGGAGGACATACCGAAGACTGCTTTTAGAACTTGGTATGGTCAGTATGAGTTTATGGTGATGTCATTTGGGTTGACTAATGCCCCGACGGTATTTATAAACTTGATAAAAAAGGTGTTCCATCAGTACCTTAACAAGTTCGTGGTGGTGTTCATCGACGATATACTCATATACTCGAAGACACCGGAGGAGCGCGAAGAGAATTTACAGATTGTGTTGGATGTGTTGAGGAAGGAGAAGTTGTATGGAAAGTTGTCCAAGTATGAGTTCTTCCTGGACAATATGGAGTTCTTAGGGCATGTTGTGACTGGTGATGGTATTTCAGTGGATCCGAAGAAGATCGCAGCAGTGGAGTCTTGGAAGACCCCGAGTTCGGTAGCAGAGATCAGAAGTTTCTTGGGATTGACAGGCTACTACAGGAAGTTTAAGCAAGATTTTTCAAGGATTGTCGAGCCGATGACCAGACTCATCAGGAAGGATGTAGAGTTTGTTTGGACGGAGGATTGCCAGGTTGCTTTTGAGGAATTGAAAAAGAGATTGACGTCTGCTCCTATTTTGATATTGCCATCAGGGTCTGAAGGTTTCACTATTTATAGTGATGCATCAGGAAAATGTTTGGGTTGTGTTCTTCAGCAGAATAGAAAAGTGATTGCCTATGCATCCAGGCAATTACGTCCTCATGAGAAGAACTATCCTACCCATGATTTGGAGTTGGCAGCAGTCATCTTTGCCCTGAAGTTGTGAAAATACTATTTGTACGGAGATCGTGTGGAGACTTCACCGACCACAAGAGCTTGAAGTACGTTTTTACACATAAAGAGTTGAACATGAGGCAGCGTCGGTGGTTGGAACTGATAAAGGATTTTGACATCTCTTTGCAGTATCATCCTGGAAAAACCAATATAGTTGCTAATGCCTTGAGCAGGTATCCGGTAGCTATATTTTTGACACATGATCGATATTTGTTGGAGGACTTGGAGAGCTTGGGCATTGAGGTGATAGTTCCTGGTTTGGCTATATAGATGTGGGGATTGCAGATACACTCAGATTTGATAGACATGATCAAGGCAGCACAATATGAGGATGTATCTCTGAGAAGCATCAGGGCTCAGGTGAGAGCATGATTGGAGGATGATTTCACTATTTCTGAGAATGGTTCTTTGCTACATGGTGTTAGATTGTGTGTACCTAGTGGAGAGCTGTGTGAGAAGGTATTGCAGGAAGCACATCGCTCTCAGTATTCCATACATCCAGGTGCCAACAAGATGTATCGAGATATGCGAGAGAGTGTGTGGTGGTATGGCATGAAGAGGAAAGTGGCACAGTTTGTATCAAGATGCTTAGTGTGCAAGTAGGTGAAAGCCGAAAGGCAGAGGCTAGGAGGTTTACTTCAGCCATTACCCATTCCATAGTAAAAGTGGGAGCACATTACTATGGATTTTGTGCCCGGACTTCCATGATCTCCATGAGGGAATGACGCAATTTGGGTCATTGTTGATAGGTTGACCAAGTTGGCCCACTTTTTGCCTTTCAAGGTGGGTTTATCTACGGAGAAGCTGACAGAGATGTATGTGAGGCAGATCGTCAAGATACATGGAGTTTCCGTCAGTATAGTCTCGGATCGGAATAGTCTTTTGACTTCTTATTTCTAGAGGAGTTTGCAGGCGAGTTTGGGCACCCAGCTCAAGTTCAGTACTACATATCATCCCCAGACAGATGGGCAGTCAGAGAGGACTATTCAGACTCTCGAGGATATGTTGCACACTTGTGTACTTGATTTTGGAGGATCTTGGGATGACTATATCCATTTGGTAGAGTTTGCTTACAACAACAACTACCAGGCTAGTATAGAGATGTCACCATTTGAAGCTCTGTACTGTCGGAGATGTCGTACTCCCTTGTCATGGGACGATGTTGGAGAGAGAGTTTTGCTTGGGCTAAAGATGGCTTTAGATATAGCGGAGAAGGTTCAGCTGATCAGAGATAGACTTCGGGTGGCACAGGACAGACAACGACATTGGGCCGATAGCCACCGGAGACCTTCGGAGTTTGAGGTATAGTTTTAGATTTTTGCTTTGTGCTTGTTATTGGTTGTTTGTTCTAAATTAAGTTCTTAAGGTTGTGTTTTATTCTAGGTGGGTGGTTTGGTATTTTTGAGGATTTCTCTGATACGAGGCACGATTCACTTTGGTGGAGGTGGAAAGCTTAGTCCGCGATTCATCGGACCTTTCACTATTCTAGAAAGGGTCGGTGCAGTTGCTTATAGACTAGACTTGACACCTATATTGGAGGGAGTGCACAACGTATTTCTCGTATCGCAGTTAAGATGGTACATGGCAGATCCTAGTCATGTGTTGGATCACTCGGAGATAGAGGTGGGCCCTACTCTTAGCTATCCAGAGCAGTCAGTTGAGATTCTGGATCAGAGAGAGAAGGTGCCGAGGAACCAGACTATTCCTTTGGTACGTGTCGTACGGAGGCATCACTCTCCGGGGGAGTCTACCTGGGAGAGAGAGGATGAAATGCGAGAGTGTTATCCATATTTGTTTGTGCCTTGAGGTATGTTCTATTCTTTCTGTTATGTTATGTTCTTTTGTTCTGATCTGTTATTTTCTGGGGGTAGTTTTCGTCTTTGAATTTTGAGGACGAAATTATTTTAAGGAGGGTAGACTTGTCACTACCACATTTTCTAGAAAAAGGTATTTTGGTAATTTTATAATTAATTAAATATTGTGCATTTTAAATAATTATTTATTTTGTTATTGTTAGGTGTTAGTTTATTGGTTTGGACTTGTGTTAGTGGACCTAACTAGTTTAGTTTAGACTCATGGACCAACATGTATTAATTATTAGAATTGAGCCCAATTATAATCCCATTGATTAGGAGGATGATTAGTTTAATTAAACCATTAGATTAGAACCTTCCCTCCTTAATTATTTCTTCATGAGAGGCCCCAAGGGGTATAATAGACATTACATAGTAGCTTGAGGAAGGGGCAAGGGGGGCCGGCCTACTTAAAGAGGGTGGAGGGAGTTTCTCTCTCATCTTTTTATTTTAAATCTAGATCTAGAATTTCCCTCAACCAAATTTCCTCATTTCCACATCATTTTTCTACCAAATTTTATCCCAATTCCTTCCCGAATCACCATTAGAGACTAGTGGAGCAAAGATCTAGAAGGAGGAAGCAAGGATCTACAAAGAGGAGCAAGGATCTACAAGTTAGAGATAAATTTTATCACATTTGGAGGTTGCATTGGGAATCCATCTCCCAATATATACAATTCAGTTTTTTTCCTTTTATTTAGGTTCTAAATCTGAGAATTAACCATGAAAAACCAACCCATATGCATAGATTACCCATATGAATTGGAATTGAGTTCATAGGAGGCCTATTGAGAAAGTTATGGTACTTTTTATGTTAATTTTGGGGAATTACGAGATTGACACTTGTTGTATTTGTCAATTGGTCCTATAGATCAATTTGGCATGTGTTTGTGTGTTTGTGGCTAGTATCGTATCCATAATTGGGTATATGTATGTCGTATCCTAATAATTTGGTGATACGTGTTGATTTGGGAGTTTTTCCTCCGACACGAAGCTTTGTGCATGTCATATTTTGACACGGACACGTAGATATATGTTTGACTCTTTGTATTATTCATAAATAATATATTAGACTTGCTTGTGTCCTTCGGGGTACGTTTGGTTGTGTGGTGGACTCGTGTCGTAAGTGTATCATAGATCTAGTATGATACGGGTGCGATGCACTCCACATGCTTGTTGCATTTTATTTCTAGATCCAAATTCCATTATTCTTAGCTATGTGTGGCATATGTAGTTATATGTATATGTGTAAGTATTATATATATATATATATATATATATATATATATATATATATATATAAATACTATTGGGTATATATACCTATATATGTATAAGTGTATCCATGTATATGTATATGAGTATAGGTATCTATATATATATGGTTGTTATATATGTATAGAGCTATATGATTGTGTGTTTATTTGTATAATGATATTTATGTATATCTATATTATATGGTATGCATAATTGCATATAACTAGTTATATATATATATATATATATATATATATATATATAAAACTATGTATGTATTTATATGTTAAGGTGAAGGATATACTATGTATGTATCTATGATGTGTATATATATATAGATATACCTCTATATATAGTTATAGGAATGGTTATTTTATATGTATATATGTATGTTGTATATATATGTATATATGTAGGTGATGTTATCTATATGAGCATATGTTTTGAGCGTGTGTTATGGGTGTTATGTGTTGAGGGGGGGGGGTCGGATTCAGCAGACCTCCAGTTTTAAGACCAAGCAGCAACAACAGCTAAAAAGTGTAGCCGAGCAGCAGCAACAACTACAAAGTATAGCCTTGCAGCAACAGCTGCTACAAAGCATAGCCAAGCAGCAACAGCAGTTACAAAGTGTAGCCAAACAGCAGCAGAAACTACAAAGTATAGCCAAGCAGCAGCAGCAGCAGCAGATTCAAAGTATAGCCAAGCAGCAGCAGATTCAAAGTATAGCCAAGCAGCAGCAGCATCTATGCAGCAAATTGGAGAGCAGCTAGCTGCAACAGCAAAATACAGTGCAGAGGTAGCAGCAGCTCAGGGCATGTGCAGTGCGCAAACACAGCAGCTATTAGTTAGATGACTCTTAGTTAGTTTTAGTAATAGATGGTTAGTTAACTAGTTATTTAACTATCTAGCTAATTAGTTACCTATATGTAGATACTTGTTATATTTAGTAGTTATATATATATATATATATATATAAGTTATCTATGTAGTGTAGATATGTGTACTTGTGTATACATATTAGTAGTTAGTGATTAGTTGGTAGTTGGTGTTCAATATTTATGTTAGTATATATTAGTAGTTTTTATTGGATTGATATATATACCTATTAGTATATAGTTAATATTGGGTAATGAGCTATGAGTGAGGTTTGCATTACCTTGAGATACTAAGGTAAATGCCAAGGTATTAAGGATACTCAAAGTATTGGGTTTACGTATCAAGATAGGTGTTTAGTAGTACGATATCGAGTTGGTTCAAAACCAGGGTATCCACATAGCTTTTGGTAATTAGGATTACTATATTTAATATTGTTTGTATATGCATTTATGCTATTCTATATCTTTTGTTGCGTATCTGGAGATACGGTATCTTAGTATCATAGATCTAGCTTGTTTGGCCTAGTTCATAAGTGTATGAATCCAATATCTTAGAGATAGACTCATGCACCCTAGAAATAGATAGTTTGACCTAGTTTGACCGATTTGACTTAGAGTTGACCTAGTTTGACTGTTTTGACTTAGAAATGGCTCTTTGACCTAGATGTTGACTAGTTTAACTTATTTTTATTCTGAAATCTTGTATTTATGTTATATTCCATATCTAGGTCTTCGAGGCACCGTGTCAGACATCTGTAAGACTATTTACCGGACTTCAGGTGAGTACATTATCTGATAGTTTCTCATTTATGATATCCTCTATGTTCATTGTATCTAGTGTAGATATCTATGATTTCTTGACACGATGGTTACATGGATTGGTATATCTGGATCTCGTCATGAGATGTTATTCCTTGGTATATAGTATATCTTGTGCAAGCCTTGTTTTATTATTTATCTTGTACATGTACATACACTGATTCTCGGGAAGAGTCGATATCTTCCTGGAGAATCTCGTGCCATAGTGTACCATGGTTGGATCCCCTATACCAGTCGGGGGTGGGGAGTATTTTAGTATAGATATGTGATCATACCCTCCTTATGTATATCTTATTTCTTGTGAGTATTGATCATACACTGCACGTATGATTAACCAGGCCATTTTACTCTTGTACAAGTTTCCAAGCCGATCACATGTTAAAGCTAGTACTCACACACTTAGTCATTAATATTCTTGTTCATTATTATATTGTTTATTCTCGTATTTATTTACAGTATTTTCTTATTTTATATCTCTTGTATCTATTGTTGCATCTTGTATATTCACAGTTATTTACTGTTATATAGTTTATATCATTGATTAGAACTGCTATTAGAAATGTACTCTGCTCCTTTCCTGACTGGATATATTTTCCCCTATGATACTGTGGAGTGGTACCCTGCATATTACGGACCTCAGGATGTTGTGGGCTTAGAGTCAGAGACCCTGTCTCAGGAGGGACTCATCCCGACTGAGACAGATGACCCAGGACTTGTAGCTTCTTAGATTTCTCTTGTACTGGATTTGTCTCCAGCTTATTGTTTAGTTTTCTTCAGACTCATTGATGTTATTATTTTTGACTCATGAGTTTTATGTGATTATTCTATTCTTTATCATATTCGTGCTCATTTCTATCTTAGATCTGTGATTGAGTATATTGATATTATTAGTTTCTCATTATATTGCTAGATAGAATTTCCAAACAATGTTCTACTGCCGATTCTGTGGCGTAGGCTGGACGTTGTTTACGACTTATACCCTTACACCGGGTGCGGATAGTGACACTTACCCACCGAGAAAAGTTTTGTCCTCGAAACTCAAGAAGAAACTTTCGATATCCAGAGCAGTGATAGTCGTCATTCCTCATCATCCATAATCGAAAACACTAGCAATCAAACTCAATAAAACTCTAGCAATTAAAAATCATAAAAAAACTCTCAAGGAATAAAATAATCCAGAAAACTTTTGCCGGCATCTTTGAGAATATTTACAGATTCATTATATGGAACACTCATTGCGGTAAAGATATCAAGTGGCAAGGAACATCTTGAATTAAAGCGAAGCAGCGGAATGGCCATAGGGTCGAGTTGCTCTGATACAATTATGTCATGCCCCAATTCCTGCGAGGAGCCGATTGTCTTCGCTTAGCGCCTTGCGAAACCGATCGTCCTTGCATGGACGTGATGCCGTGCAAGCCTTAGTATGCTTGCACAAGGCCAAATCTCTGAACAGGGGCAAGTAAGCTATTCTAGATGGAAGCAGTGGCACAATATTTCAGAAAAGTAAAGAACACAATGGCATAAGAAAACAAACTCTTTATTGATATTCAAAAACAAACTCTTTATTAATATTCAAGATGTGTTACAAGCGGCGCTTGGCCGAGATTAAAATTCTCTCAATCTCTCTTTCTCTCGATTACAATGACATAGTTCCATACATTATATTCTTTTATAAAAAAATAGCTTAAAATATCTTGATACGTCTCAAGGCATCAACCAAGATTTTTGGCTCCTGAGGATGAGGATATCCTATCTCTTCTTCGGAGGATCCAACACCTATGAACAAATAAACTGGTGGGGGGTCAGCACTTTGGGAAAAGTACTGGTGAGTATAAAAGAAACGAACATAAGCAACACTCTCTAAAACCAACACTAAATAATTATGTGGCAAAATATTACATGATTAGTGATCTTGCTACTTTTTACCTAGGTTCATTTCAGGCAGCACAGGATTAGGGTCAGATTACTTCTTTTTGAAAATATATCTTTGAAAATAATTACCATATTCAATACATCCAAGCATATAATAGGGGCAATATTCGATCGTGCAATGTGCAGTATGTTTTGTGAGCCAATTTTATTAATTCTTGGAACAAAAGCAGACTCTAGTGGACTATTCTTCTTTAGTGCAAGACATAGTGCATCTAGTGGACTTATTCAATTTAGTTCAATGGACAACAATATAATCAAGTTAAACATCTAAGTCTAGGAGCAATATAATATTCAAGCTTAATCAAAAATTAGTATATCACTTATTAAGTGATTCTTACCCTTCGTTGAACGGTTATCCCTGTAACAGTTATACAAGTTAGGGATAATTTTTATATACATATGAGTTCTATTTCATGCTCGTCCCTGCATCAAACAGTTTGGTATGCAGGAAGGCTAACCTAGCATGCGCCCTAACTATATGATGGGCCATGGAAACCCATGACTAGCAGTTGGGATGTTCAAGCTCATCTCACTAATAGAATGACACCCTTCCTTTATCCACGAACAGGATGTCATGTCCTCTCCTAGGCTGAATGATTCCCAGTGCCCCAGGAATCGATCGAGAGGGTACGTCCTTGTGCACAAGTTTTTCTAGACCGATGCATGAATGTACTTCTATCAGATAACATATAATGCAAGCAAGCAATAATCAAGAGAACTTTTCTATATTGATGTACGGGACACGCAACCATAAATTCTCTTCTTCTTACTTAGCCCAATACTCGATGTACATGGCACGTAACCATAGATGTACCAGAGTCATAACCATCAAGTACTGGCCTGTAACATCTCTTGTTTTAGTTTAAGCAATTCAAACAGTTTTATCTTTTTTACAGTGTGATCAATGAAACATGTTCAAGCAGTATTTTAGTAAAGCAAGCATGGAAGCAGTTCTTTTATTTCTTTTAGACAAGCATGTAGTTCTACCCTATTTTAGCATACGATACAAAGACAAGGTCAAGAAATCTTTTACTCTTTCTTTTTAGCATGACAAGGGTTCGTTCGACAGCGGTGACCATATAACTTAGCATGCATCATTCATTTCTATACTTAGCATGGCAATGATTCTATATCTTTTATGCAAGCATATGAGTTCTCTAGTTAAGCATACAGGTTCTCGTTCTATCATTCTCATGTGAACGTTATCTATTTAGCAAACAAGCATTACAAAAACTCAAATTTATTATTAAGATATGCAAGAATCAGTGAATAAAGTTCTACCCACTCATCCAGATCAATCGTCTTGAGTTTCGATCGGGGAACCCTTTGAGAAGGCCTCCGCTCGAGCCAGCTAAGCGATATCTCTTTTATATAGTGCCAAGGCGAAGCGGGGCACTACAGTATGGGTCGAAGAAATGTGAACCTTGACCTACTGGATCAAGCCCTCTCTGAACCGTCGAGCCCTATCCTCCGGGTCCCTTACTATCTCACTCTCATATTTTCATCCAAGCGTAGTTTGGTAATTGTCAATGGGTATTAATTATTTTAGGATTTTTTAATTAATATTTATGCATTGCATGATTTAATTATTTATTGTATTATTAATTGTTGCTAGTTGTAGATTTGTTTTGGACATGTAGTGGACCTAAACCATTTATTTAGAATGCATGGACCAACTTTTAGTTGAGTCTAATTTGAGCCCATGAATTAGGCCTATGGATTAAGAGGCTCGATTAATTAGTGAAACCATTAGACTAGAACCTTCCCTCCCTAATTAATTTCTTCATGAGAGGCCCCAAGGGGTATTTGTGTCATTTCACATTGCTTGGAGGGGTGTATATAGGCCGGCCACCTTAAGAAGGAGAGAGAAAATTATTTTATTTCATTCCAATTCCCAAATTCTAGATCTACATTCTTCCCTCTCCAAATACCCTTCATTTCCTTATCAATTCTCCCCCAATTTTTCACCAATATCTTTCTAAATTCATTATTGAGGTTGATACATCAATGATCTACATGAAGGAAGCAAGGAGCAAGGAGGAGGAGGCTACGATCTACAAGGAGAAGAGCTACTTGGCAATTGGAGAATTTTTATTGGAAATCCATCTCCTAATAGGTACAATTTAGTTTTTCCTTCTAATAGACTCTAGATATGAGATTTTACCATAATAAACCAACCCACATGCATAGGCTACCCATAGAAACAAGTTTTAGGTTCATCGGAGACCTATGGTGAAAGTTATGACCAATTTGGTGTTAATTTTTAGGAAATAGATTGGCACATGTAGTGCTTGTCAATCGATCTAATAGATCTAATTGACACTTGATTGCTTGTTTGTAACTAGTGTTGTGTCCATAATTGGGTACGTGTAGGCCGTATCTCGTTAATTTGACGAAACGGGTTGATTTTGGAGATTTTCCTCCGACACGGGACCTTTTGCAAATCATATTATGACACGGACACGTAGATACTCTAATTATTATATGTATTATTCATAATTTATGTATTAGACTTGTTCGTGTCTTTCGAGATACGTTTGATTATGTATTGGGGCTGTATCGCAAGCATATCATAGAAAAAGTGTAATACGGGTGCGATGCGCTCCATGTGTTTGTTGTTTGGCTCATTTTACTATGCACGAGTATCTATCTATTTATATGCTATCTATGTATTATATAGAGTATATAATGGTGTATATTATGTTTGAGTTGTTATGTGTGGGTCTATATATATAAATATATATATATATATATATATATATATATATATATATATATATATATATATATATATATATATATATATATATATAGTGGTATATATAAACATATAACTAGATGTTATCTATATACATATATATATATATATGTGTGTGTTTGTATATAGATTCATATTTATATGTATGTGTATGTATATATATATATATAATTGGTATATATATATATATGAGTGTTATGCAGATGGATTGATATGTTTGAGGAGTATTATAGCTATCTACGTATATAGATATAGTTATAGTTATATATATATATATATATATATATATATATATATATATATATATATATATATATATATACATGGTGGTGTCAGTGTATTGTTATGTGTTTGTGTGTGAGTGTTGTGAGAGGGTGTGGTTGTGTTTTAGAGCAGCTTGGACGAAGTCACAGCAAGATTTCACTGCAGCAACATTGTGGAGGTATATCACAACATAGTGGCAGTGCAAGAGAGGCAATGTGCAGTGGCTCGTGCACATGAAGATGACTAAACCAGGATACTGCAGTTCACTGCAGTAAGGGAACCTCGATATCAACTCTGCATCAATAGTTCAGCAGGGAGCTCGTATAAGAAGGGACAGCAGCAGCAACTCCAAGGCTCGAGCAACACTGAGCAGTCCACTACAAGCTTGCAGCAACTGAGTGGCATCAGCAAAAGATCGTGCACTCCTCCACAGCTGCAGTGTGCAGCCACCAATGCTAGCAGTGTGCACTGGTGCAGGAACTCGTGCACAAGATCTGCAGCATAAGTAATAGAGATGTGTAGCCTTCAGCAGCAAGGGATGGACAGTGCACTGAGCAGCAGAATTAATTTTGTACAGCTTCCTCAGGGAGCAGTTGCTCAGCAATGTAGGGACTGAGGGCAACTATTTTCTTGAAGAGACAGTATCAGTTCCAGTACAGGAAACAGGTTTCCGGTTCCTGTGTTAGTAAGGTTTTGGGTATCTTTGAGTTAAGTATTGTTTAGTTGGGTTAGTTAGTTATCAAGGTATTAGTTGGGTAGTTCAGTTAGTGGGTTTTAGGTATCTAGCTAGTTATATTTCACTGTGTTTAGTTAGTTAGTTAGTTAAAACATTGTTAGTATAATACTTGTTAGATATGTATCTATGTTTTAGTATGCTTTATATGATTAGTAGGTAGGTATTACCGTGATATCATATTGCTTTATATGATAAGTGTTGGGTTACCTTGAGATACCAAGGTATCACCAAGGTATTGGATCGATACCCAAGGTATTGGGTTTGGGTATTGAGATAGGTGCGATACGCGTTGGTGTAAGGCCAAGGTATCCTATTTAACTTGTTTTGAGATAGTATTATAATGTCTGACTTGAACATATATCGAAAATATTATTTTCATATTGGAAACTTGCGTATATTAGGATACGGCTCTTTGAGTGCTTTATTTATTCTTAGCTTAGCTTGTATAGCCCAGCTTCATAGGGTATTGACTTAGTGACTTAGCATTAGACCCTTGCAACCTGGATTTCATTGGTTTGACTTAGTAATGGTGCATCAACCTAGAATTGTATCAACTTTACTTATTTTCAGTCTTAAACCTTGTATTGATGCAACATACCATATATAGGTCGTGAGACACCGGCTTGGGCATCGAGAGACACACCTTGCTCAGGACGTCAGACGAGTATATTTCTCTGATTATTTTTAATTCATAATATTTTATATATGCATGTTCTAAAATTGTATACATTGATCCCGACACAGTGATTTCACCGACTGGTGCTATATGGATCCCGTCATGAGATGTTATCCCCTACCGTGTTCAGCGGGTACTCGTGTACATTATATCTCATCGTGTATACTGGGTATTAATTATACTTCGTGTTCACACACTGCTCGTATTTAGTATGCTTATTCGTGTACATCCACCGCTCGTGTTCGATGGTTATGATATTCGTGTACACCCATTGCTCGTGACAGTGGTTATATTTTTGTGTTCGTAGCGTATCATGATTGGATTCATCGATATTAGTTGGGGGTAGGAGAGTAGGAGTTGGTTATGTAATCAAAGCCATTGTTATAAATCGTGTACATTCTGGTTACATACCTCACTTGTAATCTGTCTTACCTGATCATGTTCACCCAACCCGATCACATAATGAACTTATATTCTGAGGCACATTAGCTAGTTTAGATTGCAGTTACTTTATCATATTGCTGATATTCATATTGTTGATATATATTCTCGTACATTACCTATATATCTTGTTCATCATTCATATATTTAGTGATCTTGTATTTAATTTTTATATCTGTTTATATGCTCGATTATGCTTTTGAAACTGCATGCAGCGGGTTGTATGATGTTCGATATTGCTTTGACATGGTTCCGGACAGACCCGAGGATTACAGTACCAGGACTCTCTTGGGAAGCCTTCAAAGATATTTTCAAGAAGAAGTTTTTCCCAGACGTGGCTCTTACATCTTTGGAGAGTCAGTTCGAGTACCTTTTCCAGGGAGGCATGTCAGTGGACGAGTATGCGGCAGAGTATTGCCGTCTAGGTCACTTCGTGGAGGGTCAGAACCCTAGAGACAGAGCAAGAAAGTTCAGGAAGGGCCTGAACCGGGAAGTCAAACCCCACACCAACGGAGATCCTACTGCCACCTTCGAGGAGATACTCAGGCAGGCACAGAGAGCAGAGGATGACTTAGAGCTTGGCTCTAAGAGGCAGAGGGACACAGAAGGATCCAGCAACTACACGGGTCCAGCAAAGAGGCCTCAATTCTAGCAGCAGCACCAGAGGCCTTACCAGCACCAGAGGCAGCAATATCACGGGCCAGCTAGAGCGCTGGCTCAGCAGATGCATCAGATCCAGAGGGAACAGTTTCTTGTACTTTCTGTAAGAAGCAAGGACACGGATGTGACGCATAAAGGATGAGGTTAGGCTAATGCTTATTCTGTGGATCGGGAGATCATCAGCTGCGGGCTTGTCCCAAAGTCCCAGCTTATCCAGCTCAGGGTGGAGGATAGGCACAAAGGGCACCCGCTAGACCACCAGCGGGCCAGCAGAGAGGACCTCTTCCACCGCAGTAATAATAGTTTGCCCAGCATCAGCAGCACAGAGGAGTGCATCGACAGGGGCAAGCTTTTTCCCTGACTGTCGAGGAGGAGGAGCCGATTGGTGATGTCATCTCAGGTTCAGTTTATCTCAATTCCTTTCCAGCTCATATTTTGTTCGATTCTGGTGCTTATTATAGCTTTGTATCTGTATCTTTTGCTTTGAGGCATCATTTTGAGTCTGAACCATTGGCGAAGACTTGCAAGATCACGACCAAGGGTGGTATCATCCTGGTCAGTGATGTTTGCAAGAACTAGAGAGTTTATTTGGGAGGCCGTGAGCTGAGCGTATGTTTGCTCGTAATGCCACTTTTGAGTTACAACATAGTGCTTGGGATGGATTGGTTGAGTAGACATCATGCTAGTATCGATTGTCATAGAGGCAGAGTTTTATTTCAGTCGCCAGGAGAGCCGGAGTTCGAGTTCGTCCGAGGAGCAGAGCAGAGCCAAGGCAATTTCTGTGGAGCTTTGGTCGAGGAGCAGGAGCCGCAACATCCGTTGATTGCAGAGTTCTTGGATGTCTTTCCAGAGGAATTGCTGGGGTTGCCGCCTGACAGAGATGTGGAATTCTCTATAGATTTAGTGCCAGGTGCAGAGCCGATCTCTCAGCACGTCTATAGAGTAAACAACAGCGAACTGGCAGAGTTGAAGAAGCAGGTGGATAATTTGTAAGACAAAGGCTTTATCCGTTCCAGTTCATCACCATGGGGTGCTCCGGTACTGTTTGTACCCAAGAAGGATGGGTCGGTACGTATGTATATCGACTGCAGGGCACTTAATAATCTCACTATCAAGAACAAATACCCGTTGCCACAGATTGATGACTTGTTTGACCAGTTGAGCGGAGCGAAGGTATTCTCCAAGATAGACTTGAGGTCAGGGTACCACCAGGTGAAAGTGAAGGGGAAAGACATTCCAAAAACATCTTTCAGGACTCGCTATGGGCAGTTTGAGTTCTTGGTGATGCCGTTTGGTTTGACCAATGCCCCGACAGTGTTCATAAACCTGATGAACAAGGTATTTCATCAGTACCTGGACCAGTTTATTGTAGACTTCATAGATGATATTCTGATATACTCGAAGACCCCAGAGGAGCATGAGCAGCAATTAAGGATTGTTCTGGAGACCCTCAGGAAGAAGAAGTTGTATGGCAAGTTGTCGAAGTGCGAATTCTTCCTTAATAAGGTTGAATTTCTTGGGCATGTCATTACAGGAGATAGAATCTCGGTAGACTAGAAGAAGATCTCAGCAGTTGAATCATGGTCTACCCCGAGTTCAGTAGTAGAGATCAGGAGCTTCCTTGGATTGGCAGGCTACTACTAGAGGTTTATTCAGGACTTTTCCAGACTTGCAGAGCCGATGACCAGGCTGACCAGGAAGGACGTAGAATTCGTCTGGACTGAGGATTGTCAGTCAGCATTTGAGGAGCTAAAGAGAAGATTGACTACAACTCCCATCTTGACACTACCATCAGGAGCAGGAGGATTTTTTATTTACAGTGATGCATTCGGGAAGGGTTTGGGTTGTGTGTTACAACAATACGGGAAGGTGATTGCCTATGCTTCCAGCCAATTACGCCCGCATAAGAAGAACTACCCTACCCATGATTTGGGGCTTGCAACGGTTATCTTTGCTCGCAAATTATGGAAACACTATCTATATGGAGAGAGAGTAGAGATCTTCACAGATCATAAGAGCTTAAAGTATATGTTTACACAGAAAGATCTCAACATGAGGCAGCGGCGATGGTTGGAGCTGATAAAGGACTTCGACATATCTTTGCAGTACCATCCAGGGAAGACCAACGTAGTCGCGGATGCTTTGAGTAGATATCCCGTGGCTATGTGCTTGACTAGAGACAGACATTTATTGGCCGATCTCGATAATTTGGGCATTGAGGTATTAATTCCGGGAGTCGCAGCACAGATATAGGGACTTCAGGTTCAGTCGGAGGTGATAGACCGAGTCAGAGCCTGAAAGTATGAGGATGAGTCTCTGAGGAGCATCAGAGCACAGGTTCAGGTCGGGCTGGCAGAGGACTTTATCGTCGCAGATGACGGATCATTACGACATGGTACCAGGTTGTGCGTACCAAGAGGAGCTTTGCCCGAGGAGATTATGCAGGAGGCACATCATTCCTAATACTATATGCATTTCGGTGCCAACAAGATGTATAGAGACATGATGGAGCATGTATGGTGGTATGGCATAAAGCGGGAGATAGCTAGCTTCGTGTCCAGATGCTTAGTTTGTTAGCAGGTCAAGGCAGAGATACAGAGACCAGGAGGATTACTTCAGCCTTTTTCCATTCCGGAGTAAAAATGGGAACATGTGACTATAAATTTTGTATCAGGACTTCCGCGTTCTCCAGGAGGCAAAGATGCGATTTGGGTCATCGTGGACAGGTTGACCATATCAGCCCACTTTCTGCCATTTAAAGTGGGTACATCTACGGAGAGACTTGCAGAGATGTATATGCGCCAGATTATCAGATTGTACGGTGTTCCAGTAAGCATTGTCTCGGATCAGGATAGTCGCTTCATATCCCATTTTTGGAGGAGTTTACAGGCTAGCTTGGGCACTCAGCTCAAGTTCAGTACCACCTATCACCCTTAGATGGACGGACGGTCAAAAAGGACTATTCAGACTCTCGAGGACATGCTATGCACCTGTGTTTTAGATCTTGGAGGTTCTTGGGAGGATTACCTTCACTTGGTAGAGTTTTCATACAACAACAGCTACCAAGCCAAAATTGAGATATCACCATTCGAGGCGTTGTATGGATGGAGGTGCCGCACTCCGTTGTCCTGGGATGATATTGGTGACAGAGCTTTATTGGGACCGGAGATGGTAGTGGATTCAGCAGAGAAGGTGAAGCTTATCAGGGACAGACTTAGAGTAGCGTAGGACAGGCAGCGGCATTGGGCCGATAGGCACCGAAGACCCTTGGAGTTTGAGGTATAGCTTTAGTTTTATCTTGCTTGTGTTTGATTGTTGCTTGTTAGAGTGCTAAGGTTGTGTTTTGTGCTAGGTTGGCGGTCTAGTTTTCTTGAGGATTTCTCCGACACGTGGCATAATTTATTTCGGTGGAGGCGGCAAGCTTAGTCTACGGTTCATCGGTCCTTTCAGTATCCTTGAGAGGGTCGGTGCAGTCGCTTACAGACTAGGCTAACCACCTGCACTAGAGGGAGTGCATAACTTATTTCACGTATTGCAGTTGAGACGGTACATGGCAGATCCCAGTTATGTGTTGGATCACTCAGAGATAGAGGTGGGCCCTACTCTCAGCTATCCAGAGCAGCCAGTGGAGATTCTGGATCAGAGAGAGAAGGTGATGAGGAACCAGATGATTCCTTTGGTGCACGTTATGTGGAGGCATCACTCGCCAGGATAGAGTACCTGGGAGCGGGAGACCGAGATGGGCGAGCGATATCCATATCTGTTCGAGCCGTGATGTATAATTCTTTATTTTATTGTATTGTTTGCTTTTGGTAGATAGTTTCTTCCTTAATTTTGAGAATTTTTTTTTCTAAGGTGGGTAGGTTTGTCACCCTCACATTTTCATCGACGGGTAGTTTGGTAATTGTCAATGGGTATTAATTATTTGTGCATTGCATGATTTAATTATTTATTGTATTATTAATTATTGTTAGTTCTAGATTTGTTTTGGACTTTTGTAGTGGACCTAAACCATTTATTTAGAATGCATGGACCAACTTTTAGTTGAGTCTAATTTGAGCCCATGAATTAGGCCCATGGATTATGAGGCTTGATTAATTAGTGAAACCATTAGACTAGAACCTTCCCTCCCTAATTAATTTCTTCATGAGAGATCCCAAGAGGTATTTGTATCATTTCACATTGCTTAGAGGGGTGTATATAGGCCGGCCACCTGAAGAAGGAGAGAGAAAATCATTTTATTTTATTCCAATTCCCAAATTCTAGATCTACATTCTTTTCTCTCCAAATTATCTCCATTCCCTCATCAATTCTCCACCAATTCTTCACCAATCTCTTTCTAAATTCATCATTGAGGTTTCTACCCTAAGGATCTATAAGAAGAAAGCAAGGAGCATGGAGGAGGAGGCCAAGATCTACAAGGAGAGGAGCTACTTGGCAATTGGGGACTTTTCATTGGGAATCCATCTTTTAATAGGTACAATTCAGTTTTTCCCTTCTAATAGACTCTAGATCTAAGATTTTATTATAAGAAACCAACCCACATGCATAGGCTACCCATAGGAACTAGTTTTAGGTTCACCGGAGACCTACGGTAAAAGTTATGACTATTTTGGTACCAATTTTAGGGGAATTCTGAGATTGGCACATGTAGTGCTTGTCAATCGATCTAATAGAACTAATTGACACTTGATTGCTTGTTCGTAACTAGTTTTGTGTCCAAAATTGGGTACGTGTAGGCTGTATCTCGTTAATTTGATGAAACAGATCGATTTTGGGGGTTTTCCTACGACACGGGGCCTTGTGTATATCACATTGTGACACGGACACGTAGACACTCTAATTATTATACATTTTATTCATAAATTATGTATTAGACTTGTTCGTATCCTCCGGGATACTTTTGGTTGTGTGTTGGGGCCGTATCGCAAGCGTATCATAGAAAAAGTGTGATACGGGTGCGATGAGCTCCATGTGTTTATTTTTTGGCTCATTTTACTATACATGCACGAGTATCTATCTATTTATATGCTATGTATGTATTATATAGAGTATATAATGGTGTTATTGTGTTTGAGTTGTTATGTGTGTGTCTATGTGTGTGTGTGTGTGTGTATATATATATATATATATATATATATATATATATATATATATAGTGGTATATATATAGTGGTATAAATATATATATAGCATATATATATAGCATATATATATATATATATATATATAGTAGAAAGTAGTATAAACTATTACAGAAGCACACAAAGAAGCATACAAAGACACTCTTCAAACTCTCAAAATAACAACATACATCCATAAAGAGGAATCTGCCTCTATTTATACTATAATCAGTCAGCAGTGGCGGACATGGTTCCTGGCAGGTGCAGGTAGACAGACCGGCAGATGCAGGTAAAGTATTCCTTCTTATCAGCAACATTGAGTGCCTGTCGCCATCATCACTTTATTCTCGTGCGCCAAAAGTAATAGGTAGGTCCCACCATTGTCAGATATCGATTAAAGAGATTCTCTTTAGATAAAGTAAAGTGAACAGTAGTTGCCACCTGTATTCTGGCAACAGTACTACATTAGTGCATGCTTGCGTCATCACTTTCGTCATCTGACTGAGTAGTAACTCTCTTATGCATTCTTTTGAAGAAGGTTTCTGAGTCTTCTTCGTCATGTTCTGATTTAGTGGAACTAACAGACATGCTATCTGTCTCGAATATTGAATCAAACTGAGTTTGCATATATTTAAGACATTTCATTTTTAATTCTTCCTCGGTAATTCAAGGATTCTGTCTTCTCAGAGACTCCTTTAGCTTCTTCAAAGGACTGTCCTCAATTATTTCCTTTTTGAGCTTAGCTTCAATAAGGATTTCATTCTCTTTAATAGATTTTTGTACAATTTGTACTATTTTTTTATCTAACATGTTCCACCATTTTATCAGAAATTTTCTGACTAAAACAGAAAAATTGAGATGATTAAATTCACATTTAATTATCCATTTGAAAATATATAGGATTTCAAAATGGATAAAGAAATACATAGTACTCTCCTCCTCCAAAATTTGGTCAGCATTCTGACAGAGAGGATACGAGTGAGTCCAAGTTGCAAATAATTCTTGCAAAGATGGTGGAATGATTTCTAATGTAGCTCTAAATTGTAGCCACCATCGAATAAACCAAGTAGGGATGTCCTGTTTAAGAATTTCAGGACAAATACGAATAAACCAAGAGTGTTTCTGTTTACTATTGTCAAAGAAAAACACTTTGGTGAATGCCTCAATGTAATCCCAGTAGGAGTAAGGCATATTGATATTCTTGTCTTTATGAACTAATAATTTAGTTCGATTTGGATGAAGTCCCCATGATTGAGGAGTAATAATGTGACGTATGATTATTTTGCTGTAATTCATGTCACTTTTGACATCATTTGTTTTCTGGTAGAAGTGCTATATTTTAACAGATTTTGTTATGAGCAGAATCCCTTCGTAGACATTCCTGTCTTTTTCCTGTACTGGAAACATATTGTTTTCTAGATATTTTTCTTTTAATTTCCAGGGATCATCCATCATTGGGATGTCAGCTTTCTCCAGTTGAAGTATTTCTTTTGTATGATTATTTTGAGTGAAAATTATTTCAACCTCAACTGCTTGCTTGTAAGAAGAAACATTGGCTTCTTCGAAGTCTTGAACTTCTTTATTAGAATATTTTCCTTTTCTAAGAACAATTTTCTTGGATGTATGATACTTTGACTCATTGGAGCTTGAAGTCATGGGTCTAGGAACCCATGGTTGCTTTCCTTTATTTCTCTTGCTCATTGTTCTGCAAAAATTCACGAGTCAAGAAGTCAGGAAGTGAATTGTTAGTTCCTTTAATATATTCAATATCAAAATCAAATATAGCTAATTCAGCTTTCCATTAGGCAAATATCTGTTTAGATGCTAAGTTTTTAACATCTTTCTCTAGAACAGTTTTAACAGAGCTACAATCAATTCTTAATAAATTTTTTTTATTAAGTAAATCATCTTAAACTTTGTGAATACATTGAATAATAGAAAGAATTTCTTTCTTAATAGTTGAGTATTTAATTTGAGTATCATTCCATTTTCCTGAATGATATCTCACTAATACTTCTTTATTAGTGTGTGGGTTTAATTGTTTCAGTATTCTCCCATAACCAATATCGCTAGCATCAGTTTTAACTATTTTGAACCATTCAGCATGAGCTAAATGTAAACAAGGTAAGTTTTTAACCTTTTGTTTTATTAGTTTAACTGCTTCCGTGTGACTATTAGTCCAAGGAGCAGGGTTTTTCTTTAACCTTTGATACAAAATTTTTGTATCGGTAGCAATATTCTTATAAAATTCGGATACATAGTTTAATGCTCCAAGAAATAGCTGTAACTGCTTATTATCAGTTATTTCATCAGGAAATTTAGAAGCAAATTCAATACTTCTATCAATTGGGATAATGGTGTTATTCATAATATTATGTCCCAAAAATCTTATTTCTTGTTGAAAAAGTTTTATTTTTGGGGCCGAAATTACTAAGCCATTTTTAATGACCAAGTGTTTGAACACATTAAGGTGTTTGAAATGTTCTTCTATCGTATTAGAGAAAATTAGTATATTATCTATATACGATAGTATGAAATTAGAATACTGAATGAATATTTCATTCATAATATTTTAGAATTCTGAAGGTGCATTTTTCAGACCAAATGGCATAACATTCCATTCATAATGCCCAAAAGGAACAGTAAATGCAGTCTTATACCGATCCTTTTCATTTATTTGTATCTGCCAATACCCTGATTTCAGATCAAATTTAGAGAAAATTCTTGCTTTAGCTACTCTATTGAGTAGGTCCCTTTTATTAGGGATTGGATATCAAATCCATTTTAAAACCTTATTCAAAGGTTTATAATTGATAACAAGTCTAGGTACGCCCCTTTCTTTTTCAGCATTATTATTAACATATAATGCTGTGCAACTCCATGGAGAGTAAGATTTACGAATTAATTTTTTATCCAATAAATTTTGGATTTCTTTTTTACACAATTTAAGATATTCTTGATTCATTTGACAAGGTCTTGCCTTGGTCGAAATATTTTTTTCGTTAAAGGATTCTTCATATGGAAGAGAAACTATATGTTGTTTTCTATCCCAAAAGGCATTGGGAATATTACTACAAGTTTGTAGCTTGAAGTCCTCTTTAATTTGGTGAATCTTTTTTTGAATTTCCAATTGTTTCAACTGCTGGGTTATAGTGACCTGAGCAAGTTCTTCTTTTAAGAAATTAATTTGATTTTCTTTCAAATTAACTTCATTAAGGATTTTAATAATTGGATTTGTTATAAATTCAAAAGTTATTCTTTTGCCTTTATAACTGGTAGTAATTCCTTCCTTTGTTATCTCATTTATAGGTATGAGTTTTTCTAGAAAAGGAGTTTCTAGGATAACATGCTGAGATATTTCCTTTACAACTATTAGATGTACAGGAATACAAATATCATCCTTACAAATATTTACATCAGTGATTTTGTAAGGAGTAGTTAGTGCTTTATTATTTGCAGCACTAAGTGTCTGAGTAGTTCGTTCACAGTATTTAATTGGAACGACTCCTTCCTTGACATAATTAAGGTCTGCACTACTATCAATAATTGCAATTAAATTAGTTATATAATACTCATATTATCAGTCAATAGGGATTCCATTATATCCTTTTTCTCATTGAGAGTCAAGGTATTTATAGATAGCCCATTCATTTCTACTATAGACTTATAGTAGTTAATATCTTTATCTGAGTGCATTCATTGCATTGGCAATTCTCATTATATTCATTGTCTGATGGACTATTAGTCTCATCATTAGACTCATCATTGGATGAACTTTCTTCATATTCAGAATTGATCATTAATTTATAAAGAGTTTTTCTTAACCCTTCATCCTCGATTTCTTCCAATTTCTTTTTTGTATAACATTTGTTTGCATAGTGGCCTAATTTACCATATTTATAACATTTAATGATATTTTTCTTAGAAGATTTCTTCTTTTTACTGTCCTTATTAACAGTAGTTTTTTGCCCTTTTAATGAGTATTTCTTTCTTTTATAAGGTCTCTTGTAGTCCTTGTATTCTTTTACTTTCTTCTTCCCTTTTGTGGGAAGAGGTTTGAAAGTATCCATCGCAAACTGGTCACAAAATTCTCCCAGTTGTCTTTTCTCAGAGATTCTCTGAGATTTTAATTGATGTCGTAACTTTAAGTCATTACATAAAGCTAGACCTTCTTCAATACACTTATTAATCAAATTTCCATAAGTGTAATTAGAATAGGGTATGACACCATTATTTTGGTTTCTTAAACCTTATCTTATTCTCTCAACAAAGAGATTAGAAAGTCCATCAATAAATTTGGACTTCCAGTGAGCATTATTGGCATCACCAAGTAACATTACTCTACTCAAGCAAGTATCTTTATACCATTTAAAGTGAGTAAGTGTTGGACATCTTAAATTTTAAAGAAGAGTTCTTACTCTTTCTCCATGATCAGATATACCTCCTGTGAAGTGTTCCAGGATGGTAATAATAATAGTATAAACCGCATCAGGTTTAGTTATCTGAGTACTATTCTCAGAACTAGTTTCGGTTTTTACAGCACTTAGAATTTCTTGTCTTTGTGAGTCGGTTAAACAATTTTTTCACCAACCCCTTAGGGTGCCAGTAAAACCACAAGTTATAAACAATGTAATTTCTTTATCATTATTTCCAACGGCTTTGGCTACGTTGGAATACATCATCATTCGATGTAATTGATTATGAATTTTTTTATCCGTTAGACCATCTATGTTCCATTCATAGATGTCTCCCCCACTATAATAATTTTGAATGATAGTATCATTTTCTTCAAATAAGACATCTGTGGAAGTGGGTCTTTGGTAATAATATTTCATTAAATTCGGTTTTCCATATTTATTCGCTTGAATTGTAGAATCATTTTTAGATTCAATAAAAGATTTCTAAAGCTCTTCAATTTTCTGTGGATATATCTCATCCTCTATTAGATCTTCAGTTTGTTGATCTTCTTCTGCTATTTCAGAAGCATCTGAAGATTGACCATTAATTACTTGAATACTTTTATCAAGATTATTAGTGGCTAATTGATTTCTATTAGTATTATTACTAATAATAGCAAATTTTTTCTTTGCTTGAGCTATTAGATCTCGTAATTCTCTTTCTTCATTATTAATTGTCTGAAGATTACTTTTCTGAAACTGAGCTATTAACTCCTTTATATCTTCTTTCATAACTTCTGGGGTTTTAGACATTTTAAACCCTTTAACCTCAGGAGGAGGTTTTAAAGAAATATTAGAGGTATCTTTAGAAGAGTTTTTTCCAGGAGTCACATTCAACTGCTTGATTTTATCAAGTTTATGTAATAATTTTTCTAAGGCAGTTTCAATTCTGGTCAATTGTTGACCCATGACTTGAATAAACACATTGGTGTAATTATTCTGCCTTAAAGCTTTTTGTAATTCTGTGATAACTGCTTCTTTGCTGTCAATAATTTTGACAAAGGAAACAACATCAATTTTATCTGTCATATTTTTGACAGTGAGTTTAATTGACTCATTTAGTGGATACATGGATCTAGTTGTACCACTACTTGATCCTGTATCGGTATTCTAGATTTTATAATGTTCTTCTAACACATTTATTTGTGTTAATTCTGTGTCCACATATTTTTGGACAAACCAATCAACGAAAGGTATTATCCTTCTTTTCTTTTCTAGATTATTATAATATTCATCCTTCAATTTATATCTCCATTTAGTGGGGTAGGTTTTCTCAAACCATGCCACAAATTCGTCATTTTCATAGTACATTCTATTGAGAATGTCCCAAATTTCTTGATTGACTTTAAATCCCATTAAATAAAAGTAAATTCTATTTTCGACATTGTCAGAGAGCTTATTTTGCTTTTTTCCTTATACAAGGGATGTGCTATTGCATCATCGATAATTTTAATTTTATTAACCTCTTCTTTATTAGAAGAAGTTGATCCTATTGTAGAAGGTAGAGATTTTCTTCCTGATATTGATAGTCTAGATATATCATGAGGAGTAAATCTCACTTCTACTTCTCCATCATTAGTTTGAATTATTTGGTCAATATCTGTGTTTACTATTGGTTGTGGTAACACAGCTTGACTTAATATCCATTCTTTAGGGAAGTTTATTTTATCCCATCGAATTATCCTGTTAGTTGCTACTTTGGATGTTAACAAATTTGTTTCTACCAAAGTAGTTTTACCAGGTGTAGTAATATGCCTAGCATTCAGGGCAATGGTATTCATTATCTTGTAGTGAATTCTATAGATTATTGCTATAGTCTCAGATCCTGGCAAAAAGTTGTAACCATTAGTTTTCAGATTTAAGGTTACAGATTCATATAGATGATTATCTGTCATTGACAGAGTCAAATTTGGGTAAACATTAAAATAAACTGGACCATGGCAGAGGCTAGTCTGCATGACTCCCATTAGAGACTGGCTCCAATCTAAACATCTCGCATCTCTAAGAGATGTCATTATTGATGCATTTAACCCTGATAAAGTTAAGGGTTTAAATGCAACTTGTATTAGTCCAATATGGACATAGTTATAGGCATCTCTAACATGTCCAATATCTTCTTCGCTTATAAGCTGAAAAGAATGCTCTGTGTTATTCACAGAAATAGTTCTTTCTATTGTTTTAATGGAAATAGACGATTTAAAATCAAAAGTACCAATTTGGTAGATTTCTTTTGGCTTCACTTTTGGAATTGTCCATTTATTTAATTCCTCTAATTCAGAGGGATACTCAACATTTTGAGCATTCTTGATAGTTTTACCCTTAGTAAGGGCTTTCTTATTAAAGCCTATTGCTAATTCTTTGCTCATATGCTTAATGAGGTCCTACTTCCTTCAAGTACATGTACTATGGCTAGTTATTAAATTCAAGTTATAAAACTGTTAATAGAAATTATTACAAAAATTTTATTGTTCTAGTTAACTACTTTTAAGTATTAGACCTATCTAACTATAGTAAAGACCTAGCACGGCTGTCAATGATTTATGCCATCAACTGTCCTCTCGGCATAACAAGGCTACGCGACTTTGATGCCATCCCACTAGGTAGAAGATACATCGCTTTGATAAATCCTAGCTCTATCGCAGTTAACTAAAGCAACAGCTTTAACAATAATAATAACCATAACAGGAAAATAACTTCAACATAATAACTAAGCCATATATCTACATGCTAGTGAGGAAGTAGAATTACCTCAGCCTTGAGCCATGATACTGGCTCTGATACCAAACAGAAAGAGGATCGTACAAAGGATGAGAAGCTAAATGCTTATGCGAAAGTTTATTGATGATAGTAGAAAGTAGTACAAACTATTACAGAAGCACACCACATAGTGGTATATATATATATATATATATACCACTATGTGTGTATGTGTGTGTGTGTGTGTGTGTGTGTGTATATATATATATAGTGGTATATATAAATATATATACCACTATAGTGGTATATATATTTATATATACCACTATATATATATATATATATATATATATATATATATATAGTGGTATATATAAATATATATACCACTATATATATATATAGTGGTATATATAAATATATAACTAGATGTATATCTATATACATATTTATATATATGTGTTTGTATATAGATTCATATTTATATGTATGTGTATGTGTATATATATATATATATATATATATATATATATATATATATATATATATATATATATATATAAGAGTGTTATGCATATGGATTGATATGTTTGAGGAGTATTATAGCTATCTATGTATATAGGTATAGTTATATATATATATATATATATATATATATATATATATATATATATATATATATATATATATATATATATATATATATATATATATATATATATACATGGTGGTTTCAGTATATTGTTATGTGTTTATGTGTGAGTGTTGTGAGAGGGTGTGGTTGTATTTTAGAGCAGCTTGGACGAAGTCACCGCGAGAGTTCACTGTAGCAACATTATGGAGGAATAGCACAGCATAGTGGCAGTACAAGAGAGGCACTGTACAATGGCTCGTGCACATGAAGATGACTGAACCAGGATACTGCAGTTCACTGTAGTAAGGGAACGTCGATATCAACTCTGCATTAACAGTTCAGCAGGGAGCTCGTATAAGAAGGGACAACAGCAGCAACTCCAAGGCTAGAGCGCTACTGAGCAGTCCACTGCAAGCCTGCAGCAACTGAGTGGCATCAGCAAAAGATCGTGCACTCCTCAACAGCTGCAGTGTGCCGCCACCAATGCTAGCAGTGTGCACTGCTGCAGGAACTCGTGCACAAGATCTGCAGCATAAGTAATAGAGATGTGTAGCCTTCAGCAACAAGGGATGGACAATGCACTGAGCAGCAGAATCAATTTTGTGCAACTTCCTCAGGGAGCAGTTGCTCAGCAATGTAGGTACTGAGGGCTGCTATTTCCTTGAAGAGACAGTATCAGTTCTAGTACAGGAAACAGGTTTCAGGTTCCTGTGTTAGTATAGTTTTGGGTATCTTTGAGTTAAGTATTGTTTAGTTTGGTTAGTTAGTTATCAAGGTATTAGTTGGGTGGTTCAATTAGTTGGTTTTAGGTATCTAGCTAGTTATATTTCAGTGTGTTTAGTTAGTTCATTAAAACATTGTTAGTATAATACTTGTTAGATATGTATCTATATTTTAGTATGCTTTATATGATTAGTAGGTAGGTATTACCTTGATATCTATCTTAACTACTTAGTGTATATATTGTTATAGTTAGCATATTAGTATTGGGGGTAGATATATATATTTTTATTATCTATTATGGTAAGTGTTGGGTTGCCTTGAGATACCAAGGTATCACCAAGGTATTGGGTCGATACCCAAGGTATTGGGTTTGGGTATCGAGATAGGTGCGATACGCGTTGGTGCAAGGCCAAGGTATCCTATTTAAATTATTTTGAGATAGTATTATAATGTCTGACTTGAACATATATCTAAAACCTTATTTTCATATTAGAAACTTGCGTATCTTAGGATACGGCTCTTTGAGTGCTTTATTTATTCTTAGCTTAGCTTGCATAGTCCAGCTTCATTGGGTATCGACTTAGTGACTTTGTATTAGACCCTTGCAACCTGGATTTCATTGGTTTGACTTAGTAATAGCCCATCAACCTAGAATTGTATCAACTTCACTTATTTTTAGTCTTGAACCTTGTATTGATGCAACATACCATATATAGGTTGTGAGACACCGACTTGGGCATCGAGAGACACCTTGCTCAGTACGTCAGGCGAGTACATCTCTTTGATTATTTTTAATTCATAATATTGTATATATGCATGTTCTAGAATTATATACATTGATCCCGACATAGTGATTTTACGTACTGGTGGTATATGGATCCCGTCATGAGATGTTATCCCCTACCGTGTTTAGCGGGTACTCGTGTACATTGTATCTTATCGTGTATACTTGGTATTGATGATACTTCGTATTCACATACTGCTCATATTCAGTGTGCTTATTCGTGTGCACCCACCGCTCGTGTTCGGTGGTTATGATATTCGTGTATACCCACTGCTCGTGACAGTGGTTATATTTTTGTGTTTGTAGCGTGTCGTGATTGGATCCATTGGTATTAGTTGGGGGTGGAAGAGTAGGAGTTGATTATGTGATCAAAGCCATTGCCCGATCTCATAATAAAATTGTATTCTGAAGCACATTAGCTAGTTTAGATTGTAGTTACTTCATCATATTGCTGATATTCATATTGTTGATCTATATTCTCGTATATTACCTGTATATCTTATTCATCATTCATATGTTTAGTGATCTTGTATTTAATTTCTATATCTGTTTATAGGCTCGATTATGCTTTTAAAACTGCTTTCAGAGGTATGTACTTCGCTCCAATCCTGACTGGATATATTTTTCCAAATGACTGGCTTATAGAGCAGTGTCCTACCTTCTACGGTCCGTAGGACGGCGTACCTTTAGAGGATACTCCTATTGACCAGGAGGACTTAGTTGTAGAGCCTGAGGAGGTCTAGTTATATTGCATTGGATTGTATTAGACTATTCTTTTGGTGGATTCACATATTGTATATTATTTTAGATTATGGATTGTATTCTTATTCTTTCCTTCGCTATTCCATTCATGCATTATTCTTCCTTAGTTGTTTTATGATTGAGATTAGTTATACTTGTGAGATACCATATTGTTTCTCCGTTTGGAGTTGAGATGCTTTTCAGGTACCATATTATATTATTGAGATGTTAGATAGTTAGAAATAACCCAGACATTGTTCTACCGTCAATTCTGCGGCGTAGGCTGGGCGTAACCACGTACTCGTGCCCAAATATTCGGGTACGGGTCGTGACATACTATGTACTCTGTAAATCGACTTAGTCTACCAAACTCTACAACTTACTCATCTATAGTCATCCCATTATGCTCCAAGTTTTGGAATTGCTTCTCCAGAACTCCTTTGGCCACCGCAGAATTTTTTTTCTCTTAAAGAGGTCATTGAACTGGTCCAAGGTAAGATCGGGATCTGCAAGTCTAGGCTCATTTCTGAACCAAGTGCGGTTGATATCATGAAGATGCAAGCCCACCGCTTCAATCTTCAGGTCCTCTGAAAGCAGGGAAACCCTCATGATCCGCTCGATATCCTTGAACCACTCATCAGCGTAGAGGATTCCCTCGGTCCCCTTGAACGTTCGTGGCTCCATCTTCTTGAATTCTTGGGTGTTACCTACCCTCGGCTGAGCAGGCTGCTGTTGCGGTTGTTGGGCAACCCTCTCCATGGCTGCTAGGGCAACTTATTGTGCATTTTTTTATTCCTTCCCTCAATATTTCTGTATGCTGCCTTTAGGCCTCTGCTTAAGCTCTCTGTTCCTCCATTATGCTTCTGAAGATCTTATGTACTGGTGGAGGAGGAGGAGGAGGAAGGCCTCCAGTTCTAGCTGATGAGGCCTCCTTAGATGTGAGAGGTGTGGGAAGAGAACCATTATCTCTGGAACTGCGCGCTCTAGTCTTTGGTAGAATTATGAAAGGTTGAAAACCATAAGGTTTCAATTTATATGGCACAAGGTAAGGTAGTATTCAAGAAGAACAACTATTATAAGGGTTGTTCGATAACTCGGAGGGAAATAAGGTTTAACAATTAAACATAAAAGAATCCTAGTTGTGATTAAGTATTTTCCTATTCCTAATATCTTATATCCTATGGCAGACTCACAGTAGTAAAACTAACTTAAGTACCACCATGAGTTTGCAACCTTATAGAAAACCCGACATGCATGGGCTACCATAAAAATGTGTTACGGCCCGCACCCTAAAATTGGGCATGAGTCATGGGCACGCCTAGACTATGCCATAGTGTCGGTGATATAATGCTGACAATAATCAACAAGTATAATCTATAACTCACAACATATATACATATCCATACTACACTCAATCACATGCACTAAATTAAATAAAGGCACCAAAGATAATAAAGAAATAATAGTCTCAAATGTGGGTCCAAAGAGTCTCCCAAATATTCCTAAAATCCTAAATAGTAATATCCAAAATATAACTAGAAATCCCGAAGAACAAACCGGTCCAAACAAGCTAACTAAAATAACTACTTTATTAAACTACTCAATCGCAGCCCGTGTCTGAGCTGCTAACTTTCCACAATCCTCCTAAAAGGGCAAGATCAGGCTAAGCTATGTTGCCAACATACGGTCCATAATGTGTAGGGATCTCATCCTTATCGTAGTCACCTAAAATATTATTATCCAGTCAGGATTGGAACGAGTACATTATAGTAAAAATAGTTCCAACACATTGTAGAAGCTATAAGGCAATAAATAGTAAAGAATATATGATGGCAACAAAACTAAAATCATAATAAGGCAACTAGAATAAACTAAATGCTAAGGTCCGGTCATGACAATAAGGAACAATAATCATAAGCGGTCATAGAAAATAACTACAAGTACGGGAGTAACGAATAGGAATAATTAATCTACATGATTTAAAATATCTTCTCGATATGTGAACGACTAAGGGTAAAATCCGGCAAACCACACGTATCGTGCATAGATGCTACTATTCTAGTAATACCATGGGATGGAAAGGATTGTTCATACATCCACTAAGTATTTTTCCTTCCGATTAGAACAAAATGGATTCTGTACCAGACACGAAGAAATTAACAATAGTCCCAAAAGTCACATATCTCATATAAGAATCCACCATTTACTAATTTGTGTAATGAGTGTCAAGGATCAAATAATCAATACTAAACATGTATTATAGAGACTATCAAGTAATAAAAATAATCATGGAAATGTACTCGCCTGTGGTCCTTATCTGTGGTACGAATCAGGTCCAAAATCAGAGTCCAAATCGCCTATGTAGTAAGAATTACCACGTCAAAAGATAATTTATTTAATTTTGAATTAATTAGTTTATATCTTATTTTAATCATAATATTATGATTTTTAGGTTAATTCCTAAATTTTGTCCAAAGAAATAGAATTTGCCAACTTGAGACTCGTGGTACGCAAATCGAGACATCATGTTGACCAAAAAGTCAACTAAAATCAAATCTAGATTTTCTATATATTCCTGTAGATTTAAGCACAACTTGAATGCTAGAATCGACAGTTTCATAAACTGACAAGTTGGTAAACAGTTATGGCCAATATGTCGCTCAGATGACCGTTTCGTCGGTTCCCTGAATACATTTAGGTTGCACGAATTTGAAAGTATATTAAAATTATAGGTTAAATTTTGAAAAATCAATTTTATGGAATTTCATCATGTCAGCTTTCCAAAACTTCCAGCGGTTCGTGATTCTGAGTTCGGGATCTCCCAAAATCTCTAAAAATACCATAACATGTCAAATTTTGGACAACTTGCACTCCACTAATTTTCCAGAAATCTAGGTTCCAAATTTATGATTTTTTTTATAGATATTATGGAAGCTAACCTCGAGATGGTTCCAACAAAAGAAACAGGGACGTGATTGGAATCCGTAAATATGAGCAATGGTTGTGCGTATTTCGAGTAACCCTAGATGAGATCCTCCTCAAACTCTTTCTCTCTCCTCAAAATAATAAAGTATACAGAAAACAAACCCTAACATATATAGATAGGCACACGGGGAGAGAGCCGCGGCTCAAGGGACACGTGTCGAGCATCGGGCGATTCTCGCTTGGGATCCAATAACATTTGTCTTTGCCGACTCGTCTTACTCCAAGATCGGCTCGGTTCAGGAATCAGAGCGCGGCTCGGAGACCCGCAACCTGACCCGCCCATGCAGGTATGGTCACTAACAGGCGGGCCCGCTCTATCTCGTACTGTGACTGGCGGGTGGTGTCACCCTCACTTTTTTAAATGAGGGTAACTTAGTCAATTTGAATATAATTATTTTTAGAGATTAATATTTATTTATATTGTACTAATAATTAATATTTGTGGTTGTGCTATTTATTTATTAGTTAGAGGATTATCCTATTAGTTAGACTTGACACTTGTGAATCCAGTTAGACTTGTCATGACAATTATTTGAGTCCAACATGAACCAAGTTCAATGGACCATTTCTACTAATTTATTTATTTATTAATTAGAGAACTAGCCTATCTGGTATTCTTGAGTATTTCTCTGACACGGGAAATGATTCGCTTTGGTGGAGGCGGAAAGCTTATTGCACGGTACATCGGACCCTTCGATTTTCTTGAGAAGGTCGGTACAATGACTTACAGACTAGATTTGTCGCCTGCACTAGAGGGAGTGCACAACATGTTTCATGTGTCGCAACTGAGATGGTATGTGGCAGATCCCAATCATATATTGGATCACTCGGAGATCTAGGTGGTTCTGACTCTCAGATATCCAGAGAAGCCTATAGAGATCCTGGATCATAGGGAGAAGGTGTTGCAGAACCAGACGATTTCTTTCGTATGCATCGCGTGGATGCATCACTCTCTAGTAAAGTCTACCTAGGAGAGGGAAGCCGATATGCGCGAGCGATACCCTTATCTTTTTGAGCCATGAGGTATAATTCTTTTTTACTTGCTGTGATTATTTGTTGTAGTTAGTTCCTTCCTTAAATTTTGAGGACAAAATTTTTCTAAGGGGGATAGACTTGTCACCCTCACTTTTCCAAATGAGGGTTATTTTATCAATTTGTATATAATTATTTTTAGAGATTAGTATTTATTTATATTGTATTAATAATTAATATTTGTGGTTGTGCTATTTATTAATTAATTAGAGGACTAGCCTATTAGTTAGACTTGACACTTGTGAATCCAATTAGACTTGTCATGACAATTATTTGAGTCTGACATGAAGCAAGCCTAATGGACCATTTTCACTAATTAATTAGGAGGATTAGACTAATTTGTATTAGTGTAGAAATTTTCTAAAATAGCCATCCTTAATTATTATTCATAATTCATCATGTGGGGGGTAAATTGATAGGTAAGAATATTTATTGTGGCGTATTGGGGATTTTAGCATCTCTATTGGATGTATATCATAGAGTAACTCATATGCGCATATCAAATATTTGATTTAATGGTCATAAATGTGTATTTTGTATATAAAGGTGTGTGTGTGTGCGCGCGCACGCTTGTATGAGTGAGGAAGGGGAGTGTTGGACTGTTGTTAGAAGCAGTGAGGGGCTACTTGTATTTTATACCTCGAGTGAGTGCAAACATGGTTCAACTAGGAGTGCATAAGAGGGTTTGTGGTACCTGTGTACTGCACAGGCAAATGCATAGTCTGCAAACTTGAAATACAGTAGCAGCAAGGGTAAGTTAGTGTACAATTGGGTTCAGATTGGACATAGATGACTGTAGGCAGTGAACTACTTAGAAAGGGTATTCAAATGAGAAATGTAATACCAATTGGAGTATCAGGCATATGGGTGAGTGACTAGAAGCATGTGAGCAGTGAACTTTGTCTTTGGTCCCAGTTGGGTTGTTGAGTATCAGTGCAACATGAGGGTTAGATGGAAGTGGGAAGTGCACAAATATGTCTGTATGTGGGTGTAGGTACAGAGGGAGTCAGGCCAATGTGTGACAGCAAAGGGGGACTTTCATGGACTACCTTAATAGCAGTAGCAAGTAATGTTGGGGTCGGGCTATATGCACATATAAGTAGCAATAGGTAGCTAACTGTTGTGTATCAGTTTTGAGGGGACTCTGCCTACAAAGATAGTTACAACAGTAGTTGCAACATTGCTAGGTGCAATGTAATTTTAGTTAGCAATAGCATTGGGGGTCAGTTGTTGGAATGTTTGAAGGAAGAGTTCGACTATTGGTTTTGGAAGAAGTGGCAGCAGTAGCCATTACCTTATTGGCATTGCAAGTCAATGGATACAACTATTTTTGGCAGCAAAGATGTATGTATCGGTGGAGAGGTATCTGATACCAAGGAGATTGTTCAAGTAACAACAAGGTATCAGTTATTTCTGTTAGTAACTTAGTGAGTTATCATATATGTATCTAGTTAGTTAAACTCTTAGTTAGTTTATATGCATATTAGTTAAGTTAGTATGAGTAAATAGTTAGTATCAATCATTGGTATGTTAGTATATTAGTGTATTAGTTAGTGTATGTTAGATATAGTTAGTAATAGTTAGGGTATTAGTTATACTTTACGGTAATAACCTTGTATAGCTAAGATAAGCTAGTATTAACTAGTTAGCGACCTTATAGACTAGAGTGACCTAGAAGAGCATGTTTAATACATTTTAGCTCATTATCACTTTATTATACCCAAATTGACATGTCATTCATATCTAGATGTGTGTGACACCAGCTTGGACACCGAGTGACATATTTTTCCCAGGACCAGAGGTGTGTACATTCTCCAATAGTTTCTTTATTTGGCAGTCTCTATGTTTCATATATTTAGTATTGAAATATTTAATTCCTGACATGATGGTTACACGGATTGGTATACGTGGATCATTGTCATAAGATATTATTTTTGTGATTACTCAGTGATCGCCGTGTCGTGCTTCGTGATTACTCAATGATTATTATGATATCTTCGTGATTATATAGACCGTGATTATAGTACATGATATTATAGACCGTACATTGTAATATACGTGTTATAACGTGTCATGATATAGATCCATATACTAGTCGGGGGATAGAGAAATATTAGTAAATATGTGATCATATCTTATAGCCCGTGATATAGTGTAGCCCGTGATAGCTAGCAGATTATGCAACTCACGTGTGGTCATGCTAGCTCCCATTTATTTATATAGACCGTGTTAGGCCCAAGCCGATCACATGTTTTGCTAATATTTTAAGGTACAAGCTATTATTTTATTTCCTTAGTTCGTGTTCATTATAGTGATATTCCTTACCATATTGCTCTCAGTTTATTCCATTACTTGCTTTGATTCTCTTTCTCGTGATATAGACTAGTTTAATTACTTGTATCATTTATTTTCTTTTCTATTACTATTTCATAGTTTTTATCAATTATTGGAACTTATATTGGGTTATACTTTGTTCCAATCCTGACTGGATATATTTTTCAGATGATTCATTAGAAGACTCGTGTCCTATGCACTACGAGCCACAAGATGGCGAGACAGTTGAGCCAGTACCCGTAGAGCCACTTGAGATAGTACCACAAGCTGGAGAGACTTAGACATTTCATTATGAGTTGTATTTATTTTCAGTAGACTTTATAACATGTATTATTATTTTGAGACTTATGTTGAGATTGGACTTGCATTGAGACTCTTATATTTCTTTTACTTCTAATCCATTTCGTGCCATTCTTCCTCTAGTTTGATATTATGATTGAGTATTAATTATTATTTATCGTATATTATATTGTTCATCCAATTAGAGTTGAGATGACCTGACAAGTACCTTATATATATTATGTGAGATGTGTAGATAGTTATGTTGACCCAGACAATGCTGAACCGTCGATGCATCGACGTAGGCTAGGCATTGTTCACCACTTGTGACCTTATTCCGGGTGCGGTCATTGTAGAAGCATGAAAAATACGCCGGATGATTATACGCGGCATATCGGTGCAGAGCAGCATAGGCAGAGGCCTTAAGAGCCATCAAGCGTGCAACAGAGCCTTTTCTGCTAGAACAGAGCATGAAACATAAAAGATCAAAAGACCATCCAGGCAAGGCAGTACGTCCAAGCCGCTTCAGCGTAAACAGGATGCTTCATCGCCTCCAGGGCGTAAAACTCCTCCCCTTTCATACGCAGCATTGAGGTGTGCAAGAGACGCTTCGTATTCCCCGAAGTGAACCTGTCAGATCCTGCAATGAACCTGTCAGAGCCTGCAATGAACCTGACGTCTGGACTTCTGGCAAAGGGATACGACTCGACTACCCAAGCGACGGCTATAATGATGGCACTGCACTGCCACCCAGGCTGTCAAATACCGCCATCCCCTTTGCGTAAACTGCTTTTTCAAGCACGAAGGGATACGCTGCCTTGTTTTACACAGGCAAAACGCGAGCTGTTTACGTTCTGCAGTAGACAAACCGCCTGCTAGGCCAAAAGCTGTACTTCGTACGGGGTTCGAGGCACGTCTCTTCGCCTAATGCACAGAGCAGTGACAGTTTCTCGAGGCACGTCTCTGCGACTGATGCGCAGAAAGGGTTGCAGACCGTCAAAGAACATGCCTCCACATTAAATGCACATGATGGTGGCAAATCTCGTCATTTAATGCAAGAGATTTGATTATATCTTCAAAAGCCGTAATTTTGGCTAAGACGTCCACATCAGCACTGTGGCACGGTACGCAGCGACTTCTACGCCCATTCAGCATTTGTGCTCATTCGGCTTCTATGCTTGCTCGGCCTCTGTGCCCCTTCGGCTTCTACGCCTGCTCGGCCTCTGTGCCCCTTCGGCTTCTACGCCTGCTCGGCCTCTGTGCCCCTTCGGCTTCTATGCCTGTTCGGCCTCTACGACCACTCGGCTTCTATGCCTGTTCGGCTTCTACGACCACTCGGCTTCTATGCCTGTTCGGCCTCTACGACCACTCGGCTTCTACGCCTGTTCGGCTTCTACGCCTGTTCGGCTTCTATGCCGGTTTGATAACTATTTGGCTTCTATGCCATGGTGACAGACATTTGGCTTCTATGCCAACCTCTTCTACACAATGGATACCTACATACGTGGCTTTTACGTTGTGATCTTCGTAGCAATTGTACGCGTTGTGTCCCTTAGTTGGACCCGCGTCACACGCTCATTCAAAAGATCATCTATACGCAGGCATTGGTTACTTTAACCGTTGTGTAAAAGGGTGCTGTACTTTCTACTCCTCGGTTGTTACACCGACGAAGTGGTCACTGTCACTAAAACTCTATAAATAGAGACCTCTATCAATGAGGAACAAGGGCGAAAAACTTAAAACTTGAAGATCGAACCAGGTCGACAAAAATTGGAAGATCGAGCCCGAGAGAGAGAGAGAGAGAGAGAGAGAGAGCACCCGGAGCTCAGGCAAAGAGTAGGGATCGACGACTTTGGCATCGCGCATCCACCCTCTCCTGCAACCTTCGAAGCTGCTTCCTGTCTTCTACGGCACTTCTTCAACATCGTGTGGTCCAAGGGCTAAAGTGATGACTGCAGATCAGACACCTATAGCAATATTTATCCAGATTAAATAAATTGTACTCCCATATCCTCGTATAGGATCAAATTGTACAAGTTTGTTTGTAAACCAAAGAAGGTGGGTTCTGTGTAAACCCCATATTGAATACATCTTCATTCTTTCGTTTAATACCACAAACAAGATGGCGACTCTGCTGGAGACATCTTTCTCTTTTGATGAGGAAGCAATTGCTCAACACGATGTGGTATCCGTGGGATCCGTGAAGAAGACGCTGGTCGTCCAATTCGACCAGTCTGCCTACGAAGACATGCTTCGAACCGGGGGTAGCTCTCACTCTCTCTCCGTCTAAGACAACAGGAAGCTGCGCAAAGTGTGGATGCCCAAGACATCCTCTACCATTCCTGTGGACTCTCCGATCTCTCCGACCAATGAGGTTGTAGCACTGCTCCCTCCGTGCCCTGCACGTAAAACTCAGTCTCCCGCTACGCGCGGTACAGACGAAACTTCGGGCAAAGCCTCAGCACTGACCCAGAAGTATTCACTGCGCTCTACGCGTAGGAACCAGTCTCCCGCTACGCGCGGTACAGACAAAACTTCGGGCAAAGCCTCAGCGCTAACCCAGAAGTATCCACTGCGCTCTACGCGTAGGAACCAGTCTCCCGCTACGCGCGGTACAGACAAAACTTCGGGCAAAGCCTCAGCGCTAACCCAGAAGTATCCACTGCGCTCTACGCGCAGAAACCAGTCTCCCGCTACGCGCGGTACAGACCAAACTTCTGGTAATACCTCAGCGCCAGGTCAGAAGTACAAATTATGCTCCAGGCGCAAGACAACATCTGACCTCTACGAGGAACCAGATGAGCGCCGTGATTTTCGCGAGGGGAAGCAAGCAGCAGAATACTCGACTCCTTGGCCGTTACGCCGACGAAGGAGCAATCTACCTACCCTCCGGATTACGCGAGAAGCCAACGGCCAGCTGAGGACCTCTTCAGCCTTACGCCACTCTGAGCAAATCTCCAAATTATGCCAGGCGAAGTCCCACGATGTAAAGCAATCTCAGGTTGCTACTCCTCCTGACCTGCACAAATACCTAATCCAGAAGCGTAAGGAGAGGAGACCTTCTAACATGCCTATTACGCCCCCTAGCGAGCAATGTTGTAATAGTCATAAAATTGTGATTGACTGCTGCTGTTCTAAAGCAAAACGGTCGGTTTTCGACCGATTGAGCTACTCTCAGTCTTTTCCGGATGAAGAGCCCGCGTATGCGTCCATGAACATGGCTTCACACATACCTAGAGAAGGGTCGAGCTTAAGACGTCATCCCTCAGGGCCTCCGAGCCGAAGAAGATTCGAAGACCTCCTCAGGAACACTGAAGCTGGGGTGTTCCAAAACACCCGTACAAGGTCACAGCAACCAGCTTCGTACTCGTCTGATTCCGACGCTGGGGGTCGCCAATCTCCCAGATCAGATGCTGAGAGTATAGAGTCGACTTCTGCAGCGACCTATACTTATCCTTCGAGGATGCCCAGGGAAATGGGAGTTTACGCCATTGAAGACAAACGCGAGGAAGCTTCGCCGTCAGGAAACGAGGAACAACGCATCACTATACTGGAGACGTCTCTGAAATAAATACAATCCATAATGGAGAACATGCACCAGATGATGCTAACTCAGCACGCAACTGCCATGGCTCAAGCGTCGGTCCCGCCAACTCATATACGTGTGGGGGTGGACTAGCCACCATCCAACCCAAGCCAAGAGCCTGCTCTAGATCAAGAGTCAGCAGTTCCTCCGCTTTCTTACTCGGTGAATATATTACCTCCCGTTGGAGTCACGATACATCCAACTCCATACTACACCGTAGCCCCGCTTCCAACTAAAAATCTGATGCAGGCAGTGGGGGAGTTGAAAGCCCAGTTTGACGCCTTGAAGCACAAAGATCAGCTCAAGAAACTGGGAATCAACCAGCCTTACCCAGCTATCTGGGAAGAAGTCCCTTTTTCTCCGAAGTACAAACCTCAGACTATGGCTCTGTTCGAAGGAAAAACATCGCCAAGTCAATACATGAACTATTTTAGTATGATGACGGTGTTGCTACAAGGGAACGACGCCCTCCTCACTCGGGTGTTCAAAGGCTGCCTCTCAGGAGTAGCCTATCAGTGGTACCGTAGCTTGGCGGACAACTGCATTACTTCCTTCGAAGACTTCAAAACTTTATTCTTAATGCGATTCTACGAGGGTGGAATGGACATGTCTATGTCCTCTCTCATCGAAGTCAAACAAAGGGAAAAGGAGGACGTTCGCACCATCATCGAACGTTTTCGTCAGGCCACCTTACAAATGCCTCCAGGAGTTCCAGACTCGGCATTAGTAGACATTTGCAGGAAGAACCTCCTTTCCGTAGTCTCGGTGTTTACAGGACCATATCAGTTCCATGAGTGGCCTTCGTTCATCGTCTCGGCAGTGGCCGCCGAAGACAACAGTCGCAAGACGCGCGACAATGGCATCATGATCTCCGCCTCCGATAGAGGCAAAAGGTCATCTCCCAGCAGCGACCATCCTTGCAGCTCCAAGGGAAAAGAAGCTCTGACGGTCAATACGTCCAGACAAAAGACGGCGGCGACCACGCAGACGAAGCCCGGGACTTCCAGGCCCGTCGAAGTCTACTCTTTCGACGACGACGATATCCCTAGTATATTCGAGTGTCTCGTCAAAAGCGGCAAGATCACCCTTCCGGAGCTAAGACGGCCCCAAAAAGTCGGCAGTACTAACGACCCCAAATACTGCATCTTCCACAGATACATACACCACCAAACAAAGGCATGTTACATACTGAAGAGGAGGATCCAGGGGTTGATCGATGCTAAGGCCATCACTCTGCACAACACCGAGAAGACGGTCACGGCCAACATGATCTCTCTGCGGTTCGACGATCTGCCTTCCCAAGAGGTCATGAACGGTGTCACACCCATTTCTCGAGCTACGATGGACATCGTGTCACGACCCACACCCAGACATTCGGGCAAGAGTACGTGGGTACGTCCAGCCTACGCCGCAGTGTCGGCGGTAGTACGCTGTCTAGGTCATAATCATAGGTAATTTAGAATCTATCTCATCCACAATAAAGTAAATAGACAAGGAAAATGACAGGGAAATAGAAATGATAAGATTTTCATAAGACAAATTGTGATATACAAATTCATGGTTTAATACAGAATCCAGAAGATAAATCGGAGACAAACCCGATTACTGTGCTGAAAGAATATACTAGCTAACTGGCTGCTACTCCTCAAGGGTAGTCTCCTGAGTGGGAACTGGCTCCTCAAATGTGTCATCTGCTCCCTCATAGGGACCATAATATGTAGGGGCAAAGTCCTCATCATCGCCTAAAACAACGGATCCAGTCAGGAAAGGAGCAAAGTACGCAATGCACAACAAGATTTAAACTAAATATTTGTGACAGGTAGAAAATAACTGACTAAGCATCATGTTGAGAATATGCATAAGTAAGTAGTAAAATTAACTGAGAATTAATGCTATAAATCAGGACTATAAGTAAAACATGATTGATTGTTATAAACCAGGAATATGAGTAAAACAAGAATAAAATGTGACAGGAAATGTAACTGTAACAAGACAACAAGAACTACAACACGACAAGAAACTATGTGCGTGAACTTGTGTATTTAGAATACATAGTTGGCATGTAGGGGTTTATAAGGCTAATAAGGCATGCCATAGGCGGCTAGCAGTCAGGAATAACAAGTATAAGGCTGAGGGTACAATCGCGTACCAACAGCTAGCAGTCACGACAGGGGGAAGGGTAAACTACATGCCTCCTAGTATTCTCCCACCTGACACGAAAAGCAAGACATGAAATCCCAAAATCTAACACTAAGTGAAATCATCAATGGTACTAGTAAAGCAAGGAATTAATTATCACAATATAAAGATTAAACTTGAAGTGCAGGTACTTGCCTGATGTTTGGATCCAATTACAGTTTTGTGTCTCGGAGAAATTCCAGAAATATGTCCAGATGCTGAAATAAACATTACCATCATGCTCAAAAGATATCAAATAGCTAGAAACGTCTGTCCTTGAGTCCAATTTGGAGACAAGGGCAAGAACGGCAATTTCGGGTCAAACGGGGTCCGCTTGTGGGCCCGCATTGCACCGAAAAATGTGTCAGGGTCAAAGGTCTCCAAATTTACCAAACTTAGTGTCAACAGGTCAAGAACGATGATACGAACCCAATGGAACTTTCAGAATTGGATTCCGATAAGTCGATCACGAAATCGCCCGTCGAGCGGGGCCTGTGGGGCCCACGACACGCGATTTCGTCAACGTTCTCAGAATCAAACCAAACTTGGGTCACAGGACCAGCGTATCGCTACGAGTCCGATGGAGCAAGTTTTGTTTCGATCCGATGTGTGTACAGGAAGTTACGGCTTGATACAGAAAAGGCGGATACGGGGCGGTGTCCGCGGATACGCGTTGATCCCGGTGTGCACGCACACCCGAATCGACTTTCGCGAAATCCCACACGTCCGTATCAACGACGCGCACGTATTTGTGAAGACCGCACGCGACCAAGTCGTCCCGTTTGGCGGGGCATACCCAGTTCCGGGGTGAATCGGGGTGTTGTTTTTCCTGTTTTTGGATCGCGGTGTGCGATCACAACAGGACGCGATGCCCCGAGCGGTTTGTTCGGGCACCGAGAGGGTCATACAGGTTTCGCAACGCAATTTACGAAATTAAAAATGGGGCAGCGAGGAGAAAGATATGAGTACCTGAACTGGGTCCGAAAATCGGGTCTTTACCGTGTCCGACACGACACAGGACACAGTGTCCTGTGTCCACTGTCGTGTCCGACTGAAATAGGGTTAGGGTTAGGGCTTGGACACGGCCGGAGGAGGGCGGCTCGGGCGGCTCTGCGGCGGAGGAAGGCCGAGGGCGGCTCGCCGGGGGAGCGGGGCGTGCGGGGACGGCCGGCACGGTGGGGAGGAGCGGTGGTGGCCAAGGAAGGGGCTGGGCAGGGTGGGGACTCGGAGAGTTTATAGGAGGGAGGGAAAGACGTGGGGCAGAGGGAGGCGGCGGCCAACGCGGGGGCGGGGGCGCGTGGGCGCTGGCCGGGCGGAGCGGCGGGCGGCTCGCCGGCGGAAATGGGGGGGGGACCGGGTCGACTGGGTCAGGGGGGAAAGCGGGTAGCGGTCGGGTCGGGTTCGGCCGGGCGGACCCGACCCGACCCGTTAGGGTGTTGGGCTGGCCGCGGGCCGGGCTGGGCTGGAATGGGCCGGAATATAACATATAATAATAATAATAATAATAATAATAACAATAATAATAGTAATAATAATAATAATAATAATAATAATTAAATAAATAGTTTTTAGGTGTTTTAAAATAGGTCCGGGGTCCAATAAATTCCAGAAAAATTACCCTAAGTCCAGTTTTCCATTTTACACCCAAAAATATTATTTTCATAATATTTTAATATCATTTATTATCTATTAAAAATCATTTAATATTAAAAATCCTGATTTTAATTACAGAAAATTCTCCGAAAATTCCAAAAAATTGTGAAAAAAATCCAAGTTTAATATTTTTGAAATATCAGGTGTTTAGAATCTATCCAACTTATAAAAATTTCGTCCTCGAAATTTAAAATATGGTAGGGTTCTATCTATCCAATCTTACTTTATTACAGTCTAACGAGTTTCTCTCAGGTGAACATTGCGGTCGCTACCCAACTTAGAATTTACCCATCTATCCTCTAAGGCTATGCAACTAGTAAAGCTATGTCCCAACTTATTTAATCATGGTATTGAATCTTTTAAGTCTTTAACACAAATACACCACCTATGGTATTCCCTTAGTCATAAAGGGTTATCATCAATTCGACCGGTCTGAGGGGTATATCTAGTACTATCTATATATCAAACTTATACCAAGCACAGGATTTTGTCTTTTCGAAAATAAGGGAAGACGAGGATCAATAATAAAGAGTTCAAGGGCGAGGTGGTAGAACAGAGGTATAGGGATCAAGGCATTTAAGGAATTCTAATAGGAATTGTCAGGCGATTATGGATTGAAATTCTATTCTGGTAATCATTTATTCTAATGCTCGTATTAGTACAGTTATGTAACTGCTACGATATGCTTGGACATATTTAGGGGGGGCAAGTATACTAGTCAACTATATATCTCAATCCACGTAAAGTAGTCGTGCGAATGCGAATCAAAATGCACTAAGGTTGATCAGACCGTAGTACACTGATTCTGAATAGACACTTGTATTAGTGGGGTTGATCAGGCCTCAATAATACATGTGTCATGAACAAGCCCGATAAAGAGTAAGCTTGCAAAACTAGGCTATAAAATAGCAGCATAAGTCAAGTTCAGCAAAATTAAGTGTGCTAGATGATGATGAAAAGGGGGTACAAATTATTTAAGTTCACAAAACAACACACAATAAGCATAATAGCAAAAGACTCTAAAATCTTTATAGTTATCAAATATAAAAGCATACCAGGTTATTAGTAAGTTCAAGTTTACTAGGTTGGGGCTGAGGTCACGAACCAATAGGCACGAGCTAAATAATACTAGAAATGGCAGCTAAAAAATCACTTACGCGCATTAGCTACTCCAAGAGTCTGCGCGTTCTCCACGGTCATGCTGGTAGAGCATCTCGTGGTGATCTTGTAGGAACCTCGTTGCTTTGCTGGTAGATCCTTTACTCTCCATCCAAAAATAAACGATAAAGGCGCACAGGAATCACGGCAGGATGCAAGTCAATAAAATGATTCGAAGCCGATATGAATATCAAGAATGATTCAATCAAGTGGATGAGCTTTTTCCTAAATCCTTAATTTTATTGCAGGCCTGTTCGGTCTCTAAGTTAAAACCGAACAATTTAGTCGTTGGACCTGCATGGGCCACCACAAAAATGTGTCACGACCCGCATCCGGACATTCGGGCACGAGTACGTGGGTACGTCCAGCCTACGCCGCAGTGTCGGCGGTAGTACGCTGTCTAGGTTATAATCACAGGTAATTTAGAATCTATCTCATCCACAATAAAGTAAATAGACAAGGAAAATGACAGAGAAATAGAAATGATAAGATTTTCATAAGATAAATTGTGATATACAAATCCATGGTTTAATACAGAATCCAGAAGATAAATCAGAGACAAACCCGATTACTATGCTGAAAGAAAATACTAGCTAACTGGCTGCTACTCCTCAAGGGTAGTCTCCTGAGTGGGAACTGGCTCCTCAAATGTGTCATCTGCTCCCTCATAGGGACCATAATATGTAGGGGCAAAGTCCTCATCATCGCCTAAAATAACGGATCCAGTCAGGAAAGGAGCAAAGTACACAATGTACAACAAGATTTAAACTAAATATTTGTGACAGGTAGAAAATAACTGACTAAGCATCATGTTGAGAATATTCATAAGTAAGTAGTGAAATTAACTGAGAATTAATGCTATAAATCAGGACTATAAGTAAAACATGATTGATTGTTATAAACCAGGAATATGAGTAAAACAAGAATAAAATGTGACAGAAAATGTAACTGTAACAAGACAACAAGAACTGCAACACGACAAGAAACTATGTGCGTGAACTTGTGTATTTAGAATACATAGTTGGTATATAGGGGTTTATAAGGCTAATAAGGCATGCCATAGGCGGCTAGCAGTCAGGAATAACAAGTATAAGGCTGAGGGTACAATCGCGTACCAACAACTAGCAGTCACGACAGGGGGAAGGGTAAACTACATGCCTCCTAGTATTCTCTCACCCGACACGAAAAGCAAGACATGAAATCCCAAAATCTTACACTAAGTGAAATCATCAATGGTACTAGTAAAGCAAGGAATTAATTATCACAATATAAAGATTAAACTTGAAGTGCAGGTACTTGCCTGATGTTTGGATCCAATTACAGTTTTGTGTCTCGGGAAAATTCTAGAAATATGTCCAGATGCTGAAATAAATGTTACCATCATGCTCAGAAGATATCAAATAGCTAGAAATGCCTGTCCTTGAGTCCAATTTGGAGACAAGGGCAAGAACGGCAATTTCGGGTCAAACGGGGTCCACATGTGGGCCCGCTTTGCACCGAAAAATGTGTCAGGGTCAAAGGTCTCCAAATTCACCAAACTTAGTGTCAATAGGTCAGGAACGATGATACAAACCCAACGGAACTTCCAGAATTGGATTCCGATGAGCCGATCACGAAATCGCCCGTCGAGCGGGGCCTGTAGGGCCCATGACACGCGATTTCGTCAACGTTCTCAGAATCGAACCAGACTTGGGTCACAGGACCAGCGTATCGCTACGAGTCCGATGGCGCAAGTTTCGTTTCGATCCGACGTGTGTACAGGAAGTTAGGACTTGATACAGAAAAGGCGGATACGGGACGGTGTCCGCGGATACGCGTTGATCCCGGTGTGCACGCACACCCGAATCGACTTCTACGAAATCTCACATGTCCGTATCAACGACGCGCACGTATCTGTGAAGATCGCACGCAACCAAGTCGTCCCGTTTGGCGGGACGTACCCAATTCCGGGGTGAATCGGGGTATTGTTTTTCCTGTTTTTGGATCGCGGTGTGCGATCACCACAGGACGCAATGCCCCGAGCAGTTTATCCGGGCACCGAGAGGGTCATACAGGCTTCGCAACGCAATTTACGAAATTAAAAACGGGGAAGCGAGGAGAAAGATATGAGTACCTGAACAGGGTCCGAAAATTGGGTCTTTATCGTGTCCGACACGACACAGGACACAGTGTCCTGTGTCCACTGTCGTGTCCGACTGAAATAGGGTTAGGGTTAGGGCTTGGACACGGCCGGAGGAGGGCGGCTCGGGCGGCTCTGCGGCGGAGGGAGGCCGAGGGCGGCTCGCCGGGGAGCGGGGCGTGCGGGGACGGCCGGCATGGTGGGGAGGAGCGGTGGTGGCCGAGGAAGGGGCTGGGCACGGTGGGGACTCAGGGAGTTTATAGGAGGGAGGGGGGACGTGGGGCCGAGGGAGGCGACGGCCAGCGCGGGGGCGGGGGCGCGTGGGCGCTGGCCGGGCGGAGCGGAGGGCGGCTCACCGGCGGAAGCGGGGGGACCGGGTCGACTGGGTCAGGGGGGAAAAGCGGGTAGCGGTCGGGTCGGGTTCGGCCGGGCGGACCCGACCCGACCCGACCCGTTAGGGTGTTGGGCTGGGCCGTAGGCCGGGCTGGGCTGGAATGGGCCGGAATATAACATATAATAATAATAATAATAATAATAATAATAATAATAATAACAATAACAATAATAATAATAATAATAATTAATTTAATAATTAAATAAATAGTTTTTAGGTGTTTTAAAATAGGTCCGGTGTCCAATAAATTCCAGAAAAATTACCCTAAGTCCAGTTTTCCATTTTACACCCAAAAATATTATTTTCATAATATTTTAATATTATTTATTATCTATTAAAAATCATTTAATATTAAAAATCCTGATTTTAATTACAGAAAATTCCCAGAAAATTCCAGAAAATTATGAAAAAAATCCAAGTTTAATATTTTTGAAAAATCAGGTATTTACACATCGTCAATATCCCTCCATCTAGAGATCAAAATCAAGACCTGGTACCCCTGACCACCCGACAGGGCGAGATTATGTGGGTTCATCCGGATTTGGTGTCAGAGCTCGAGGAAGAGACTAAAGCTACTAAAGCTACGTCTAGAAGAAGCTCCAAGCGCAAACCATGCCATATGGTCGCAACTTCTTCGCCATCGAACGAAGATGAGGTACTTGCTGCAACCCGTTCAGGGAAAGCCTACCTCAACGACTGCGGAGCAAGTCAGGAGGATGCACCGGCGGACGCTTCAACTGCCAAACCTTCAGGACCAGGCCCTGTCGTACCAGAGGCCAGCCCTTCAAAACCTACACCGGCAGACAAAGGAAAGCAAAGAGAAGTGCGCTTTGATAAACCTGTAAAAAACATTCCAAACAAAGGTTTTGAGAAGCCATACAACTTCGATATCCTGGCCCAACTGGCTAATACACCAGCCAGGCTCTCCATCTTTGAGCTACTCAGGCTCTCCCAAGACACTCGTCTAGCCCTGAGTGAAGCGTTGATGCAGGCGGAGGCATGCTTGACCCAGCTCAAGTCCCCCGATGAAGAACCAGTGGCATGTCCTCAATGCCACAGTGTGATGGAGGTGGTCCCAAATATCACTTTCACCCAAGTCGACATGCTGTTAAAACATAACAAGCATGACAGGCCCCTCTATTACACCGGGTACGTCGGTTCCATGGAGGTTGATCGGATTCACATAGATTCGGGATCGTCGATTAGCATCATCCCTCACAGTCTGCTTAGACCATTGAGGATTCCTACCAGCGAACTGGCTTACACCTCCACTACGATCGTGGGTTTCAACGCCGGAAGAAGTAAGCCGTTGGGGAAGATTCGCCTAAGGATCCAGATTGGCAACCTCAGATCGGTGGCCACATGTTACGTGATCGATTCAGAGGTGTCCTACAACATTTTGCTAGGAAGACCGTGGATCCACGATCACAACATCGTTCCTTCAACTCTACATCAATGCCTTAAATATGTAGACCCCCAAGGAATGGTACAAACGAAGGTTGCCTACCTATACCCGTTTAAAGGAGTAGAGTCCTACTATTTTGATGCCGTGTTGTACTCTCAAGACCACACGGAAGAAATATCGGGCGAGACGGAGAAGGAATCCCACCGGGAGAAAGGAAAACCCCCTGCCGCGCTGCCGCTGTCGATCAGAGTAAAAGGACGAACCACTCGTCCAAAAGCCATAGAGCCTATGACTATTTACCTGAATAAATCTAGCTCAGGAAGAGGAAGCAATTCTCCAGCGGTCACTCTGAACCAGAAGCCTCCACCTTTGGTCATCAACCTTCGGTGCAACGGGCAGCCGACCGATGTAAACGCGACCAGGAACGGAGTTCCAGATGATAATAAACATCCTCTTTTCCAGTACGTTAATGCTCAAATTCCAAATCAGGAATCCACTCCCCGCGACGAGATAGAACCCATAGCACAAAAATTCTTGGAAGCTATAAACTACTACCATCCGTATGTCTGGGAAGTAGCGTCATCATCCAACGTCATCACAACGTATGGACCCCATGAGGATTCTATCTTTATTGTTCCGCCTACCTGCAGCAGTCAGCGTCCAATATTCTTCGGCCGCATGCGCAATCAACCGGCTAACCAGGAAGATCCTTTCGATGACGATACCGGGAAAATGCAAGTTCATCGATACAGCCCGCAAGCGCTGAAGATCATGCAGAACATGGGCTACGACTTGAAGCGGAAGCCAGTCCTCAACTACAGAAGAGGCAGACGAACGCCGCCGCGCGGTGACCCCCGCTATCGACAAACTCGTTTCGGGTTAGGGTACGCCACCTCCCTTACGACTTCCAAGTCAGACGAGGACATCTTTTCCTCCTCCCAGAACGGCTTGTCGCCCCCCGACTCACCTGATGCTCTCAAACAAACACTATCAGTAAATATGGTGGTGACAGATCCCTCAGGAGCAGATGAACAGGATTCTGAGCCGTTTGAGAATGACTCTTGGGCTCAACAAATGGATACGCAGTGGGAATTCCGCTTCGAACAAAGAGAACCTCCCACCAAAGATAAGTTACCCAAATCGATGTTGGGGGTGAACTTTCGCCAAAGCCGATATTTATCAGTGACAATCTTTCCCCAGCTGAAAGGGAAGAAATCATACAGCTGATAAAGGAATACGTCGACGTCTTTGCATGGGATTATGGGGACATGTCGGCTCTAGACCCGAAGGTGGCTACTCACAAACTCAACATATTGACCGACTCAAAGCCTGTGAAGCAGCACCAACGCCGGTTCCGCCCAGACATGATGGACGCCGTTGAAGCTGAAGTAAAGAAGCTGATAGCCTGTGGTTTCATCCGGGAAGAACAATATCCCGACTAGATCGCCAATGTTGTCCCAGTCATAAAGAAAAATGGGAAAATACGTATCTGTATCGATTACCGAGATCTGAATGCAGCCTGCCCCAAGGATGAGTTCCCTCTTTCCATCATGGACATCATGATCGACAACACCTGCGGTTTTGAACGTATGTCTTTCATGGACGGATTCTCAGGATACAATCAGATCAAGATGCATCCAGAAGACGAGAAGCACACTGCCTTCCGGATACCATTGGGGGTATATTGCTATACAGTCATGCCCTTCGGATTGAAGAACGCCGGGGCTACATACCAACGGGCTATGAGTAACATATTCCATGAGCATTTACGCAAAACAGTGGAATGTTACGTAGATGACATAGCTGTCAAGAGTCGCCTCAAGGGTGATCACATTCAAGACTAGAGGACGGTATTCGAGTTAATGCTCCAACATCAACTCAAGATGAACCCTACGAAGTCCTTTCTGGGTGTATCCAGTGGCAAGTTCCTAGGATTTGTCATCACCGCCAAAGGCATCCAGGTGGACCCCGATAAAGTCCAGGCAATCGTGGAAATGCGACCGCCCCGTAATCTGAGGGAACTTCAGGGATTTCAAGGCCGTCTGGCTTACATCCGGCGATTCATATCCAACCTCTCGGGAAGATATCAGACCTTTTCTCATCTCATGAAGAAAGGTGTATCCTTCGTGTGGGACGAAGCCTGTCAGCAAGCGTTCGGAGATATCAAGCACTACCTCACCAGTCCGCCAGTTCTGGTGCCTCCCGTCATGGGAAGACCATTCTTGATGTACGTTCGAGCGATGGATCATTCACTAGAAGCTCTTCTCGCACAGAAGAATGACATGGGTCATGAACAGGCTATCTACTACCTCAGCAGGATGATGGTCGGAGCAGAACACCGGTACAACCCAGTGGAGAAAGAATGCTTAGCTCTGATGTTCGCTATCCAAAAGACGCGGCACTACGTCACCGGCCAGACTATCCACATCATCTCCAGGATCAATCCTCTTCGAGTACTGATGAGCAAGCCGAGTATTCTTAATTCCTGACTCGCAACTTGGGCGATGCTGTTAACACCATATGACATGGTATACGTACCGCAGAAGTCCATCAAAGGCCAAGCGCTGGCCGACTTCCTAGCTGCTCATCCGATCCCGGAGGCCTCCAAATTATACGAAGACATTCCCGACGAAGTTACAGAATGTAATTCCGCAATGGAAGGTGACGCATGGCAACTGTTCTTCGACGGCGCCTCCAGGACTGGTCCCCAGGGAAACGTGGTTTCAGGGGTAGGAATCGTCCTAGTCACTCCTGATAAACTCGTCATCTACCGGGCATATTCTCTTAACGAACTATGCTCCAACAATGTGGCAGAATACAACGCCCTGTTAATTGGACTCCAAGTCGCTAAAGAGCTGGGGGTCGAGTCCCTGGAAGCTTTCGGTGATTCTCTGCTTATCGTCAATCAAGTCCGAGGAATATATGAAGTCCGAAATCCAGACCTCATCCCCTATCACCAAGCAACGGTCGAGATAGCCATGACATTCAAAGGGTTTTTCCTAGAGCATGTACCTCGATCCCAGAATCTGGAAGCTGATGCCCTAGCCAGTCTAGCTGCAGATTTAGCCACTCCTATAAGAAGGCAGGATTCGATAATCCTTCTTAACAGAGATTTATTCTGCGTGAAGAACAACTTTCACATAGAACGCAACTACCCTGTGAATACGGATCCCCCAGGAAGAGACTGGAGAAGTCCCTTCATAGATTTCGTCGCATACGGAATCTTGCCAGAGGACCCCAAAGAAGCAGTATCCGTCAAAAGACGATCATTACGCTTCTACTTCGATGCATCTTCACAATGCCTATATCGTCGGACTAACGACGGACTGCTATTAAGATGTCTCTCAGGCAATGAAGCACAGCAGATTATCCGGGAAGCTCACGATGGCGTATACGGAGCGCATCAGCTCGGTCCTAAGCTACAGGATCGTATCAGGAGAATGGGCTATTACTGGCCCACTATGATCACAGATGCGATCAGCTATGCAAGACAATGCAGAGCCTGTCAGGTTCATGCAAACTTTATACATCAACCGTCTAAATATCTACATCCTACGGTAATATCCTGGCCCTTCGAAGCATGGGGTATGGATATCATAGGTCCTATTCACCCGTCTTCTTCCAGAGGCCACCGGTTCATACTGGCCATCACGGATTACTTCTCTAAATGGGCAGAGGCGATCCCTCTGGCATAGGTAAAGGCGTCTGACGTAATCAGCATCATCAAGCATCACGTCATTTATCGCTTTGGGATTCCCCGAAGGATAATCCATGACAATGGGCCTCAGTTCATCAGCCAAGCGTTCCATCGATTTTGCGATAAAAATTGAATACGTAATATTGCCTCTACGGCATATTATCCAGCTGCTAATGGTTTGGCGGAAGCTTTCAACAAAACCATTATCAAACTCTTGAAGAAGTTCGTCTCTTCGAACAAAAGAGACTGGAACGAGAAGCTGGGCGAATGTCTCTGGGCATACCGCACAATGGTACGGACACCGACAGGTTGTACCCCCTTTTCGCTGGTCTACGGGAGCGAAGCAGTTCTTTCCATCGAAGTCCAGATCCCGTCGCTCAGGATAGCCGTGACTAATGAGCTGACCCAAGAAAAGAATGACCTGTTAAGGCTTCAGGAGCTCGAAGGATTAGACGAGAAATGCCTCCAAGCTCAACAGCGCATCGCGCTCTACCAAGTACGCATTTCCAGAGCTTTCAATCATAAAGTAAAGAAAAGAGTGTTCAAGGTCGGCGAGCTAGTCTTAGCCGTAAGAAGGCCGATGATTCTCACTCACAGGAGTAAAGGGAAATTTTAGCCCAAGTGGGAAGGCCCTTATGTGATCGAGACAACGTTCTCGAATGGCACTTACAGGTTAGCCCAGCCTAATGGAGACCTATTAATGACTCCTATCAATGATAAATTCCTAAAGAGGTACTATGCTTAACCTCCTCTACCCTAGGGTAGAATATAGCTGGAATCCCAATTCTGACAAAACTACTTCCACAACGAAGCTAGTTAGGTCATATTCTATCATGTCCGTATGACCTCTGAATAGGTATGTCCTGCTAGAAGTTTATCGAGAGTTTATCACGTCCATACTACCTCTGATATCACTCTCACCTAAACCTGTCATTTATATTCTGAAATGATGGGTCCACAAAGTCAGAAAAGATTCGCTTTATTTCCAAAAAGAGCAGAATTACATTAGGGAAGCTAAAAGCAAGAAAGGGTACATCATTACGGGGGAGCAGTCAGATCACGAATCAGCTTCGCCAGTGCAGCTACCTTCTCGCCCCTAGAAACCAAGGCATCAGCGCGGGCCCGCTCCAGCCGTGCCTCAGGATTGTTCGTAAAGGACAGTTCGGCCCTTGCCCGAAGAGAGCCAGCTCGAGCAGCTTCTGCACGCTCCAGGTCCCGTCGCGCGGTGCTCAGTCGACCAGATGCTACGCCTAGACCTGCCAGCGACTGAGAAGCCCACTCCTCTGCCCGGGCGAGTTTCTCCTTCAACTTGCGGACCCTCGCTGCGTTCCCTTCGTGCTCGGATTAGCACTTCGTCTCGAGAGCAAGAGCCTCCTCCACGACGGCCTTTCTTTTATCCGTCTCCAGCTTACGGGCTTTGATAGAGTTATCCATGCTCTCCAGCTGTTTGGTAAGCCGCACAGTCATGGAGTCGTATCTGGCCTGGACTTCGGCTTCAAAACTGCCCCGAGTCAGCTGCAAGTATTCGTTAATGGGTTGCTCCAACCCATTAACCATCGCCTCCAGGGCGTCAGCTACCCCGGAATCGCCGAACTCTCTGACGGCCCCAATCAAAAACTGGGAAGCCTTCTTCAGGCTCTCAAAATCCAGATTCTTCGCCAACACCATTGTTATCAGCGTATTCAAATTGGCGTAGAAGGTGCCGGTATATAGCTCGGTCAACGCAACCAGATCTGGTTGAACGCCAGGAGTGGCCACAATATTGACGAGTTTCCCTCCAAGGACGATTACAGACGAGGTGGCCACAGCCGCCGCCTCGACAGGTGGTGCGACCGAAGAAGGTACGGCAACGACGGTCGAAGTCACCATCGTACTCACAAGAGGCGAGGTCACGATGATGGGTTCGTCCTCCTCTTGAGATGAAGAAACCACTCCGGGCGAGCTGGCCCCCAAAACCATTTCCTTCTCGAAGTGGAACGCCTCCGTATCATCGTCAGGAGCCCGAGCAGAGCCAGAAGGCATTTCAACGCTATACTCCCCGTGGGCACCATCCCCTGAGAAGAGGACAAGAAAGTTGACATCAATATGATAGTAATCTTTCTAAGAGGAGACATAAAGATGACCTTTACCCGTAGCCAACGGTATATATGCCGCGTCTGCAGCCGGTGTAGCTATGTCACGCCTTAATGACGCAATACGAACTGTCATACCTGGAGAAGGAGGTGGGCCAACCGACATCGCCAGGAGCTCCACCAAGCCTCTGCTAAGACGTGTTCGAGGTTCGTCAGCTGGAACCTCGCTGGTCATGCTCACGGACGCAGCAGGAGTTTCCTCCGTTGTTGGTCTAGAGGAAGATTCTCCCATTTGCCTCGGTCACGCGGGCGATTTCATTCCACTACCGGAGGCAGTGGCAGCAACGGCAGCCTCAAGCAGGAGTTCTCTGACACCGCCAGCCGAAACTGAGGGTCCCTCTCCGAGAGACGGGAAACCTCCAATCAAAGGGACATCCCCAACAGGAGAGGCAGTAGGTTCCTCTCTAGGAGCCTCAATGCCAGGAATCCGGATAGGGCGATCAGCCGTCTTCTTCTTCCTCTTGCGAGGGAAAGTCTGCTTCGAGACAGAAGCCCTTCGCTTCCCTGAGATCGCCAAAGCCCCCGCAGGCGAAGGCACTTCACACCTCGGCACCGACACCAGAGGCTCATCCAGAATGGCGAACTCCTCGCCCTCGTCAGATGAAACCGAGGGGACTTCGATTCTTCCCCCAGGCTTGGAGGAAGGCACCTTGAAGCTTCCAAGAATGTCAAAGTCGCGATGGAGGGTATTGATCGCTACGTAGAACTGAGCATACGAATGGAGGATGCACAGTCCGTGGAGAGGGTGACGACTGGCATAATGAAGATTGCTCCCGTGTAACCCATGATGAAGTACCGCCACCCCCTGGCTCCATCAATGAGTCCGCCCCGGGACCTGAAGCTGGTGATGGCATTGCCCACGTGCAGCTGATCGTACCCAAACTGCCTCGCGAACCGACTGGGCAAGTAAGGCTCGAAGAAGCAATGATCCTCGCTTCTGTACAGCAAATGGGAGGGTCTGATGCAGACCAACCAATTAAAGGCTTCCGGGGAAAGATTGGTCTTTTCTCCGCCTAAATCCTCGAGCCTAATCCCCGACTGATTACGATGTACAGAAGGGACGGTACAGAGGAGCTTCCAACAATGACCAAGGCTCAGCGCCAGCCGACAGTCCATGACTGTGGTCATGTTCCAGAGGGAGCCCTTATAGTTCAGCAAGAAACTATCCCCCGTGCTGCTACCAGGACCGGGAGACATCACCCGGGGGTTGTGAAGAATTAACCATCCCATCAAGTACAGGTATGGTAATTCCACCCGGGGAAAACTCTCACGCCGAGCTTCATCGACGAGCAACCCGTCAGTCATGGCTCGCAGTCCAGCCTGTATATGGCACACCATGGCAGGAAGCAAGCCTAGCCTTGCCCCGAACACCAGACGGACGGCGGGCCACAGGATGTTCCGATGAATGTGGTCCGCGGATGCGGTGCCAGGCACCACTACTCGACGCAGCCATAAGGAGAGAAAGCCGGCCAGCTTGGCTTCCTCAGACAAAGGCCTGCGGCAGCGCCTCAAGTAACTATAGGCCTTAGTGCCTTCAGGGTACTTTCCTACCCTGTCATTGAGAAACTGGTCTGGAGCGTTGGCCTCCTCCATAAGGTCCTTAACGACCTCGGCACTGAGCACGGCCAAACAGTTCACGGGCTCATGCTTGTCCCCCGAAACCTTCACCGACTTGACGGCCCTGGCCCGGTGGAAGAAGAGGTAGGACATCTACTTAGTGGTGTGAGCCAAGTCAGAAGGCTCATTATAAAAGGTAGTGCACGCGAGGTAGTGGCACATCAGCTCCTGATACACCTCCACAACCCGAGGATCCGAGTCCTCCAACTCCCGGTTGGTAGGAACATACTCTTCATACGGGATATCCCCCATCGGCAGTCTCGAGATCGCTGCCATTTCGTGGAGGGCCAACCCCAACTCCCCCAGTGGAGTGGCGAAGGTCCCGGTGAGCAAAATGTATCGCTACATCAACGCCAGAAAGAGGTTAGGATTGGGAGGCAACCCAACACTCGTCACGCTCACGGTGGCATACAGTCCGATGATTTCCAGCTCTCTCCGAAAATGCTTCAAAGCCTAGTCAACTAGGCAGGACCATCGGAGATTTGTTGGGGTGATCCACCCATTGCACCGAGGATTCTCCTTGGGGTATACCCCCCTCGCACCATGAAGTCATTACAGAAAGTCGGCAATTGCACCGGCTGGATCACTGAACTGTCTTCACTCGGGACGCTGCCCGGGCACAGTCCCCTGAACAACGTCACGACACCAGTGGGGCGGCTGACGAACGAACCCCGGTCGGCTCCTTTCAGATGAAAGATCTTTCCCGGCTTCCCGTGAAGATCAGGAGTCAGCGTCCACGACATCCTCCTACGATGTGTGGCATGGAAGAAAGCCGAGATCGGATAATCTCTCAGCATCGTAGGCAGATACAAGACCACGCCCTCGGCAGGGAAAACCCAGGGTTCTCTCTTGGGCTTCGTCTGGGACTGCTTGTCTATCATGTCCCCAAAGAGGAAGGCCGGCTTGATGTACTGCTCCCTATCTACGTACGTTAGGGGCTCCCCGTTGATCATTCTCAGCAGCATTCGCTCGCCCTGAGCCGATATCAAGATCTCCCTCCCTTTGGGATACTGGGGTCCGGAGATAGGAAATGTCACGTGCGACAGATCCTCCAAGTAGTTCGAGTGCAGCATCCCAACAGCGGATCCCATCACCTCGGCCAGTGGAGACTCATGCAAGTCGACTGCAAAAATGCAAGGAAAATACGTCATTATGAACCTTGCAACATAAAGACCAAGAAGCGACAGTCGGTGCTTGACGCTAAGACTGTACGAAATTTGGTCATCCTACGCCAGGAGTCATATCCCGAAAGCGTAATTGGCGGTATACGGTCCGTGCTTTACGCCAGACTGCCAAAATTCTAGTTATTGCGCCGGAGGTCCCATCCAAAGCGTAAAACTAAAATTTTACAGTATACACCAAGTCTTCGGCAGCCAGAGCTTTTACGCTCATAACTACGAAGACATAGAGTTTTTACGCTGACACATTAGAAATGTAGGCGTAAAAGATGAAAACATCTCCATGCGTTATCTTCCTCAAAGAGGCTATCAGCACAGAAGACGACCTAGCGCGGTCACGTTCAACGTGTGCGAAGGATTTTTTGTCGTTCTTTGTCATTTCCGATGGCTATACCTCTAAGACCGGGTGCGCTACTCGTCGGCAGGATCCTTCGCTCAGAAGGAAGTTCGCATCGCCCGGCCGAAGACTCTCTCACCGGGGCAGAAGCATGAGAAGAAGAGCCTATGCTCTTTCCCTTGGTGGAGAGGGTTTGCTTCGGCGCCATTACTAGAAACCTGGAGTGCTCGAAGAAAGTACGAGGGGAAAAAACTTAAACAATCAAAGCTCTCTCTCGCAGAAGACGGATAAAAAGTTTCTCTCTCCAGAAGCTTGGGATATATATAGAGTTTGGGTCGACTCCTCGAATCCTCAGGCGGCTCCTCAAAACCCCAACCGAATCTCACAAATTAAATATTTGGTTATGATTGGGTACTACGTCAGCCCGCTAACACTCGAAAGACGGACAGTCAGCAAATTCGAAGAGTTTTTCGTGCAAAAGCAGGTCAGTGGTTCCTATGCTAAGGAGCTTTCTACGTTCGACAGCAACAGATCTACGGTTTTACGCTCGCAAGCTACAAGTCTATGGTTTTTATGTCCGGATGTCTTTGTGCTCGGTAGCTTTTATGCTCGAGAGGCTACAAACCTACGACTTTTTACGCTCAGCAGGTACCAAATCGCTGATCTCACGCTCGGTGTCGTTTAGTTTACGCTCGGAGGCAACAGATCCGCAACCTCTACGCTCGAAAGATTTCTTTCATTCACAGGCTACAAATCTACAGTTCTACGCTAAGGAGCTTTCTACGCCCGACAGCAACAGATCTACGGTTCTATGCTCGCAAGCTATCAGTCTATGGTTTTATGCCCGGATGCCTTTGTGCTCGGTAGCTTTTACGCTCGAGAGGCTACAAACCTACGACTTCACGCTCAGCAGCTCCAAATCGATGATCTCACGCTCGGTGGCTTTCTACGCTCAACAGGCCTACGAACTCAAGATTTTTAGCTCATCTACGCTACGGATATCTGACCTTCCGCATATTCGAACTTAAGGCTGTCGATTACAGGAGTTCACACAGAAGATACTTCTTCGTGACCTCAATATATCCCAAGTACCCGAAGCATACAAGAGTTCAAACATTGAGAAATTACTTTTCTCGGGTCAATTGGAGGTTCATACAGACTCCAGTCTGAATATCTTGTCTATCAAAAGATGACAATTCAGTTAGACAGCCATTTCTCGACCCTGTTCCAAAGGATTTTTTGAGAAGTCATTCTTGAAGACGAAGTCTGAACAAAAATTCTGTTCATCAGAAGTTCAGAGCTCTACGCGGTTCCTCAGTCCTAGCAACAGGACAGTTCTAAAATGTTCAAAATGCTCTACAGCGTTCTATGGACTATTTGCTATGCGTAAAGGACAGGACCTAGCACTCTTTCTACAGAGTCGGCGTACAGAATCAGACGTGTCGAAGCTACACATATTCAGACTTCACAGCAACGTATGGCAAGATGATCATATGGAGAAGCAAGACGATTATATTAAAAGATTAAAGTCATGATTACATATGAGGGAAATCCAATCTACAAGGGTTTTTTTTTCATTGTCATGATTACATATGAGGGAAACTCCATCGACAGGAGGGTTTTCCCATCATCGTCTGAAGATTGCCCAGAAGCTATTCTGACAGGTTCTCGCAGGGGCACAATTCTTTATCCATCTTCTCCGGTAGTCAGTTAGTTCCAGCAAACTGAATAACATGGCAATGATCACCGATGAGAGAATGACAGAGTTGGGGCTTTCATATCCCATACTCCGTACGCCGTGACAGATTGAGTCGAGATATTCCACCCAACTCAATGCCCGAGGTCAGAGCTAGTCGCTGCTCTCACCGCCGGAGGTAACAGGAGAAGACACCGCTTGCAAGCAGTATGGTCTAATACGACCCTTCCCTTCTCCTGGAAGAACAGCCATATAAAGTTGCTGATTATCCCGAGCAAGGGAGGCTAAGATATCCTTCCATGATCCATCGTTGCAGTGACACTTGCTCGAAGATGCCGTCTTTTTTGGCTCCTTACACGCTGGAAGAATATGATCTCCTTCTTCCTCAAATCGACCCAGAGAACTTCGGCGATCATCTCTACATGGTGATGAAAATATGGGGAGAACAGGCTAACTCCCCCAGCCTTTTTATAGGCGAAAGGGGTCACACCGGTCCCCAATAAATCCGCCATAAAGTCGGCATCGACCATTTTAATGCTCCATTCAGAAACATTTTGATTCACGAGGTGCGGTTCATGCTTCATTCAAAGCGTTCCAACTTCCGAGGAATTTGAAAGCTTTGAAGGGGGTCTTGTAGAAGCATGAAAAATACGCCGGATGATTATACGCGGCATATCGGTACAGAGCAGCATAGGCAGAGGCCTTAAGAGCCATCAAGCGTGCAACAGAGTCTTTTCTGCTAGAACAGAGCGTGAAACATAAAAGCTCAAAAGACCATCCGCGCAAGGCAGTACGTCCAAGCCGCTTCAGCGTAAACAGGGTGCTTTATCGCCTCCACGGCGTAAAACTCCTCCCCTTTCATACGCAGCATTGAGGTGTGCAAGAGACGCTTCGTATTCTCCGAAGTAAACCTGTCAGATCCTGCAATGAACCTGTCAGAGCCTGCAATGAACCTGACGTCTGGACTTCTGGCAAAGGGATACGACTCGACTACCCAAGCGACGGCTATAATGATGGCACTGCACTGCCACCCAGGCTGTCAAATACCGCCATCCCCTTCGCGTAAACTACTTTTTCAAGCACGAAGGGATACGCTGCCTTGTTTTACACAGGCAAAACGTGAGCTATTTACATTCTGCAGTAGACAAACCGCCTGCTACGCCAAAAGCTGCACTCCGTACGGGGTTCGAGGCACGTCTCTTCGCCTAATGCACAGAGCGGTGACAGTTTCTCGAGGCACATCTCTGCGACTGATGCGCAGAAAGGGTTGCAGACCGTCAAAGAACACGCCTTCATATTTAATGCACAGGATGGTGGCAAATCTCGGCATTTAATACAAGAGATTTGATTATATCTTCAAAAGCCGTAATTCCGGCTAAGACGTCTACATCCGCACTGTGGCATGGTACGCAGCGGCTTCTACGCCCATCCAGCATTTGTGCTCATTCGGCTTCTAAGTCTGCTCGACCTCTGTGCCCCTTCGGCTTCTACGCCTACTCGGCCTCTGTGCCCCTTCGGCTTCTACGCTTGCTCTGCCTCTGTGATCCTTCGGCTTCTATGCCTGTTCGGCCTCTATGACCACTCGGCTTCTATGCCTGTTCGGCCTCTACGACCACTCGGCTTCTATGCCTGTTCGGCCTCTACGATCACTCAGCTTCTACGCCTGTTCGGCTTCTACGCCTGTTCGGCTTCTATGTCGGTTTGATAACTATTTGGCTTCTATGCCATGGTGACAGACATTTGGCTTCTATGCCAAACTCTTCTACACAATGGATAACTACCTACGTAGCTTTTACGCCGTGATCTTCGTAGCAATTATACGCGTTGTGTCCCTTAGTTGGACCCGCGTCACACGCTCATTCAAAAGATCATCTATACGCAGGCATTGGTTACTTTAACCGTTGTGTAAAAGGGTGCTGTACTTTCCACTCCTCGGTTGTTACACCGACGGAGTGGTCACTGTCACTAAAACTCTATAAATAGAGACCTCTATCAATGAGGAACAAGGGCGAAAAACTTAAAACTTGAAGATCGAACCAGGTCGACAAAAATTGGAAGATCGAGCCCGAGAGAGAGAGAGAGAGAGAGAGAGAGAGAGAGAGAGAGCACCCGGAGCTCAGGCAAAGAGTAGGGATCGACGACTTTGGCATCGCGCATCCACCCTCTCCTGCAACCTTCGAAGCTGCTTCCTGTCTTCTACGGCACTTCTTCAACATCGTGTGGTCCAAGGGCTAAAGTGATCGACTGCAGATCAGACACCTATAGCAATATTTACCCAGATTAAATAAATTATACTCCCATATCCTCGTATAGGATCAAATTGTACAAGTTTGTTTGTAAACCAAAGAAGACGGGTTCTGTGTAAACCCCATATTGAATACATCTTCATTCTTTCATTTAATACCACAAACAGTCATAACACATTTTTAGTGGTGGTCCATGCAGGTTTTCGAGATGTCACAATTAGTGCAATATCATAGTAGTGCTCAGACTTGGAGTACTACTACAAGCCTACTTTAGGATATATGATATAGGCTGAGAGTATACTCAATCACAACTAGAAAATACTTCCAAATTATTATTTTTACTATCCTTATCTATCTGAATGCTTGCTTTACTTTGAATAATTTTGTCCTTATTTGAGGATATCGTATCTTACTCAATATTGATTCCTTTGTTTTAATCTATATTCAAGATTCTGTCGAAGACGCGATCCCAGCGCTCAGGCGCAGTATCAGCGAGGTCGGTCACTTCATCGCCTCTGAGGAAGGTACTACCAGCCATTGCTCCAGCAGTTTCAGCTCAGAGGGTCGCTTCACCGGTTCAGGTGGGAGCATTGGCAGCAGATTTTGGTGGTGCTGTACCTTCAGTACAGAGGATAGTGTCGACAGTCTCGGAGAAGCTTCTACATCCACCACCCGCAATTGACCAAGCGTAGGTGTTTGCACTTTTTTAGATGGTGATGGAGGCACAATGGGCCCAGGCAGAGGCCCAACCGCGCCAGTTTGAGGTCATGAGACAAGGCATTGAGAATGCCCACCATCTAGCACTCACCTCAGTCGAGAGAGCTGCCTTGGTCTAGCCACAGGTAGGTCCACCTCCGCAGGCTTCTCAGTAGCCGAGGTCGGGGACCATCATTGACTTCAAAATGATGGCACCCAAGGACTTTAAGCGCATAGAGAGGATTTTTTAAGTAGATGATTGGATCGAGGATATTGAGCTGTAAACCCTCTCATCCAAAATTAGGCCTACTTGGACTAGATAGAGAGACTGGGGCTAGTTTAAATCCAATTAGAAATAGAAATATGGTATTTTAGATGAATTTGTAATATTTATATCACTTAGTGTACCTTACCGTTGCTTCGATAATTGGAGCACTACACTAGCCATTGCCTTCCTATAAATTTCATACCCTTGCCCTAGACATGCCCGTCTTCTATTCTGACCTTTGTGTAACTTATAATTATGCTCTCTTGTGCTACATTTTAGTCGTACAATATTCGCTGCAGAAGTTTATATTTAATTCTAAATAAATTCAACTTTATATCCTTGTGCGTTCCAATCAAAATTGGAGACACAATCTTGACCCATTTTGTACAACCCAATTTATGATAATATTCTATCATGAGTCCCCTATGTCCATGACACTTGTGCCCCACCTAATTTTAGCCCCATGTACTTCTAATTAATTTTAGAACACCATTTGCATTAATTTTAATTAAATTAATCTAATTTCCAACTTTGTGCAATTTTCCAATTGGTGGGACTTTTATGCAAAAATGTATTGAGGTGTCTACACCATTGGACACAACACATGAAGAAAGCCATTTCTCCTTCATATGAATTTTTTCTATGATTTTTGAAATGTGCAACACACAACATCACCCCCTCATCTAATCCTAGCCATGTATTTTAAATAATGCAAATCCTAGCCCTCCAAACATCTCCATGTGAAGCCAAACCCATCCCAAGAAAGATGTTGACCAAGCCCAATCTTCCTAGGTCAACACCCAAACCAAAATTCTACAAACACCTATATAAATACAACTTTTCCTATTATTTTCATTTACATCAACCTAAAACTATACCTATCCGACTCCCTCTCCTATTCATCTTCTCCTTCCTCCTGTTCACCCCCTCTTCCCAGTTCGGAGCCCCGACCACCCGACCCGCCGGAGCAGCCCCGAGCCGCTGTACCCCGCCTGAGCCGGCCTTCTCCTTCTCCGATCTCCTCCACCACTTCTCCCGAGTTCACCACCCTCGCCAGACCGTCTCGCCTGTGTTCTCCTCCGATCATCCTCCCCGTCTCATCTTCCCCACATCCCGTCGACCCCGCCTCTTCACCACCACAACTTCCCAACGGACCTGAACCCGACCGCCAGCACCTCTCCTCCCAACCTCCCTTGCACCCGCTTCCAAGCCCGCCTGGATCATCCCCGAGCAGCCCAGACCTCTCGCCTTCTCCCTTCTCTTCGCCAGAAGCCACGCCGGAGCCGACCTCGAGCCGTTGAACCTCTTTCTCCTCATCCTGAACCGTAGTCCGACTTCCCCTCCCGTTGTGCACCGCCTACACCTCGTTGGAGACACCATCTTCTCCCCCTCCACCCCTCCGCCTGAAATCAATACCACGACCTAGCCATCCATCCTATTCGACCTCGCCTCTTCCTCCAGCAGCCGTTTATCACCACCACCGCTCCGTTCTTCCCTCGACAACACCTCCATCCCTGTCCTCCTTCTCGTCTGAGCTCCGACTTCGGCCATCCCTGGTTCCAATCAACATCACCCTCATCATCATTACTATCATCATCACCATCATCATCATCATCATTATCACCAATCATCATAACCATTATCATCATCATCATAACCATCATCATCACCCCCATCATCATCGTCGTTATCATCATCATCGTTGTCATCGTCGGCATCGTCAACCCCGTGCGTGCCCGCACAGGTCAGAACTGTCCTTCGTGTTTTATGTGTTTGTGTATCCATTAGGGTTAGCGTATTTCTTCATGACAGTTTAGTGATAGAGGACCCTGTGACAGTGAACCCAATATGCATATACATACGTGTATTATAATTAAATATATATATATATAAATATATATGGATGTATTATATAAGTAATTATATGCTAGTAATAGTTATGACAAATGCATATATATACTACATGACCCTAGGTTAATTATGGATATCCCATATTTACGTTTGACCACATGACCCTGATATTAGAGAATTGTCTGCCTTGTGTACACTGACATACTGGCGAGACATGTGTTAATTGACTGTCTGATTGATACAACATTTGAAGATGTAACACTCGCATAATTAGATGCACAGTTGACCCTGTTAGTTGACCAGTGTCACCCCTAGCGTACCCTCTGAGTCCAGTATATTTATGGTTGTGTATGTGCTAGTATAATGGCTGATGTTGTATTGCATTATATTATATGTATATAGGACTATTGGATTGTTCTGCGCGACTTCAGGAGCAGGTTATTGGCACTACGCAGCTTTCTTGTCAGGCAAGTATACATTACCATTGTACTGTAATTTATATTCTATATGTTGCATGCATCTCATTTCTGCTTATTTAGTTCATATATTTTAACTGCTATATAAACTGTGCGTCCAAGGAAACTTGGGTGCAACGACGGTGTCGTCGTATTCTATTTTTATTATGTATATGCATTGACCTAGTTTATGAGACCATCCCATTATCATGAGATATTATTAGGTTTCATTTGGCCGTGACACATCTATTACACGAGTGTGAGTTTCATATAGATCATGGACTCGCGTGCAGGGTTTGGCCTCCTGTATGTATGGGACGTACGATAGGGAATAACTGCTGTTAGAATTTATATGCTAGGAGACTTGGCAGTTATTAGAGGTATTATCGTGTCATGGATGTGACATGCTTAGAGCATGGGGTGGGGAGAACAACAAGTAAGGCGTTTGGGCTCCTTTGTACTTTTCTTGTGTAACCCGTATGCTCCACCGGAGATGCACGATCATGATGACCACTATATATTATATATTATCAGGCGGCCTCTGCCGTTCAAAAGACGACATGCTTTGTAGGCCCCTGAATCTCCAAATGAATCATGCCAATCCTATTTTAGCCAGATAGCCCATGCGTTGGAAAGTTGTTCTTAAACTGCATTCACATAGACGGTTAGGCAACCCATTGGATATTTATTTTTAGTACTTTATTGGCATGCTTCTATGTATCTTGTTATGTCCCTCTGAGGACCTAGTCCCTTTCCAGGTGTAGATGTTCATGACTTAGCAGGAGCATAGATCCGAACTTGCTACTTATATTTCGAGGTGGTCTTCTCTTCGAGCCTTGTGATTATTAGTTGATGTATTATTTTGTTTATTTTATATTCTAGTTTGGCAGTAGATTTGTTTCCATTCGACTACCATCCTTTGATACTTCACATTAAGATTTAGTTACATAGTTATTGGTTATTTATTTCTTTATATTGATTTTTGTGGATAAGATTTAGATTATGCCTGTAACTTGAGATAGTTTATACCACTTGTAAATTATTGTTCATAATACAGCGTACACATGTGTTATAGTTTCCATATATTGGAGTTGCCATATACATGCGGCTGACATGCTTATGTATTCCTAGTCCTACGTATTTTGGGACTGGGGCGTGACATATTTTTAGTGGTGGCCCATACAGGTCGAGAGTATATTATCTTGGTTACGTTACTGTACCGAGCAAGCCTGCAAATAGGATTAGAATATAGGATCTCATCCATAATTGACTATGAATTATCTTCCTTCCAATCCATCCATTTAAATAAATGCATCATGCTTGATCCATGTACTTCCCTAATAGTTCCTTGAGTATAGCCCTATCCTAGAATATAGGAATCATAGTTGTTAGGATAATAATTAGGGTGGCATTCCTACTATAAATACAACTAGAATATTGACACATCACTAAGATTAGAATACCTAATAAACCCTAGCATCCCTTACCTGTAGATTAATTGACCATTACCCCTTGATATATTTATGAAGGACTTAAGAGTATTATAGACACTACTAGAGTTAGTTAAAAATTTGACCATATTGTTTGTCCCTAGTATTGAGGAACCAATAAAAATCTAAGGTTGAATATTAGGACTGAACCTCACTTTCATAGTAAGATACTATTAGAACAATAAATTTAGATTCTTGTCTTGATATTAGCAGAATAATACCTTAGGAAGCCAAGAGGAATGAATATAACAATTCTCTTGATCATACCTCGAACACAGATATTAGCATACCACCTTCCCCTTAGAAACCATGATATTATCAAGAGTCTCTCTATTTAATTTTATGTCTAGTTCCTCTGAAACCTTAACGCTCTCTATTTGTGCGATGACTAATTATGTTTTTCTTTCTTCATCTTTCAATTCATGCCACATGACCCATCTAATTGTAGGCCAAGTGATATTCTTTTATGTTAAGATATATAGTTTGTTAGGATTATAGTTGTAATCTTAAAATTTTAAAATTATGTGCTTAGTAGTTAGAACTTGATAGTTTGAGTTGTTCATTTAGATTATGATTTTATGATTATCCTTTAGTTTCAAATCAAGTAATTTGTATCCATATCTTAATACAGGTTATATCCTATTTTACTTAAGGGCCAGTAACTTTTCCATTCTTAAAGTTAACACTTTGTTCTATAAGCACTATGATTAAGACTTAAGATGACCATTACATATGGAGTTTTATAATGCAATAGGATAACTTAATAAGTACCAAGATCTTTCCTCGTATATCCAAATAAGAGTTCTACTTTATTTACAAGGATAAGGTTATATTGTAGAATCCCCTTAAGGCAATTACAGTATTAGTTAATTCTTATAAGTTGGGTAGTATGCCTCACAACCTAGTATCACATAGTCATTTTGACCCATTAATGAAGTGTAATTGAATGACACCAACTATAGACTTGCATAAGAAGATAGTGTTTATCCAGATTGTAAAACTTAGAGGCCCATGCCCCCATTTGGTCGACTAGAGACTTAGACAAGGAGTTAGTATGGCAACTGTAGAGGCACAATACCGGACGAGTCTTATCTTCTTTGTGAACTTGAATTATTTTGTACCTTCTTTCATCATAATCCAGCGTACTTATATTTTCTGAACTACCTCGACCTATGCTGCTATTATACCCTAGTTTTGCAAGCTTATTCTTTTATTGAGCTTGTTCATGACATATGTGTTATTGGGGTCTGATCAACCACACTAATATATTATCTAATTAGAATAAGTGTATTAAGGTCTGATCAACCTTAGTGCGCTTGGTTCGCTCTTCGTATAACTACATTACGTGGATTGAGATATATAGTTGACTAGTAGACGAATATACTTGCCCTCTAGACAGGTCAGAGCACATCATATCAGGTACATAACTATTCCGATATGAACATGCAAATAGAAATTTACTAAAATAAGATTTCAATCCACAGCTGCATTGACAACTCTCTTTTGAATTCTTAAAATTGCCTTGAATCCCGTACTTGTATTCTATCAGCTCCTTCTTGAATTCTTTGTTATTGTTCTCCGTCTTCCCCTATTTCGGAAAGATAAATATTCGTGCTTGGTATAAGCTTGATACACGAAGAGTCTTAGATATACCCCATAGGCCAATCACATTACTTTGTGACTATCTTTTGTAATTAAGGGCATAAAATATGTGAGATATTTTGTGTTTGAGGATTGAATAACATGATTAAATAATTTGAGGAATATTTTTCTTAAATGTATAGCCTTATGTGATAGATGGGTAAATTCTAAGTTAGATAGAAGTTACATTGCCAACTTGAGATAAATTTTTGATTGTGATCAAGTAAGATTAGATTGAGAGATTAGGTCATTTTAAATATTGAGAATTTAGAAGAATGATTAAAATGATGAGGATTTAATAAATTTTGATATTTAGATATTGTAGACCAAATATTTATACTTTAAGCACATGATTTAGATTTTGAAAACTGAAGATTGAATCATCGATTTAAACTTTGAGGATAAATATAGAAATCTAGACTTGAATAATTGGTGAATTAGATTTAAAATTTCACAATTTGAGGCTTTAAATTAAAAGTTAACTTTTGATTGTTGGATCACCTATTCAAAACATTGAGGATGGAAATTGAGTTTAAATTTGAAGAGTACAAAATTATAAAGTAGAGAATAAGAATAAGATTTAATTAGAATTATTTTCTAAAGAAGATTATGATAGTTGGAGATCGTGATATAAAATTTGATATGCGTTATTTAAATCTTGAAGATGTTATATGAATTTAACTTAAATTGGATGTTGATGATTTAAAAATCGAGAAGAGACTACGATAGGATTAAATCTTGATTTAAATAATGGTTAATTTAATTTTGAAGGTGATTGTGATAGATTTGAATAGATTTTAAATTATTGCAAAGAGATTACGATTGACTTGCTTTATGTACGAACATGAAGGATTTGACGAATTATACCTTAGTTTAATTTCGAGGACAAAATTATTTTAAGTTGGGTAGATTGTAAACCCCCTCACCCAAAATTAGGCCTGCTTGGCCTAGATAGAGAGATTATGGCTAGTTTGAATCCAATTATAAATAGAACACGATATTTTAGATGAATTTATAATATTTATATCACTTAGTGCACCTTACCGTTGCTTCGATAATTGGAGAACTACACTAGCCATTGCCTTCTTACAAATTTCACACCCTTGTCCTAGGCATGCCCACCTTCTATCTGATATTTGTGTAACTTATAATGATGCTCTCTTGTGCTACATTTTAGTGGCACAATATTCATCGCAGACATTTATATTTACTTCTAAATAAATTCAACTTTGTATCCTTGTGCATTTCCATCAAAATTGGAGACACAATCTTGACCCGTTTTGTGCAATCCAATTTATGAAAACATTCTATCTTGAGTTCCCTATGTCTATGACACTTATGTCCCACCTAATTTTAGTCCCATGTACTTCTAATTAATTTTAGAACACCATTTGCATTAATTTTAATTAAATTAATCTAATTTCCATCTTTGTGCAATTTTCTAATTGTTGGCACTTTTATGCAAAAATGTATTAAGGTGTCCACACCATTGGACACAACACATAAAGAAACCCATTTCTTCTTCATATGAATTTTTCTCATGATTTTTGGAATGTGCAACACAAAACATCACCCCCTTATCTAATCCTAGCCATGTATTTTAAACAATGCAAATCATAGCCCTCCAAACATCCCCATGTGAAGCCAAGCCCATCCCAAGAAAGATATTGACCAAGCCCAATCTTCCTAGGTCAACACCCAAACTCAAATTCTATATACACCTATATAAATACAACTTTTCCTATTATTTTCATTCGCATCAACCTAAAACTATACCTAGCTGACTCCCTCTCCTATTCATCTTCTCCTTCCTCCTGTTCACCCCCTCTTCCCCGGTCGGAGCCCCGACCACCCGACCGGCCTGAGCAGCCCCGAGCCGCTGTACCCCGCCTGAGCCGGCCTTCTCCTTCTCCGATCTTCTCCACCACTTCTCCCAAGTTCACCACCCTCGTCGGACCGCCTCGCCTGAGTTCTCTTCCGATCATCCTCCTCGTCTCATCTTCCCCACAGCCCATCGACCCTGCCTCTTCACCACCACGACTTCCCAACTGACCTGAACCCGACCGCCAACACCTCTCCTCCCAACCTCCCTTGCACCCGCTGCCAAGCCTGCCTGGATCGTCCCCGAGCAGCCCAGACCTCCCGCCTTCTCCCTTCTTCTCGCCAGAAGCCACGCTGGAGCCGACCCGAGCCGCTGAACCTCTTTCTCCTCCGCCTGAACCGTAGCCCGACTTCCCCTCCCGCTGTGCAACGCCTACACCTCGTCGGAGACACCATCTTCTCCGTCGTTTACTCCACCCCCTCTGCCTGAAATCGATACCATGACCTACCCATCCATCCTCCTCGACCTCGCCTCTTCCTCCAACAGCCGTTCATCACTACCACCACTCCGTTCTCCCCTCGACAGCACCTCCATCCCTGTCTTCCTTCTCGCTTGAGCTTCGACTCCGGCCATCCCTGGTTCCAATCATCATCACCCTCGTCATCATTACCATCATCATCATAAATCATCATAACCATTATCATCATCATCATAACCATCATTATCACCCCCATCATCATCGTCGTTATCACCATCATCGTCGTCATCGTCGGCATCGTCAATCCCGTACGTGCCTACGCAGTTCAGAAGTGTCCTTCGTGATTTTATGTGTTTGTGTATCCATTAGGGTTAGCGTATTTCTTTATGACAGTTTAGTGACAGAGGACCCTGTGACGGTAAACCCAATATGCGTATACATATGCGTATTATAATTAAATTGATATATATATATATATATATATATATATATATATATATATATATATATATATATATATATAAATATATGGATATATTATATAAGTAATTATATGCTAGTAATAGTTATGATATGTATATATATATATATATACTACATGACCCTAGGTTAATTATGGATATCCCATATTTACGTTTGACCATGTGACCCTGATATTAGAGAATTGTCTGCCTTGTGTACACTGACGTACTGGCGAGACATGTGTTAGTTGACTGTCTGATTGATACAACATTTGAAGACATAACACCCGTGTAATTAGACGCACAGTTAACCCAGTTAGTTGACCAGTGTCACCCCTAGCGTACCCTCTGAGTCCAGTGTATTTATGGTTGTGTATGTGCTAGTGTAATGGCTGATATTGTATTATATTATATTATATGTATATAGGACTATTGGATTGTTCTACGTGACTTTATGAGCAGGTTATTGGCACAACACAGCTTTCTTGCCAGGCAAGTATACTTTGCAATTGTACTATAATTTATATTTCATATATTGTATGCATCTTATTTCTTCTTATTTAGTTCATATATTTTAACTGCTATATAAACTGCGCGTCCAAGAAAACTTGGGTGCAACGACGGTGTCGTCGTATTCTATTTTTATTATATATATGCATTGACCTAGTTTATGAGACCATCCCATTATCATGAGGCATCATTAGGCTTTATTTGGCCGTGATACATCCGTTACACGAGTGTAGTCTCATATAAATCACGGACTCGCGTGCAGGATTTGGCCTCTTGTACGTATGGGGCATGCGATAAGGAATAACTGCTGTTAGAATTTTCATGCTAGGAGACTTGGCAGTTATTAGAGGTATTATCGTGTCATGGATGTGACATGCTTAGAGCATGGGATGGGGAAAATAACAAGTAAGGCGTTTGGGCTCCTTTGCACTTTCCTTGTGTAGCCCGTACGTTCCGCTGGAGATGCGCGGTCATGATGACCACTATATATTATATATTATCAGGCGGCCTCTGCCGTTCAAAAGATGACATGCTTTGTAGGCCCCTGAATCTCCAAGAGAATCATGCCAATCCCATTTTAGCCAGATAGCCCACGCATTGGAAAGTTGTTCTTAAACTGCATTCACATAGACGGTTAGGCAACCCATTAGATATTTATTTTTAGTATTTTATTGGCATGCTTCTATATATCTTGTTATCTCCCTCTGAGGACCTGGTCCCTTTCCAGGTGTAGATGTTCATGACTTAGCAGGAGCGCAGATATGGACTTGCTACTTATATTTCGAGGTGGTCTTCTCTTTGAGCCTCGTGATTATTAGTTGATGTATTATTTTGTTTATTTTATATTCTAGTTTGGCAGTGGATTTGTTTTCATCCGACTATCATCCTTTGATACTTCACATTGAGATTTAGTTACATAGTTATTGGTTATTTATTTCTTTATATTGATTTCTGTGGATGAGATTTAGATTATGCCTGTGACTTGAGATAGTTTATACCACTTGTGAATTATTATTCATAATACAACGTACGTATGTGTTATGATTTCCATATATTGGAGTTGCCATATACATGCGGCTGGCATGCTTACGTGTTCCTAGTCCTACGTATTTTGGGACTGGGACGTGACATGAGCAGAACCTGCAGTTGGTGCAGATTCCAAAGAGCCTACAGGTGGAGGAAGCAGGGAGCATAATATTTGATATTTCTTTGACATAGTTCAGGACAGACCTGAGGATCACAGCACCAGGACAGACTTGGGAGGCTTTTAAGAAGCTTTTCAAGGCAAAGTTCTTTTCAGATGTGGCTCTGACAACTCTAGAGAGCCAGTTTCAGTACCTCATCCAGGGAGGTATGACGGTGGATGAGTATACAACGGAGTACTGTAGATTGGGTAGCTTCGTAGAGGGGCAGAATTCCCGGGGGAAGGCCCAAAAGTTCAGAAAAGGTTTAAACAGGAAGATTAAATCTCATATTAGTGGATACAGTACCACTACGTTTGAGGAGATCCCGGCACAGGCACAACAAGCTTAGGATGATTTGGAGCTTGGCTTCAAGAGGCCGAGGGACATAGGAGGAGCGAGTAGTATTGCGGGTCCAGCGAAGCGACCTCACTTTCATCAGCAGAGGCACTTTCACCAACAATAGCCAAGATAGCAGTTTTAGGCACCATTCCGAGTACCAGTGCATCAGGCACATCATGTGCCGAGACCAGCATAGCATGCCCCACAGTGCACTCACTGTGGAAAGATTGGGCATACACAGGTGGTCTGCAGGAAGATGCTTGGGGTGTACCTCTATTGTGGGGAGACAGGCCACTAGTTGCGAGATTGTGTTCTAGCTCCCATTCGAGCAGGTCAGGGAGGAGGCCAAGCACAGAGACCACCCACGAGAATACTAGTGGGACAACAAAGGGGACCTCTGTTATCGCCACACTAGTAGTGGTTTGCTCAGAAGCAACAGAGAGGTGCTCAGCGTCAGGGGCGAGCTTTTGCCATGACAGTTGAGGAGGAGGAGCCAGTCGGAGATGTCATATCAGGTTCAGTCTTACTTGATTCTTTTCCACTTTATGCTTTATTTGATTTCGGTGATTCACATAGCTTTGTATCTGTATCTTTTGCTTTGAAGCATCATATTAAGGCTGAATCATTGGCGAGGACTTGCAAGATCACGACCGGGGTGGCATTATCCTGATAAGTGATGTTTGCAAGGATCGAAGAGTTTTTCTGGAAGGACAAGAATTGAGCGAGTGTCTACTCGTAATGCCACTTCCGAGTTATGATATAATACTCGGGATATATTAGATGAGTAGGCACCATGCTAGTATCAATTATCGTGGAGGCAGAGTTTTGTTTCAAACGCCAAGAGAGCCAGAGTTTGAGTTCGCTAGAGTAGCAGTGGAGCAGAGCGAAGGAGTCTTCTGTGGAGTTTTGGTGGAAGAATAAGAGCCGCCATATCCTTTGATTGCAGAATTTATGGATGTCTTTCCAAAGGATTTATAGGATTTATTGCCAGACCGAGATGTTGAGTTTTCTATAGATTTGGTGCCAGGCGTAGAGTCGATATCACACATCTATAGGGTTAAAAATAAAAAACTGGCAGAATTGAAGAAGCAGATGGATGAGTTGCAGGAGAAAGGCTTCATCAGATCCAGTTCATCACCGTGGGTTTCTCTGGTATTGTTTGTACCAAAGAAGGATAGGTCAATATGTATGTGTATCGACTACATGACTCTCAACAACCTTACTATCAAGAACAAATACCCGTTGCTACAAATTGATGATCTATTTGATCAGTTGAGCGGAGCAAAGGTATTCTCAAAGATAGACTTAAGGTCGGGGTACCATCAGGTGAAAGTAAAAAAGGAAGATATTTTGAAGACATGTTTTAGGACTCGGTATAGGCAGTTTGAGTTCTTGGTGATGCCATTTGGGTTGACCAATGCCCCGATAATATTCATAAATCTGATGAATAAGATATTTCATCAGTACCTTGATCAGTTTATGGTGGTATTCATTGATGATATATTGATTTATTTGAAGACCCGAGAGGAGTACGAGGAGCACCTGAGGATAGTTCTGGAGACCCTCAGGAAGGAGAAGCTTTATGGCAAGCTTTCGAAGTATGAGTTCTTCCTTGATAAGGTTGAATTCCTCGGACATATGATTATAAGAGACAAAATCTGAGTAGACCCAAAGAAGATATCAGCAGTTGAGTCATAGTCTACCTCGAGTTCAGTGGCAGAGATCAGGAGTTTTCTGGGATCAGCAGGATATTATCGAAGATTTGTTCAGAATTTCTCCAGGATTACAGAGATGATGACTAGGCTGACCAAGAAGGACGTGGAGTTCGTCTGGAGATAGGAGGGTTATATCGCCTTTGAGGAGCTGAAGAAGAGGTTGACTACAGCTCCAGTATTGACGTTGCCATCAGGGACAAGAGAATTTTCTATTTATAATGATGCTTCGGGTAAGGTTTTGGGATGTGTGTTACAGCAAAACAGGAAAGTGAATGCCTATGCTTCTAGGCAATTATGCTCTCATGAGAAGAATTACCCTACCCACAACTTGGAGTTGGCAGCGATCATTTTTGCTCTCAAGCTGTGGAAACACTACTTGTATGGAGAGCGAGTAGAGATCTTTACAGACCACAAGATCTTAAAGTATGTGTTTACACAGAAAGAGCTCAACATGAGGCAGCAACGATGGTTGGAGTTGATAAAGGACTTCGATATTTCTTTATAGTACCATCCAGGGAAGGCCAACGTAGTTGCTGATGCATTGAGTAGGCATCCTTTGGCTATATACTTGACAAGGGACAGACATTTATTGGTCGATCTTGATAGCTTGGGTATAGAGGTGTTAGTTCCTGGAGTTGCGACACAGATGTGGGAACTTCTGGTACAGTTAGAGTTGATAGACCGAATTAGAGATGCACAATTCGAGGATGAGTCTCTGAGGAGCATTAGAGTGGAGGCTCGGATAGGATTGGCAGAGGACTTCACTATTGCAGAAGATGGATCATTGCGGCACGGTACCAGATTGTGTTTGCCAAGTGGAGCATTATACGAGGAGGTTCTTTAGGAGGCCCATCGATCTCAGTACTCTATGCATCCAGGTTCCAAAAAGATGTATAGAGACACGAGGGAACATTTTTGGTGGTATGGTATGAAGCATGAGGTGGCGAGCTTCATATCCAGATGTCTGGTATGCCAGCAGGTAAAGGCGGAGAGACAGAGACCAGATGGATTACTTCAACCTTTACCTATTCCAGAGTGGAAGTGGGAGTATGTGACGATGGATTTTGTATCAAGGCTTCCATGTTCTCTAGGAGGTAAAGATGCAATTTGGGTCATAGTAGATAGGTTGACCAAATTGGCCTATTTTTTGCCATTTAAAGTGGGTATGTCTATGGAGAAGCTCGCAGAGATGTATGTATGGCATATAGTCATATTACATGGAGTTTCTATGAACATTGTCTAGGAATGGGATAGTCTCTTCATATCCTACTTCTGGAGGAGTTTGCTTGCTAGCTTAGGCACCCAGTTCAAGTTCAGTACCACATATCACCCTCAGACAAACGGGTAGTCGGGGAGGACTATCCAGATTCTCGAGGATATGCTACGCACTTGTGTATTAGACTTTGGGGGCTCTTGGAAGGATCACCTTCACCTGGTATAGTTTTCTTATAACAACAGCTTCCAGGCCAGTATCGAGATGTCACCATTTGAGGTATTGTATGGACGGAGGTGCCGCTCTCCATTATCATGGGATGATGTCGGTGAGAGAACTTTATTGGGACCGGAGATGGTTGTGGATGTAGCTGAGAAGATGAAGCTTATCGGGGATAAACTTCGGGTGGCGCAGGATAGACAGCGGCATTGGGCCGATAGCCACTGGAGACCATTGGAGTTTGAGGTATAGGTTTTTGTTTGTATTTTTCTTATTGATTTATTTTGGTTGGAGTTCTAAGGCTGTATTTTGTGTTAGGTTGGCGATATGGTATTCTTGAGGATTTCTTCGACACGGGGCATGATTCACTTTGGTGGAGGCGGAAAGCTTAGTCCACGGTACATCGAACCCTTCGGTATTCTTGAGAGGGTCGGTGTAGTGGCCTACAAACTAGAATTGCCACCTGCACTAGAGGGAGTGCACAATATGTTTTATGTGTCGCAGCTAAGATGGTACTTGGATGATCCCAGCCATGTATTAGATCACTCGGAGATCCAGGTGGGTACTACGTACTTTCAGATATCCAGAGCATCCAGTAGAGATCCTGGATCGCAGGGAGAAGGTGCTGCGGAACCAGACGATTCCTTTGGTATGCGTCGCGTTGAGGCATCACTCTCTAGGAGAGTCTACCTGGGAGAGGGAAGCCAAGATGCACAAGCGATACCTTTATATTTTTGAGATGTGAGATATAATTCCTTCTTGCTTGCTGTAATTATTTGTTGTAGTTAGTTCCTTCCTTAAATTTCGAGGAATTTTTTTTTTCTAAGGGGGATAGACTTGTCACCATCACTTTTCCAAATGAGGATAATTTAGTCAATTTGTATATAATTATTTTTAGAGATTAATATTTATTTATATTGTGCTAATAATTAATATTTGTGGTTGTGCTATTTATTTATTAATTAGAGGACTAGCCTATTAGTTAGACTTGACACTTGTTAATCCAATTAGACTTGCCATGACAATTATTTGAGTCTAACATAAACCAAGCCCAATGGACCATTTCCACTAATTAATTAGGAGAATTAGACTAATTTGTATTAGTGTAGAAATTTTTCAAAATAACCATCCTTAATTATTATTCATAATTCATTATGTGGGGGGTAAATTAACATTTGATGGTGACTTGGAGAGGGGGAAAGGGGCCGGCCAGATAAGAGGGGTCTCATCCCTCTCTCCCCTATTCATTTACACTCTCAATTTTAGATCCCCAAATTCTTAGATCCCCAATTCCTTCATTTCTCCATTAATTTCTCTCAATTAATTCACATTCCCTCTCATTTTTATCACTCTAGGAGCATTGAAACTTGAAGTTGCAAGGAGCACAAGGAGAAGGACCTTTGACAAGTAGATCTTATACGGATCATATCCGTGGAAACAATTCATTGGGAATCCATTATCCAATAGGTAAAATTCTGAATATACCTTCTCCCTTGCTTCTAAATCATGCATTAGACCTTTAGGAACCCCCCAATGGCATATGGCTTACCTATAGGAACAAGTTCTAGGCTAATTGATGTGTATTATAAATTCTACATGATAATTTATGTATATTTTGGGAGAATTATGAGATTGACACAACAAGTGTGTATCATTGTAGAAGTATGAAAAATACGCTGGATAGCTATACGCAGAATATTGATGCAGGGCAGCATAAACAGAGGATCTCAGAGCCATCAACGTGCAACAGAGCTTTTCCGCTGAGCACAGCGTAAAATATAAGCTCAAGAACCATCCGCGTAATGCAGTATGTCCAAGCTGCTTCTGCGTAAAAATGGTACTACATCGCCTTTATGGCGTAAAACTCATCCGCTTTCAATGCAGCATTGAAGTATACGAGGAACGCTTCGTATTCTTCGGAATGAACCTGTCAGATCATGCAATGAACCTGACGTCTGGACTCCTGACAAAGAGTACGGCACGACTACCCAGGCGACGGCTATAATGATGGCGCGGCACTACAACCCAGGCTGTCATTTACTGCCATTTCCTTGGCGTAAACCGCTTTTACGCACACAAAGGAAAATACTGCCAAGTTCTACACAGGCAGATGTGAGCTATTTACGCTCCACAGAAGACAAACAGCCTGCCACGTCAAAAGTTGCTCTTCATACAGGGCTCGAGGCACGTCTCTGCATTTAATGCACAGAGTGATGACAGAACTCGAGGCACATCTCTGCATTTAATATACAGAAAGGTGGCAGACCTTCAAAATATGCCTCTGCATTTAATGCGCAGGATAATGGCGGATCTCTGCATTTAATACAGGAGATTTGATTAAATATCACCGAACTGTCGTTTATTGACATCCCCTTTGCGTAAACTGCTCTTACACATACAAGGGGATACGCTGCCTAGTTTTACACAGGCAGACGTGAGCTTCTTACGCTCCGCAGAAGACAAACAGACTGCCACGTCAGCAGTTACTTTTTGTACAGGATTCGAGGCGCGTATCTGTATTTAATGCACAGAATGATGGCAACTCTTCGAAGACACGCCTCTGTATTTAATGAGCAGGATGGGGGCAGATCTTTGCATTTAATGCAAGAGATTTGATTATATCTCCAAAAGCTGTAATCTCAGCTAAAACGTCCACGTCATCTCGGCTTCTACGCCCACTCGACTTCTACGCCCACTCGGCCTCTATGCCCACTCGGCTTCTATGCCCACTCGGCTTCTACGCCTACTCGGCTTCTATGCCCACTTGGCTTCTACGCCATGGTGACAGTTATTGGCTTCTACGTCAACCTCTTATACACAAAGGATAACTACCTACGTGACTTCTACGCCGTAATCTTTGCAGCAGTTATACGCGTTGTCCCTTAGTTGGACACGCGTCACATGCTCATTCAAAAGGTCATCTATACGCGGGCAATGGTTATTGTAACCATCGTGTAAAAGGGTGCTGTACTTTCTACTACTCGGTTTTTACACCGACTGAGTGGTCACTGTTACTAAAACTCTATAAATAGAGACCTCTATCAACAGAGGTCCAAGGTCGAAAAGGTGGACGAAAAGGTCAAAAAATAGAGTATCAGATCGAGGAGAGAAAACGGTCAAGAAAGAGAAAAGTCCAGAGCTCAGGCAAAGAGTAGCGATCGACGAATTTGGCATCGAGCATCCACTCTCTTTAGCAACCTTCGAAGCTGCTTTCTGTCTTCTACGACACTTCTTCATCATCGTATGGTCCAAGGGACAAAGTGATCGACTGCAGATCAGACTCCTATAGCAATATTTACCCAGATTAAAAAATTATACTCGACATCCTCGTATAGGATTAATTGTACTGCTTGTTTGTAAACATAAAGAGCGATTTTTCGTATAAAGCCTCATTTCCATATCTTTCATTTATTTTATCAGACATCAAGATGGCGACTCTGCTGGGGACATCTTTCTATTCTGATGAGGAAGCAATTGCTCAACACGATACGGTATCCGTGGGATCCGTGAAGAACACACTGGTCGTCCAGTTCGACCAGTCTACCTACGAAGATATGCTTCGAACATGGGGTAGCTCTCACTCTCTCTCTGTCCAAGACAACAGCAAGCTGCGTAAGGTCTGGATGCCCAAGACATCCTCTACCATTCCTGTCGACTCTCTGATCTCTTCGATCTCTCCGACCAATGAGGTTGTAGCATTCCTTCCTCCGCGCCTTGCACGTAAAATTCAGTTTCCTGTCTCTGACAGGGCAGACAAAACTTCTGGCAATGCCTCAGCGCCAATCCAGAAGTATACTCCGTGCCTCCCGTGTAAAATTCAGTCGCCTATCTCTGACAGGGCAGACAAAACTTCTGGCAATGCCTCAGCGCTAGTCCAGAAGTACATATCGCGCTCTACGCATAAAATTCTGTCTCCCGTCTGTGACGGAATAGACAAAATTTCTGATAATGCCTCAGCACCAAATCAGGAATCCCAAATGCGCTCCGCGCATAAAAATGTATCTGCCTTCCGCGGAAAAGCAGATGATCTCTGCAATCTACGCAAGGGAAAGTAAGCGACGGACTACTCAACTTCTTGGCCTTTACGCCAGCAAGGGAACAATTTGCCCGCCCTCCGGATTACGCGAGAGGCTGACGGCCGACTGAGGACAACCTCAGCTTTACGCCAAACAGAGCAGAGCTCCAAATTACGCCAGGAAAAGCTTCTCAGCGTAAAGAAGGCTCAATTTGCGGAAAGACACCCTCCTCGGGGATTATCCGCTACCCAGATGGCCAACCTGTTGTATATAGGTGGCACAGGGAAAACTATGGTTCCCAACATCCGCATGCCCACTGATGTGAACAGAAGTAACAAGTCATCATCTTCTTCTTCTGTGACTCCTCCTGACCTGCGTAAGTATCTGATCCAGAAACGCAAGGAGAAGGGATCTTCCAGCATATCTATTGCGCCTCCTAGCGAGCACTGTTGTAATAGTCATAGGATTGTAATTAATTATTGCTGTTCTGAAGCAAAACGGTCGATTTTCGACGGTTGAGCTACTCTCCGTCTTTCCAGGAAGAAGAGCCCACGCATCCATCCGTGAACATGGATTTACACATACCTAGAGGAAGGTCAGGCTCAAGACGTCATCCCTCTAGAACTCGAAGCTGGGGTATTCCGAAACATGCTCCTTAGGAACATCGAAGCTGGGGTATTCCGAAACACTCGTTCGAGGTCACGACAACCGGCTTCGTACTCTTCTGATTCCGATGCTCGGGGTCGCCAGTCTCCCGAATCAAACGCCGAAAGTATAGAGTCAACTTCTACAGAGACCTATACTAATCTTTCAATGACACCCAGGGAGATGGAAGTTTATGCCATTGGAGATGAACGCGAGGAAGCTTTCCCGTCCGGGAGTGCTGAGCAACGCATCACTATACTGGAGACATCTCTGAAAGAGATACAATCCATGATGGAGAACATGCACCAGATGATGCTAACTCAACACACAGCTGCCATGGCCCAAGCATCGGTCCCTCAAAGAGCCTGCTCTAGATCAAGAGTCAGCAGTTCCTCCGCTTCCTCACTCGAAGAATGTATTACCTTCTGTTGTAGTCGCAATACAACCGATTCCTTACCACTCCGTGGTCCCGCTACCGGCTGAAAATCCGATGTAGGCAGTACGGGAGCTGAAAGCCCAATTTGATGCCTTGAAGCACAAAGATCAGCTCAAAAAATTGGGAATCAACCAGCCTTACCCAGCTATATGGGAAGAGGCCCCTTTTCCTCCTAAATACAAACCACAGACCATGGCTCTGTTCGAGAAAAAAACATCACCAATTCAGTACATGAACTACTTCAGTATGATGACGGTGTTACTACAGGGGAATTACGCCCTCCTCACTTGGGTGTTCAAGGGCTGTCTCTCGGGAGTGGCTTACCAATGGTACCGCAGTCTGGCGGACAACTGCATTACTTCCTTCGATGACTTCAAAGCCTTATTCTTCACAAGATTCTACGAAGGAGGGATAGACATGTCGATGTCCTCTCTCATCGAAGTAAAGCAGAGGGAAAAAGAGGACGTTCGCACCTTCATCGAACATTTTTGTCAAGCCACTTTGCAAATGCCTTCCGGAGTTCCAGACTCGGCATTGGTGGACATTTGCAGGAAGAACCGTCTTCCCGTGATCTCGGTGTTCACAGGACCATATCAGTTCCATGATTGGCCCTCGTTCATCATCTCAGCGGTAGCCGTCGAGGACAACAGTCGGAAGGCTAGTGACAATGGCATCATGATCTCTGCCTCCGACAGAGACAGGAGGTCATCCCCCAACAGCGACCATCCTCGCAGTTCCAAAAGAAAAGAAGCTCTGGCGATCAATACGTCCAGACAAAAGACTGCGACAACCACGCAGACGAAACCTGGGACTTCCAGGCCCATTAAAGTGTACTCTTTCGACGACGACGATATTCCGAGCATATTCGAGTATCTCGTCAAAAGTGGCAAGATTACCCTTCCGGAGGAGAAGCGACCCAATGAAGTCGGCAGTACTAATAATCCCAAGTACTACATCTTCCACAGATACGTACACCACCCTACAAAGATGTGTTATGTACTGAAAAGGAAGATCCAGGAGCTGATCGATGCTAAGGCCATCACTCTGCGCAACAGCGAGAAGATGGTCACGGCCAACATGATATCTCTCCAATTTGGCAATCTGCCTCCCCAAGAAGTCCCAGACGGTGTTACACCTATTTCTCGAAAAACGATGAACATCGTTAATCTTCCTCCAGCTAGGGGTCAAAATTATGACCTGCTACCCCTAACTACCCAGCGAGGCAAGATTATGTGGGATCACCCAGATCTGGTGTCAGAGCTCGAGAAAGAGACTCAAGCTGCTAAGGCTAAGTTAAAAAAGAACTCAAAGCACAAGCCGTATCACATGATTACGGTACACTCGGCATAAGAAGACGAGGTCTTGGCTACTAGAACCCGTTCAGGGAAAGCTTACCTCCAGGACTATGGAGCCAGCCAGGAAGATGCATCGGCAGACGCTTCAGCTGCCAAGCCTTCAGAACCAGAATTCGCCGTACTAGAGGCCGGTCCTTCGAGACCAACTTCGGCGGACAAAGGGAAGCAAAAAGAAGTACGTTTCGATAAACCTATAAAAAACATTCGAAACAAAGATTTAGAGAAGCCGTACAACTTCGACATCCTGGCCCAATTGGCTAATACACCAGCCAGGTTGTCCATCTTTGAACTACTCAGGCTCTCTCAAGACACTCGTCAAGCCCTGAGTGAAGCATTGATGCAGGCGGATGCATACTTGACCCAGCTCAAGTCCCCTGACGAAGAACCAGTGGCATGCCCTCAATGCCACAGTGTGATGGAGGTGGTCCCGAATATCACTTTCACTCAAGATGATATGCTGTTAAAACATAACAAGCATGACAGACCCCTCTATTACACCGGGTATGTCGGTTCCATGGAGGTCGACCGGATTCACATAGATCCGGGATCATCAATCAGCATCATTCTTCATAGTCTGCTTAGAACGCTGAGGTTTCCTACCAGTGAATTGGCTTACACCACCACTACAATCGTGGGTTTCAACGCCAGGAAAAGTACGCCGTTGGGGAAATTTTGCCTAAGGATCCAGATTGGCAACCTCAGATCGGTGGCTATATGTTATATCATTGATTCAGAGGTATCCTGCAACATTCTGCTGGGCAGACCTTGGATCCACGACTACAACATCGTTCCTTCGACTCTACATCAATGCTTTAAATATGTAGATGCCCAAGGAACAGTACAAACGGAGTTTGCTGACCTGAACCCGTTCAAAGGAGTAGAATCCTACTACTCGGATGCCGTGTTGTACTCTCAAGACTACACAGAAGAGGCGTCAGCCGAAGCAGAGAAAGAATCCCACCGGGAGCCAGAAGAACCCTCTGCCAAGCAACCTCTGTCAATCAAGGTGAAAGGACGGACTACTCGTCCAAAAGCCATAGAGCCTATGGCTATCCACCTGAACAAAACCAGGTCAGGAAAAGGGGGTGATCCTCTAGTGATCACTTTGAACCAGAAGCCTCCACCCTTGGTCATCAACCTTCGGCGCAATAGGCAACCGATTGATGTAAATGCAATCGAGAATGAAGTTTCAGATGATAATAAACATCCTCTTTTCCAGTATATTGACGCTCAAATTCCGAATCAGGAATCCTTCCCCTATGACGATATAGAACCTATAGCGCAAAAATTCTTGGAAGCTATAGATTCCTATCATCCGTACATATGGGAAGTGGCGTCATCATCCAATGTCACCACGACATATGGACCGCATGAGGATTCTATCTTCATTGTCCCGCCTACTTGCAGCAGTCAGCATTCAATAGTCTTTGGCCGCATGCGCAATGAACCGACTACGCAAGAAGATTCCTCCGATGACGATGCCGGTAAAATACAGGTTCACAGATACAGCCCGCTAGCTTTGAAGATCATACAAAGTATGGGTTATAACTTAAAGCTGGAACCAGGTCTCAATTATAGGAAAGGCAGACGAATGCCGCTGCACGGCGATCCCTACTATCAATAAACTCGTTTCGGGTTAGGGTATACCACCTCCCTTGCAACTCCTGAGTCAAACGAGGATATCTTTTCCTCTTCTCAAAATGGCTCAGCGCCCTCCGACTCATCTCATGCTCTCGAACGAACATTATCAGTAAATATGGTAGTGACAGATTCCTTCGAAGCAAGCGAACAAGAATCGGAACTGTTTGAGAATGATGCTTGGGCTCAGCAAATGGATACACGATAGGAGTTCCACTTTGAGCAGAGAGAACCTCCCACTGAAGATAAAGTTATCCAGATTGACGTTGGGGATGAACTTTTGCCAAAGCCGATATTTATCAGTAACAATCTTTCCGAAGCAGAAAGGGAAGAAGTTATCCAGCTGATAAAAGAATATATCGACATCTTTGCGTGAAATTATAAGGACATGCCAGGCCTTGATCCAAAGGTGGCTACTCATAAGCTCAATATATTGCCCGATTCGAAGCCTGTGAAGCAGCACCAACGCCGGTTTCGCCCGGATATGATGGACGCCATTGAAGCTGAAATCAAGAAGTTGATAGCCTGCGGTTTCATCCGGGAAGAGCAACATCCCGACTGGGTCGCCAATGTTATCCCGGTCATGAAGAAAAATAGGAAAGTACGAGTCTGCATCGATTACCGAGATCTGAATGCAGCCTGCCCCAAGGATGAGTTTCCTCTTCCCATCACAGACGTTATAATTGACAATACATGCAGTTTTGAACGTATGTCATTCATGGACGGATTTTTAGGATACAATCAAATCAAGATGCATCCTGAAGACGAGAAGCATACTGCCTTCCGGACACCATTGGGGGTATATTGCTATACGGTCATGCCCTTCGGATTGAAGAATGTCGGGGCTACGTACCAATGGGCTATGAGTAACATATTCTATAAGAATTTATGTAAGACAGTAGAGTGTTACGTGGACGATGTAGCAGTCAAAAACTGCCTCAAGGATAATCACATCCAAGACTTGAAGACAGTATTTGAATTAATGCGCCAACATCAACTCAAAATAAATCCTATAAAGTCCTTTCTGGGGGTATCTAGTGACAAATTTCTGGGATTTGTCATTACCGCCAAAGGCATTCAAGTGGACCCTGATAAAGTCAAGGCCATCTTAGAAATACGACCGTCCCGTAATTTGAGAGAACTCAGGAGATTTCAAGGTCGTCTGGCTTATATCCGGAGATTCATATCCAACCTCTCTGGGAGATGTTAGCCCTTTTCTCGTCTCATGAAGAAAGGTATATCCTTCGTATGGGATGAAGCCTGTCAGCAAGCGTTCGGTGATATCAATCGCTACCTCACTAGTCCGCCAGTTCTGGTGCCTCCAGTCATAGAAAGACCATTTGTGTTGTATGTTCGAGCGATGGATCATTCTCTGGGAGCTTTTCTCACACAGAAGAACGATATGGGTCATGAACAGGCTATCTACTACCTCAGCAGGATGATGGTCGGAGCCGAACACCGGTACAACCCAGTGGAGAAAGAATGCTTGGCTCTGATGTTCGCTATCCAGAAAACGCGGCACTATGTCACAGGCCAAACCATTCACATCATCTCCAGGATCAATCCTCTTCGGGTACTGATGAACAATCCAAGTGTTCTTAATTCCTGACTCGTGACTTGGACGATGTTATTAACACCATATGACATGGTGTACGTCCCTCAGAAGTCCGTCAAAGGCCAAGCATTAGCTGACTTCCTAGCTGTTCATCCGATCCCGGAGGCCTCCATACTGTACGAGGACATTCCCGACGAAGTTGCAGAATGTAATTCCGTAATAGAAAGTGATGCATGGCAACTGTTCTTCGATGGTGCCTCCAGGACTGGTCCCAGGGGAAACGTGGTTTCGGGAGTAGGAATTGTCCTGGTTACTCCTGATAAGCTCGTCATCTACCGAGCATATTCTCTTAGCGAACCCTGTTCTAATAATGTGGCAGAGTATAATGCTCTACTAATCGGGCTCCAAGTCGCTAAAGAATTGGGCGTCGAATCTCTGGAAGCTTTCGGTGATTCTCTGCTGATCGTCAATCAAGTCAGAGGAATATATAAAGTCCAGAATCCAGACCTCATCCCCTATCACCGAGCAACGGTCGAGATAGCCATGACATTCAAAGGATTCTTCCTAAAGCATGTACCTTAATCTCAGAATCTGGAAGCTGATGCCCTAGCCAGTCTAGCTGCAGATTTAGCCACCCTTATAAGAAGGCAAAATTCGGTGATCCTTCTTAACAGAGATTTATTCTGTGTGAAAAATAACTTTCACATAGAACACAGCTACGCGTTGAACACAGATCTTCCAAGAAGAGACTGGAGAAGTCCCTTTATAGATTTTGTAGCATACATAATCTTGCCAGAAGATCCTAAAGAAGCAGTATCCGTCAAAAGATGATCATTGTGCTTCTATTTTGATGCATCTTCATAATGTCTATATCGCCGGTCTTATGACGGACTATTATTACGATATCTCTCTGGGGATGAAGCACATCGAATTATCCGTAAAGCTCACAATGGCGTATGCGGACTGCATCAACCCGGTCCTAAGCTACAGGATCGCATCAGGAGAATGGGCTATTACTAGCCTACTATGATCACAGATGCAATAAAGTATGTAAGACAATGCAGAGCCTGTTAGGTCCATGCAGACTTTATCCATCAACCTCCTGAATATCTACATCCTACGGTTGCGTCCTAGCCTTTCGAAGCATGGGGTATGGATATCATTGGTCCTATTCACCCGTCTTCTTCCAGAGGTCACCGATTCATACTGGCCATCACAGATTATTTCTCCAAATGGGCAGAGGCGATCCCTCTTTCTGAGGTGAAGGCATCTAATGTGATCAGCTTCATTAAGCATCACGTCATTTATCGCTTCGGGATACCCCGGAGGATAATTCATGACAATGGGCCTCAATTCATCAGCCAAGCGTTTCATCGATTTTGCGATAAAAATTAGTTATAAAATATGGCCTCTACGGCATATAATCCTGCTGCTAATGGTTTGGCGGAAGCTTTCAACAAAACCATTATTAAGCTCTTGAAAAGTTCATCTCTTCGAACAAGAGGGATTGGAATAAGAAGCTGGAAGAATATCTCTGGGCATACCGCATAACGGTACGAGCACCGACAGGTTGTACCCCATTCTCATTAGTTTACGGGAGCGAAGCAGTTCTCCCCATCGAGATCTAAATTCTGTCACTCAGGATAGTCGTGGCTAATGAGTTGACTCAAGAAAAGAATGACCTGTTAAGGCTTCAAGAGCTAGAAGGATTAGACGAGACTCCAAGCTCAACAGCGCATCGCGTTCTACCAAGCACGCATTTTCAGAGCTTTTAATCAAAAAGTAAAGGAAAGAGTGTTCAAAGTCGGCGAGCTAGTTTTAGCCGTAAGAAGGCCGATGATTCTTACTCACAGGAGTAAGGGCAAATTCTAGCCCAAATGGGAAGGTCCTTATGTGATCGAGACGACGTTCTCAAACGGCGCTTACAGGTTAGCCAAGCCTAATGGAGACCTGTTAATGGTTCCCATCAATGGCAAATTCCTGAAAAGGTACTATGCTTAACCTCATTTTCTCAAATGGAGTATGGTGAAGACCTTATTCTGACAAAACTACTTCCAAAACGAAACTAGTTGGATCGTATTCTATCATGTCCATATAACCTCTGAATAGATATGTTTAATTAATTTTGAACTTCGAGACCAATCACGTCCATATTACCTCTGATAGTGTCTTGTGTACAAATTTTAGCTAAAAGCATATTCTATCATGTCCATATAACCTCTGAATAGATATATCCTGCTAAAACTTACCGAGAGTATATCACGTCCATATTACCTCTGATATCACTTTTACCCAAACCTGTCATTTATTTTCCAAAATGATGGGTCCACAAAGTCAGATAAGAGCCTCTTTATTATTCCCAAAAAGAGCAAAAGTACATTGAAAAGCAAAAAAGTATATCATTTGGGGGGAGCGGTTAGGTCGCGAATCTGCTGCGCCAGAGCAACCATTCTCTCATCCCGGGAGTTTAAGATGTCAGCACGAGCCCGTTCCAACCTTGCCGTATCGTTGTTCGAAGCAGCTAGCTCAGACCGAGCCCGCACAAAACCTGAGTGAAAAGCACCCACACGCGTCAGATTCTGCTGAACAGTCGCCCGTCGCTCCTTCAGCACATCTTGGGCTGCCGACAAAGAGAGAGCCTTTGCCTCTACTCGAACGAGCTCATCCTTCAATATGCGGGCCTTCGCTGCCACTTCCTTATATTCGGCTTCGTACCGAGTCAACTCGGGAACGACATAATCCAATTAGACACGCTCATGATCCATCTCCTGCTGTTGAGCCACGATAGACTTATTCAGAAACTCCATCTGTTCAGCGAGCTGCGCAGTCAGGGAGTCGTACCTAGCTTGAACTAGACTGTCAATGTTGCCTCGAGCTAGCTGCAAGTATTTGTTAATGGGTTGCTCCAAACCATTAACTATCTCCTCCAACGTTTCAGCTACCCAGTGTCGTTGAATTCTCGGATCGGCACTATCGCGGACCGGGAGGACCTCCTCAGCGACGCAAAGCTCAAATTCTTCTCCAACACCATGGATATTAACATTTTCAAGGTGGTATAGAAGATACTAGTGTACCGCTCGGTCAGCGCAGCTAGATCCGAATGGACGCTGGGGGTGGCCGCGATATTGGTGAATCCCCCTCCAGGAACAACCCCAGACGATGTTGCCACGACCGTCGCCTCAACAGGTGGTGCGATAAAAGAAGAAGCGCCAACACCGGACGAAGTGACCGGCGTACTCAGAGGAGGCATTATCGTAATGACAGGCTCGTCCTCCTCTTGAGATATCGAAATCTTTTCGATAGGCGAGCCGGCACCCTAAAGTGTCTCCTCTTCAAAGTTAGGCACCTCCGTGTCACCGCCAGGACCAGACACAGAGCCAAAGGGCACATCTACACTGCCCTCCCCGAAGATGTCTTCCCCTGAAAAGAAGACAAAAGAAAGTTAATATCGAAATGATGTTAACTTTACTAAAAAAAAGAGGCGTAAAGACGATATTTACCTATGGCCGATGGCGTATAGGTCGCATCCGCAGCCAGTACAGCTAAATCATTTCTTAATGATGCTAAGCAAGCTGTCATACCTAGAGAAGGTGGTGTGTCAACCGACACTGGCAAATTTTCTTCCAGGTCCTCGCCGAGATCCACTCGAGGTTCACCAGGTAGAATCTCGCTGGGTGCACCTACAGACACGGCAGGGGTCTCTCCCGATGCTGATCCAGATAAAGATATCCTTATTCGGCTCGGCCCCGAAGGCGATCTCGTTCCACTACCTGAAGCGATAGCAGCGACGGCAGCCTCCAACAGGAATTCTCCGACACCACCAACCGGAACATTAGAGGGTCCCTCTCTAAAAGGCGAGGAACCTCCAATCAAAGAATCATCCCCAACATGGGGAGATGCAGGCTCACTTCTAGAAGCCTCATTACCAGGAATCCGGAGAGGACGAGTAACCGTCTTCTTCTTCCTCTTGCGAGGGGAAGTCTCCTTCGGAGCAGGAGCCCTTCGCTTCCCAGAGTTTACCAAAGCCCCTGCAGGCGGAGGTATTTCACCCCTCGGCACCGACAACAGAGGCTCATCCGGAGTAAAGGACTCTTTACCCTCGTTAGAAAAAACCGAGGGGATTTTGACTCTTCCCCCAGGCTTGGAAGAGGGCATCCTAAAACTTCCATGCATATCAAAATCACGATGGAATGTGTTGTTTGCCACATAGAACTGGGTATACGAATAGAGAATACGCAGCTCCGTAGAGAGTGAAATGACGGGCACGGTAAAAGTTGCCTCAGTGCAACCCATGATAAAATATCGCCATCCTCTGGCTCCATCAATGAGTCCACCCCTGGACCTGAAGTTGGTGACGGCATTGCCCACGTGCAACTGGTCGTACCCGAATTGCCTGGCAAACCGAGTAGGCAGGTAGGTCTCCAAGAAGCAATGGTCTTTGCTTCTGTACAGTAAATGGGAAGGTCTAATGCAGACCAACCAATTAAAAGACTCAGGAGAAAGAACGGTCTTCCCGTCGCCTACGTCCTGAAGTCTGATCCCCTGTTGATTGAGATGTACAGGGGGGACAGTGCAGAAGAGCTTCCAGTTGTGACTGAAGTTCAGCACCCGCTGACAGTCTAAAACTGTGGTCACGTTCCAGGAAGAATTCTTGTAGTTCAACAAGAAACTACCCCCCGAACTACTGCCAGAGCCGGGAGACATCACCCTGGGGTTATGGAGAATTAACCATCCCATCAAATACAGGTATGGTAATTCTACCCTGGGAAAGCTATCACGCCGAGTTTCATCAGCGAGCAGCCCGTCAGTCATGGCCCTCAGGCCAGCTTGTATGGGGCACACCATGGCAGGGAGCAAGCCCAGTCTTGCCCCGAACACCAGACGTACTACAGGCCATAGCGTGTTGCGATGAATGCGGTCCGTAGATGCGATATCGGGCACCACCAGTCGGCGCAGCCATATGGAGAGGAAGCCAGCCAGTTGAACTTCCCTAGACAGATGCCTGCGGCAATGCCTCAAATAACTATCAGCCTTAGTGCCTACAGGATACTTCCCTATCCCTTCGTCGAGGATCCAGTCCGGAGCCCCAGCGTCTTCCATGAGATCGTCGACTACCTGAGCATTAAGCACGCTCAGAAAATTCAGAGGCTGATCTTTGCCTTCCAAGACCTTCTCTGGCTTAACAGTCCTGGACCGGTGAAAGAAGAGGTAGGACGTCCATTTATTAATATGAGCCAAATCTGAGGGCTCACTATAAAAAGTGGTGCAAGCGAGGTAGTGGCACATCAGCTCCTGGTACACTTCCACTACCCGAGGATCTGAATCCCCCAGCTCCCGGTTCGTGGGAACATACTCTTCATATAGAGTATCCCCCATCGGCAGTCTCGAGATCTCTGCCATCTCATGGAGGGCCAATCCCAACTCCCCCAGTGGAGTGGCAAAAGTCCCGGTGAGCGAGATATATCGCTCCATCAGTGACAGAAATAGGTTGGGGTTGAGAGGTAACCCAACACTGGTGGCACTCACAGCTGCATACAGACCAATGCCCTCCAGCTCGGTCTGAAAATACTTTAGGGCCCATTCAGCTAAGCGAGCCTATCGAAGATTTGTAGGGGTGATCCACCCACTCGTCCAAGGGTTCACCTTAGGGTATACTCCCTCGTGCCCCATGAAATCATTGCAGAAAGTCGGTAATTGGACCGGCTGGATCACTAAACTGTCTTCACTCGGGACGCTGTCCGGGTACAGTCCCCTGAACGGCGTTACAGAGCCGGAAGGGCGGCTGACAAACGACCCCTGGTCAGCTCCTTTTAGATGAAATATCTTCCCCGGCCTGCAGTGAAGATCGGGAGTCAGCGTCCACGACATCCTCCTGGGATGTGTAGCATGGAAGAATGCCGAGATGGGATAGTCTCTCAGCATCTTGGGCAGATACAAAACCAAGCTCCCGGCAGGAAAAACCCAGAGTTCTTTCTTGGGCTTCGTCTGGGACTGCTTGTCAATCATGTCCCCGAAGAGAAAAGTCGGCTTTATGTATTGGTCCCCGTCTATGTACGTCAGGGGCTTTCTATTAATCATGTTCAGCAGCGTTTGCTCGCCCTGAGCCGATATCAAAATTTCTCTTCCTTCAGGATACTAGGCCCGGAGATAGAAAATGTCACGTGCGACAGATCCTCCAGATAATTGGAGTGCAGCATCCCGGCGGCAGAACCCATCACATCGGCTAGCGGAGACGCATGCAAGTTAACTGCAAGAGTGCAAGAAAAACACATCAGTTCCTATAACTAGACATTACAGATTTTGCAGCATATGCCAAAAATCAACAGTCTGTGCTTTATGCCAAGACTGCAAAAAACTTGAGCTTTTACGCTGGGATCCCATTCCGAGGCATAAAATTCAAGACTGGCAGTATACGCAAAGTTTTCGACAGTCTGTGTTTTATGCCAGACTGCCAAAATTTGAGTTATTATACCGAAATTTCCATCCCTGCGTAACACTCAAATTATATAGTATACGCCAACTTTCGACAGTCAAAGCTTTTAAGCCAGACTGCGAAAATATGGAGTTTTTGCACTGACACATTAGAAATGTGGGCGTAAAAGATGAAACATCTCTGTGCATCATCTTCCTCGAAGAGGCTATCAGCACAGAAGAAGACCTAGCGTGTTCATGTACAACGTGTGCGAAGGATTTTCAGTTGTTCTTTTTTGTCCCAAAAGCTCTACCTTTAAGGCCGGGTGCACTGCTCGTCAGCGGGATACTTCGCTCAGAATGAAGCTTGCCTTGCCCGACCGAAGTTGTTCTCGCTTGGGCAGAAGAACGAGAAGAAGAATCAACCTTCTTTCCCTTAGAAGAGGAGAGTGTTTTGAGGCCATTACTGAAAACTTTGAAGGCTCGGAGAAGAAATAAAGAAGAACTCGAAAAGTCGAAGGCTTTCTTTCGTAGAAGACGGATTACAAGTTTTTCTTTCAGAAACTTGGGGTATATATAGAGTTCGGATGGACTCCTCGAATCCCGAATCAAATCTCATAATTAATATTCAGTTATGATTGGGTACTACGTCAGCCTGTTACTCAGAGAAGGCGGACAGTCAGCGAATTCAAAAAGTTTTTGTGCGAAGCAGATTCGTAGTTTTTACGCTAAGGAGCTTTCTACGCTCGACAGCTACAGATCTACGATTTTACGCTCACAGGCTATAAGTCTATGGTTTTACGCCCGGATGCTTTTATGCTCGGTAGCTTTTACGCTCGAGAGGCTACAAACCTATGACTTCACGCTCAACAGCTACAAATCTATGATTTCATGCTCGGTGGCTTTTACGCTCAGAGGCAACAGATCCACAATTTCAAACTCGGAAGATTTCCTTTTCAGAAGCTATAAATCTACAGTTCTACGCCCGGATGCTCTCATGCTCAGCAGCTTTTACGCTCGAGAGGCTACAAACTTATGATTTTACGCTCATCTACAGTTACAGATCTATGACTTTCCGCATATCTAAAAAAAATACGCATGCCAGAGTACAGTACATCTGAACAATTCTCAAGGCGGTCAATTGCAAGGGTTCACACAGAAGATACTCCTTCTTGACCTCAAAATATCCCAAGTACCCAAAGCATACAAAGTTCAACATTGAAAATTACTCTTCTCCTTGGGTCGATTGGAAGTTCATCCAGAATCCAGTCTGAATATTTCGTCTACAGTTTAAGATGGCGACTCAGTTTTTGACAGCCATTTCTCGTCCTGTCCCAAGGGATTTTCGAGAAATCATTCTTGAAGATGATGGTCTGAACAAGAATTCTATTTATCAGAAGTGACAGTTTAGAATTCTACGCGGTTCCTCATTCCTAACAACAGGACAGTTCGAATACTCGACTGCTAAGCGGCTTTCTGCGCATCCTTAAGTTATGCATAAAAGACAGGACAGAACCTAGCACTCTTTCTAACAGAGTCGGTATAAAATTACCAGACGTGTCGAAGCTACACATATTCAGACTTCACAACAAAAATATATGGCAAGATAATCATATGCACAGAAGAAGACGATTTTATTAAAATATGATTACATATGAGGGAAATCCAATCTACAAGGGTTTTTCTTCATTTTCATGATTACATATAAGGGAAATCCCATCTAAAAAGGACTTCCTCATCGTCGTCTGAAGATCTCGCCTAGAATCTGTTCTGTCAGGTTCTCGCATGGGCGAAATTCTTCATCCATCTTCTCCAGCAGTCAGTCAGTTCCCGCAAACTGACTGACATGAAATGATCAACGGCGGAAGCATACAAAACTGTGCCTGCTTAAATTATGCAGATCCCATCCTCCGTACGCCATGACATATTGAGTTGAGGTATTTGACCCAACTTAATCTCGGACGGCAGCTAGTTTGTCTGCTCTCGTTCGCAAATATCAGGAGAAGATACAGCTTGCAAGCTGTGTGGTCAAATACGACCCTTCCTCTCTCCGGAAGAACCGCCATACAAAGTTGCTGATTATCCCGAGCAAAGGAGGCTATGATGTCCTTCCATGATCCATCGTTGCAGAGGACATTTGCTCGAAGATGTCATCTTTTTTGGCTCCTTACATGCTGGGAGAACATGGTCTTCTTCTTCCTCAAGTTGACTCGACGAACTCCGGCGATCATCTCTGTGTGGTGAAAGAAATATGGAAAGAACAGGTAACTCCTCAGCCTTTTTATAGGCGAAAGAGATCACACCGATCCCCAATAACTCCGTCATAAAGACAACCTTGAAAGAACGTGTCAGACTTGACCGTTTTAGAGCGTTTCAAATTATGAGGAATGTTTCATGCTTTATTCAAAGCGTTTCAAATTACGAGGAACGCTTCATGCTTCATTCAATGTATTTCAAATTACGAGGAATTTAAAAGCTTTGAAGGGTGTCTTGTAGAAGCATAAAAAATATGCTGGATAGCTATACGTAGCATGTTGATGCAGGGCAGCATAAACAGAGGACCTCAGAGCCATCAACGTGCAACAGAGCTTTTTCGCTGAGCATAGTGTAAAATATAAGCTCAAGAACCATCCGCGTAATGCAGTATGTTCAAGCTGCTTCTGCGTAAAAAGGGTGCTACATCGCCTTTATGGCGTAACACTCATCCGCTTTCAATGCAGCATTGAAGTGTACGAGGAACGCTTCGTATTCTTTGAAATGAACCTGTCAGATCATGCAATGAACCTGACGTCTGGACTCCTGACAAAGAGTACTGCACGACTATCCAGACGACGGCTATAATGATGGCTTGACACTGCAACCCAGGCTGTCATTTACTGCCATTTCCTTGGCGTAAACCGCTTTTACGCATACAAAGGAAAACGCTGCCTAGTTCTACACAGGCAGATGTGAGCTGTTTACGCTCCACAGAAGACAAATAGCCTGCCACGTCAAAAGCTGCTCTTCGTACAGGGCTCGAGGCAGGTCTCTGCATTTAATGCGCAAAAAGGGTGGCAGACCTTCAAAATATGCCTCTGCATTTAATGCACAGGATAATGGCGGATCTCTGCATTTAGTGCAGGAGATTTGATTAAATATCACCGAACCGTCATTTAGTGACATTCTCTTTGCATAAACTACTCTTACGCATACAAGGGGATACGCTGCCTAGTTTTACACAGGCAGACGTGAGCTTCTTACGCTCCGCAGAAGATAAACAGACTGCCACGTCAGCAGTTGCTCTTCGTACAGGATTCGAGGCGCGTATCTGCATTTAATATGCAGAATGATGGCAACTCTTCGAAGACACGCCTCTGCATTTAATGCGCAGGATGGGGACAGATCTCCGTATTAATGCAAGAGATTTGATTATATCTCCAAAAGCTGTAATCTCGGCTAAAATGTCCATATCATCTCGGCTTCTACGCCCACTCGGCTTTTACGCCCACTCGGCCTCTATGCCCACTCGACTTCTACGCCCACTCGGCTTCTATGCCCACTTGGCTTCTACGCCATGGTGACAGTTATTGGCTTCTACGCCAAACTCTTCTACACAAAGGATAACTACCTACGTGGCTTCTACGCCGCGATCTTCGCAGCAGTTATACGCATTATCCCTTAGTTGGACACGCGTCACAAGCTCATTCAAAAGGTCATCTATACGCGGCCAATGGTTATTGTAACCATCGTGTAAAAGGGTGCTTTACTTTCCACTACTCAGTTTTTATACCGACTGAGTGGTCACTGTCACTAAAACTCTATAAATAGAGACCTCTATCAACAGAGGTCCAAGGTCGAAAAGGTGGACGAAAAGGTCGAAAATAGAGTATCAGATCGAGGAGAGAAAATGGTCGAGAAAGAGAAGAATCCAGAGCTCAGGTAAAGAGTAGCGATCGACGACTTTGGCATCGAGCATCCACTCTCTTTAGCTACCTTCGAAGCTAATTTCTGTCTTCTATGGCACTTCTTCATCATCGTGTGGTCCAAGGGACAAAGTGATCGACTGCAGATCAGACTCCTATAGTAATATTTATCCAGATTAAAAAATTGTACTCGACATCCTTGTATAGGATTAATTATACTGCTTGTTTGTAAACATAAAGAGCAAGTTTTCGTATAAAGCCTCATTTCCATATCTTTCGTTTATTTTATTAGACAACAGTCATGAGACCAATTTGGTCGAATTAGGCTTAGATCAGGGTTGGGAGACTAGCTACGTATCCACAATTAGATATGCGTAGGCCGTATCACGATACGGTATGATACGGTGTTATATGGGGCTTATTTTGGGTATTTTGTGAATTAGTCATCAATTCTCATTGTAGAAAGTTACTTTAGTTATATTATGATGTATTTGATAGGTAGGAATATTTATTGAGACGTATTGGAGGTTTTAGCATCTCTATTGGATGTGTATCATAGAGTAACTCATATGTGCATATCAAGTGCTTGATTTAATAATCGTGAATGTGTGTATTATATATAGAGGTGTGTGTGTGTGTGTTTGTGTGTGTGTGTGCTTGTGAGTGAGTGAGGAAGGGGAGTGATGGACTACTTATAGTTTGCACCTCGAGTGAGTGCAAACTTGGTTCAACTAGGAGTGCTGATGAGAACATAAAATATCATATTTTTATTCCTTAATGTATACTACTTTATGCTCATTTGATGTCTAAAGATACTCATTATGCAATTGGAGTCACTAAATGCAAAATGGAGCTAATTATCAATTTTGGACAGTTTTGATACCTTGTAGCAAAATGGTCATAACTTTCTCATCTGAAGTCCAATTGAGCTGATCCAAATTGATTCGAAAATCTAAGTGATAGAGGTACAATTTTACTATTTTGAGTTTTCCGAGATTCTGACTGCATCATGGACCAAATCAGGCTTGAAGTTGAGTCAACTATATTGTGCACTAAAAGTGGAGCTGAATTAACTATTTCCCAACTTGTTCAAAGATTTTATTTTATTATTTGGGTTGTTGTAACTCTTAAAGGATTTGTGGGAAGATATTGTGATCTTAAAACAACTAATTTAGAGTGTATAAAAGGGGTAGAGATCAGGAGAAAATGGAGAATAACACACAAGTCTTCTTCATCTTCTCCAATATTCTTTTGAAGTTTTCATGGACGTGCGAAGCTAAAAGTATTATTGGTCGAAGGAAACAGAAGCCTTGGAATCAATAAATTTGGGAGATCTAAATTATTTCATATGTTTGATTTATGCTTTGAGTATTGAATATTTTTCTATGCCTATTTTCATGATTATTTTGTTTAATTACTAGGATGCCTACTAGTCCATTATCCATTTCGATCTACTGCTAAATTAGACATCAAATTCGTAATTGTTTGATTTTTTTAATTTATGAAGCAACCAAGATTTAATGAACTTCTTTGTTTAATTAGATCTTAGGAGAAAAACTTTTGACAAAATTAAATGCAACTGCTTGTGCTTGTGTTGTTTTGCTTCATCGATCTCTTGGTTCTTTAATAAATTACTAGATTAAATCTTCAGCGCTTGTCTTGGATTATTTAGTAATTAAAGCTAATTAGATCGCTTGTTTCTAATTATCTAAGCCTAATAGAGATAGAAAATACTTCTAACGGTGAATATTCAAAGTATGATAATTTATGTTTGCATCAATAATCAATTTTTAGATTCCAATGGTGGATGTTGACTGAGACCAACATTTTTTTCCTTTGATTATTTTAATACTTTAATTTTTTTTAGCTCTTTTTAATTTTCTTTGATCCAAAATTTTTCCCCCCATCTTATTTTACATAGCATAAAGATCAAACTAATTACTCTTCGTGGGAACGATCTTTACTCTCACTACTACATATTATTTCATGAGTAAAGATTTTATTTTTAGGTGCCTATGATAGCACGCCAAATTTTGGCGCCGTTGCCGGGGAGTAATTTTAGTTAATTTTTGTGCCTTTTGTGATCTTTTCTTATAATTAAATTATTTTTGTTTATTAGCAAAAAAAAAATCATTCTCATATACTTTTCTGGATTGCTTGTTATCATTTTATTACTTGTTTATGATTGCAACTCGATCTTCTAATCAAAGTGATTTTCTGAGTGATCCAGAAATAGAAAGAACTCTGCGCAGGTTAAGGAAGGAAGCTCAAAGAAACTCTAACGAGAATGACCCTGCTATGGATTCCTTACTCTCTTGCAAATCTAATCCTGAAGAAGAGGAAGTCATGGCTGCAAATAGAACTTTGAAAGAACTTGCAGCCCCTGATTTGAACCAACACCTTTTATATGCTACTGTTAGTTTTGAATTAAAATATGGACTAATACATTTATTACCCACTTTTCATGGCCTTGAAGGTGAAGATCCTCACAAGCATCTAAAGGAGCTTCACGTGGTATGCACAACTATGAAACCTACGGGGGAATCCGAAGAGCAAATCAAATTAAGAGCCTTTCCGTTTTATTTAAAGGATTCATCTAAGGATTAGCTCTATTATCTACCCTCTGGGAGCATTGTAACATGGAACGAAATGAAGAGACTATTCTTGGAGAAGTACTTTCCCGCTTCAAGGGCGGCCAATATCCGAAAAGAAATTTGTGGGGTAAGGCAACACAATGCAGAGTCTCTCCACGAGTACTGGAAACGTTTTAAAAAATTATGTGCAAGTTGATAACGAGAAGCTACTTATCCAGTACTTCTACGAAGGCCTTCTACTAACTGATAGAAGCATGATAGATGCTGCTAGTGGAGGAGCTTTGGTAGATAAAACTCCTGAGGCCGCAAGAAATTTAATTGCAAATATGGCGGCAATTTCTTAACAATTTGGCACTAGGCTAGATCTTCCATCTAGGCATGCTAACGAGGTAAATATTTCTTCCCTAGAACAACAAATTGCTAGTTTAACGTCTCTTGTTCGTCAAATGGCTGTAGGTAACATGCAAACAGCAAAGGCTTGTGGGATTTGTTCAGTAGCAGGACATCCAACTGACATGTGTCCAACTCTTCAAGAGGAGTCTAATGAATAAGTGAATGTGGTAGGTGTTTTCCCTGGACAACCGCAAAGGAAGTACGATCCATATTAAAACACTTATAATCCATGATGGAGAGATCATCCCAATTTCAACTATGGGAATCCACAAACAAATTATCTTGTCAATCAAAATTGCCCAAGTTACCAACAGTACAAGCAACCATATCCTAAACAACAACCAAACCAAACTCCTAACTCTAGTATGTCTTTAGAAGATATTGTTAAGTCTCTTGCCACTAATAATTTACAATTTCAACAGGAGACAAGGGCTAGCATTCAAAGCTTGGACAATCAAATGAGCCAAATGGCTACAACAATTAATAAGCGAGAGGCACAAAGTTCTGGAAAACTACCATCTCAAACGATAGTAAATCCTAAAGAAAATGCAAGTGCAATCATTTTGAGAAGCGGAAAGAGGTTGACATTCCAGTAAAAGAAGCACTTGCAACGTCAAAACAAGAAGAAGAGAAAAGTACCGTGGCAGACACGAACGTCCCCAATGATGATGATGTACCCAATTGTAAGTTTCTATCCATTTGTGATTATAAGCCAGTACCTCCTTTTCCTCAAGCTTTAACATAATCTAGAAAAATTGAACAAAATAATGAGTTATATGAGAATTTTCGTAAATGTGAGGTAAATATTCCACTTTTAGATGCTATCAAACAAGTACCTCGTTATGCTAAACTTTTAAAAGAATTGTGTACAATAAAGAGAAAACAAAAGCTTAAAGGATATAAAAAGGTAAAAGTTGGGGAGAGTGTTTCTTCAGTAATTCAACGAAAACTCCCTACAAAATACAAAGATCCTGGAATGTTTACTATCCCTTGTAAGATAGGTAACAATAAATATGAGAAAGCCATGTTAGATTTAGGAGCTTCTATCAATATCATGCCATATTCTATATATGAATCTTTAAATCTTGGACCTCTGAATAAAACTGGTGTTGTAATTCAATTGGCTGATAGATCTAATGCCTATCCTAAGGGAGTAGTCGAGGATATTCTTGTACAAATTGATAATTTAGTATTTCCTGCTGATTTTTACGTGCTTGATATGGAAAATGGCGATCAAACTGCTCCAATTTTATTAGGAAGACCATTTTTAAAGACATCCAAGACTAAGATAGATGTTCATAGTGACACACTTACTTTAGAATTTGATGGTAAAATTGTTAAATTTAATATTTATGATGCCATGAAATATCCTAACGATGATAATACTGTTTATTCTATTGATGTGGTTGATTCTTTAGCACAGGATATTTTTGAACTTGATGGCAAAGATGTATTGGAAGTGGCTATTAGTGAGCATCTTAAAAAAGAGCATAAGGAGTTAGCTTTGAGTTCTGATTTGCAGGAAACTGTTACAGCATTGAATAATTTTCCAAAAATACAACAATCAGGTAACGGTTCTTATATTTTATTACCAATTTCTAACAAGAGGCCTTTACCCTCTGTTTTGCAGGCCCCTATTCCAGAATTGAAGCCTCTCCCTAGTCACCGCAAGTATGTATTCCTTGGAGATGGAGGAACATTACCAGTGATCATCTCCAATAAACTTAGTGCACCACAAGAAGAAAAGCTTGTTCAGATCCTTAAGGAGCATAAGACGGCTATTGGTTGGACAATTACGAATATAAAAGGAATTAGCCCGTCCACATTCATGCATCGCATCTTACTTGAGGAAGGAGCAAAACCTTCCCGTCAATCGCAAAGAAGATTGAACCCACCCATGATGGAGGTAGTAAAAAAGGAGATCCTAAAACTTCTTGAAGTTGGAGTGATCTATCCTATTTCGGATATCCAGTGGGTTAGCCCGGTGCAAGTGGTTCCTAAAAATACCGGGATAACTGTCATGAAGAATCAAAATGATGAGTTAGTTCCCACTCGTGTCCAGAATGGGTGGAGGGTTTGTATAGATTATAGAAAATTAAATGCTGAAACCCAAAAGGACCACTTTCCTTTACCTTTTATTGATCAAATGCTTGAAAGGTTAGATGGTCATTCTTACTATTGTTTTCTTGATGGTTATTCAGGTTATTTTCAAATTGCAATTTCTCCGGATGATCAAGAAAAGACAACTTTTACATGCCCATTTGAAACTTTTGCATATCGTCGCATGCCATTCGGTCTTTGCAATGCCCCCGCTACTTTCCAAAGGTGTATGGTTAGCATATTTTCAGACTATGTTGAGCATATTATAGAAGTATTATGGATGATTTCATAGTTTATGGAGACACTTTTGATAAATGCTTGCATAACCTTACACTTGTTCTTCAAAGATGCATAGAAACTAATATTGTGTTAAACTCTCAAAAATGCCATTTTATGGTTGACCAAGGTATAGTTTTGGGTCATATTGTTTCATCTAAGGAAATTAAGGTAGATAAAGCCAAAATCGATATTATTCAATCTTTACCTTATCCCACCAGTGTGCGGGAAGTTCATTCTTTTCTTGGACATGCAGGTTTTTACCGAGGATTCATCAAAGACTTCTCCAAAATAGCATTACCCCTTTGCAAGTTGCTACAAAAGGATGTAGCTTTTGAATTTGATGAAGCATGTAAAAAGGCATTTGATACACTAAAGAAACTATTAACTTCTACCCCAGTTATCCATCCCCCTGACTGGAACGTGCCTTTCGAGATAATGTGTGATGCAAGTGATTATGCAGTAGGTTCTATTTTGGGTCAAAGGATTGGAAGAGCATCTCACGTCATTTATTATGCTTCAAGAACTTTGAATGAGGCACAGAAAAATTATTCTACTACTGAAAAAGAACTTTTAGCTGTTGTTTTTGCTTTAGAAAAATTTTAATCTTATTTGCTTGGTACAAAAGTCATTGTTTATTCTGATCATGCAGCTCTTCGCTATTTGATGACGAAGAAAGAGGCAAAACCAAGGTTAATTTGATGGATACTTCTCTTAAGTGAATTTGATTTGGAGATCAACGACAAAAGAGGGACAGAAAATCGTGTTGTAGTTCATTTAAGTCATTTAGTTCATATGGAGGATGAACTTTGTCTACAAGAAACGTTCCCTGATGAGCAATTGTTTGCTTCAAGTGTGACATTGCCTTGGTATGCAAATATTGTAAATTATTTGGTTACTAATATGTTTCCTTCTGGCTTGTCAAAGGCTCAAAGAGATAAGATCAAAAGTGATGCCAAATACTATGTATGGGATGACCCATACTTGTGGAAGCACTGTGCAGATCAAGTGATAAGAAGGTGCGTTCATAAAAATAAAATTATTTCAATTCTCACCTTTTGTCATTCTTATGCATGTGGAGGACATTTTGGAGCGAAGAGGACGGCAAGAAAAGTATTAGAATGTGGTTTCTATTGGCCGTCTTTATTTCGTGATTCATATTCTTTTTGTAAAATATGCAACAATTGCCGAAAGACTGGTAATATATCTCAAAGGAATGAAATGCCACAAAATCTTATACTATTTTATGAAATTTTTGATGTTTGGAGCATCGATTTTATGGGACCGTTTCCTGTATCTTTTGGTTATGTTTATATTTTGCTTGCTGTTGATTATGTATCAAAATGGGTAGAAGCTAAAGCTACTAGGACTGATGATTCTAAAGTTATTTCAGATTTTATCAAATCCAACATATTCTCCAGGTTTGGGATTCTAAGAGCCTTAATAAGTGATCGAGGCACTCACTTTTGCAATCGAACCGTGGAGACGTTGCTGAGAAAGTACCATATGACCCACAAGGTGTCAACTGCCTATCATCCACAAACTAGTGGACAAGCGAAAGTGTCATATAAAGAGATCGAGTCCATCATTGAAAAGACGATTAATCCAAGTAGAAAAGATTGGAGTTTGCGCTTGGATGATGCTTTGTGGGCGTATAGAACTGCATACAAGACACCTATCGGTATGTTATCTTACCGGTTGGTATTTGGGAAACCATGTCATATTCCTGTTGAGTTAGAACACAAGGCTTATTGGGCTATCAAGAGTTTCAATATGAAGGCATATGAAAATGGAGAACATAGGAAGTTACAACTACAAGAGTTGGAGGAAATTTGCAATGACGCCTATGAGAATTCTAGAATTTATAAAGAGAAGACGAAGGATTTTCATAACAAGATGATCTCTAGGAAGGTGTTTCAAGTTGGTCAAAAAGTCCTTTTATACCAGTCACGACTTCGTCTGTTTCCGGGTAAATTGCGTTCTCGTTGGATTGAACCTTTTATTGTTACTAATATTTTTTATCATGGTGCAGTTGAAATTCAAAGTTTAGCAACTTCCAAAGTGTTCAAGGTAAATGGCCAAAGGCTCAAGCTTTTCTATGAAGGTTTCAAAGTAGAGAATGTGGATGAATTGGACCTTGAGGATCCAATTTGTACCAATTGAAGGAGAAAACATCCACGACAATAAACAGAGGCAATCCAAGGAGAGTTTGTTCTTATTCTTATTCTTTCATTTTTATTTTTTTTATTTTGCCTTTTCCTTGCATTTCACCTTACATTGGGGACAATGTCAATTTTAAGTGTGGGGGAGGGGATTTACTTTATTTTAAGCATTTTTAGTTCACTGTTTCCAAAAAAATAAAAATGAAAAGGGAAATAATTTTTTTAATAAAAAATTTTGTTTGTTGGTTTTTAATGATTTTTGGTTGTGAATGTCATGAGTAAGATTCAACTAAATTTAAAAAATTCATAATATGATTGAATAAGTAATTTTTTTTAACTTAGAATTAATTAGTCTAGTTATTTTTTATTGAAAATGGTAGTATCTAAATTGGTAGACAAAAGCCAGTGAGGTTTTGAGCCTTTAGACTGACACATCAGTCTCATTATTCTTTCATGAGAGATATTCTTTCACTGATTTGTTTCTCTAGAACTTGCTTTGATTCTCTTCGATGTCACATTGACACATAAATGCATGAACATGATTAAGGCCATCTTTGTTATGCGTTACATAAGCCAAATAGCTCACCTTTTAATTAATTTTCTTTTTGTTGAACCCCTTTAAGCTTTATTGCCTTTTTCTTGGTATACCCACATTACAAGCTTTCAACCTATAATATTTATACCTTTACCCAAGTTGCAAAGCTAGTGGAGCATTGTTGATCATTATGATATGTATGGGTGTACGAAAAAAAATAAGTGTGGGGGTGTCTAAATTTTTGGTTTGGTTACAACCAACAAAATGAAACATATTTTCATCCTCAAATTTTCTAAGTTCCATTATTGTTAAAAAAAATAAAAAAAAGAAGAGAAAAAAAGAGAAAAGAAAAAAACTGGTGGAAGTTATTTTACATTCTTTAAATGCTTTAAAATTGAAGACGTTACAAAATGGAGTGATTGATTTTACATGTTTTATATTGAGCTTGAGTTGATTCATTTTTTGCTCCACTAGTTTTGAGGGCTTTTGAGCTACACTTCCAAATATATTCCACCTTAATCCTAACCCACGTTACAACCCATGAAAAGTTCTTATGATTTATGTTATGCATGTGATCCCAGTGGTGGAGAATGAGAAGATATACAAGCTTATGGTAGATCATTTCTTCTGGATGAATTTGAGTGAAATATATACCTTCAAACACATGAGAGTTGAGTGTTTATTCCTGTGAGGGTCTACCTATTTAGTTTACTCCATTTTCAAGTGAAAATACCTACTAAGTAATTAGAAGTTGTTTAAAAATATATGTTCATGATATGTTATAAGTTTTGAAGAGCTTGGTTATTTTTTATTTATGACATTGCAACCTTGATTTTTTTTTGGAAACATAAATTAGAGTTTCGCCCGAGGACGAGCAAAGGTTAAGTGTGGGGGTATTTGATGAGAACATAAAATATCATATTTTTATTCTCCTTTATGCTCATTTAATGTCTAAAGATATTCATTATTTTTATATTTTGATCTAGGATGCAATTGGAGTCACTAAATGCAAAATGGAGCTAATTATCAATTCTGGACAGTTTTGATACCTTGTAGCAAAATGGTCATAACTTTCTCATCCGAAGTCCAATTGATCTGATACAAATTGATTCGGAAAGCTAAGTAATAGAGGTACAATTTTGCTGTTTTGAGTTTTACGAGATTCTGGCTGCATCATGGACCAAATCAGGATTTAAGTTGAGTTAACTATGTTGTGCACGAAAAGTAGAGCTGAATTAACCATTTTTCAACTTGTTCAAAGATTTTATTTTATTGTTTTGGTTATTGTAACTCTTAGAGAATTTGTGGGAAGATATTATGATCTTCAAAAAACTAATTTAGAGTGTATAAAAGGGGTAGAGATCAAGAGGAAATGGAGAACAACACACAACTCTTCTTCCTCTTCTCCAATATTCTTTTGAAGTTTTCATGAACGTGTAGAGCTAAAAGTCTTGTTGGTCGAAGGAAACAGAAGCCTTGTAATCAATAAATTTGTGAGATCTAAATTATTTTATATGTTTGATTTATGCTTTGAGTATTAAATGTTTTTCTATGCCTATTTTTATGATTGTTTTGTTTAATTACTAGGAGGCCTACTAGTCTATTATCCATTTCGATCTACTGCTAAATTAGACATCAAATCCGTAATTATTTGATTTTTCTAATTTATGAAGCAACCAAGATTTAATGAACTGCTTTGTTTTATTAGATCTTAGGAGAAAAACTTTTGACAAAATTAAATGCAACCGCTTTGTGCTTGTGTTATTTTGCTTCATCAATCTCTTGGTTCTTTAATAAATTACTAGATTAAATCTTCAGCGCTTGTCTTGGATTATTTAGTAATTAAAGCTAATTAGATCGCTTATTTCTAATTATCTAAGCCGAAGAGAGATAGGAAATACTTCCAACGGTGATTATTCAAAGTATGATAATTTATGTTTGCATCAGTGATCAATTTTAAGATTCCAATGGTGGATGTTGACTGAGACCAACATTTTTTTCCTTTGATTGTTTTAATACTTTAATTATTTTTAGCTCTTTTTAATTTGCTTTGATCCAAAACTCCCCCCTCCCCATCCTATTTCACATAGCATAAAGATCAAACTAATTACTCTTCGTGGGAACGATCCTTACTCTCACTACTACATATTATTTCAAGAGTAAAGATTTTATTTTTGGGTGCCTACGACAGCACGCCAAGTGCTGAAGAGTGTTTGTGGTACCTGTGTACTGCACAGGCAAATGCCCAGTCTGCAAACTTGAAATACAGTAGCAGCAAGGGTAAGTTAGTGTGCAATTGGGTTTAGGTCGGAGAGAGATGATTGTGGGAAGTGCACTACTTGGAAGGGGTGTTCAAATGAGCAATATAATACTAATTGGAGTATCAGGCATGTGGGTGAGTGACTGGAAGCATCCGAGCAGTAAACTTTGTCTTTGGTTCCAGGTTGGGTTATTATATATCAGTGCAACATGAGGGTTAGATGCTATTTGCAGTCAGTGCACGATTGAGAGAAAGTTATCAGTGCACCTTGTGCACTGATGTGGGTATTGCCTGCTAGAGATATTGTCTGATACTGAGTACATATTAGATAAGATAGATATGCAAACATTAGTGGTTGGTTTCAGTCCTAAACTGAAGAGAATGGGGAAAATACTGATCAATTGGTGTTCATATGTGGGCGTTTGCAGATTTGCAAGAGTGTGGAATAAGAACTAGAGTGGAGGGGACTCTTCCTGCAAAGACAGTTATAACAGCAGTTGAAATATTATCGGGTGCAATGTAATTTCAGTTAGCAATAGCATTGGGGGTCAGTTGTTGGAGTGTTTGAAGGGAGAGTTCGAGTATTAGTTTGGGAAGAAGTGGCAGCTATAGCCATTACCTTATTGGCATTACAAGTCAATAGATACAATTTTATTTGGCAGCAAACAAGTGTGTATCAGTGGAAAGGTATCTGATACCAAGAAGATTGGTCATGTAACAAAAAGGTATTAGTTAGTTCAATTAGTAAGTTAGTGAGTTATCATATATGTATCTAGTTAGTTAAAGTGTTAGTTAGTTTATATGCATATTATTTAAGTTAGTATGAGTAAATAGTTAGTATCAATCATTGATATGTTAGTATATTAGTGTATTAGTTAGTGTATGTTAGATATAGTTAGTAATAGTTAAGGTATTAGTTATACTTTAAGGTAATAACCTTGTATAGCTAAGATAAGCTAGTATTAACTAGTTAGAGACCTTATAGACTAGAGTGACCTAGAATTGGCCTAGAAGAGCATGTTTAATAAATTTTAGGTCATTATCATTTTATTACACCCAAACTGACATGCCATTTATATCTAGGTGTGTGTGACACCAGCTTGGATACCGAGTGACATCTTTTGCACAAGACTAGAGGCGAGTACATTCTCTGATAGTTTTCTTATTTGGCAGTCTCTATGTTTTACGTATTTAATATTGAGATATTTGATTCCTGACACGATTGTTACACGGGTTGGTACACATGGATCCTTGCCATGAGATATTATTGTCATGATTACTCAGTGATCGCTATGTCATGCTTCATGATTACTCAATGATTACTGTGATATCTTCGTAATTATATAGACCGTGATTATAGTGCATGATATTATAGACCGTGCATTGTGATATACGTGTTATAACGTTTCATGATATAGATCCTTGTACTTGTCAGAGATGGAGAAATATTAGTAAATATGTGATCATACCTTATAGCCCGTGATATAATATAGCCCGCGATAGCTAGCAGATCATGCAACTCACGTGTGGTCACGCTAACTCCCATTTATTTATATAGCCCGTATTAGGCCCAAGTCGATAACAAATTTTGTTAATATTTCAAGGCACAAGCTATTATTTTATTTCCTTAGTTCCAGTTTATTACAGTGATGTTCCTTACCATATTGCTCTCAGTTTATTCCATTACTTACCTTGATTCTCTTTCTCGTGATATAGACTAGTTTAGTTACTTTTATCATTTATTTTCTTTGCTATTAATATTTTATAGTTTTTGTCAATTATTAAAACTGCTATTGGGTTGTACTTTGCTCCATTCATGACTGGATATATTTTTCAGATAATTTATTAGAGGACTGGTGTCCAACGCACTACGGGCCACAAGATGGCAAGACAGTTAAGCCAGTACCCGTAGAGCCAATTGAGATAGTACCACTAGCTAGAGAGACTTAGACTTTTCATTATGAGTTGTATTTGTTTTCAGTAGACTTCATAGCATGTATTATTATTTTGAGACTTATGTTGAGATTGGACTTGCATTGAGACTCTTGTAATTCTTTTACTTCTAATCCATACCGTCCCATTCTTCCTCTAGTTTGATATTATGATTGAGTATTGATTATTATTTATCATACATTATATTGATCATCTAATTGGAGTTTAGATGACATGACAGGTACCTTATATATATTATGTGAGATGTGTAGATAGTTATGTTGACCCAGACAATGCTCTACCGCCGATGTTGCGGGGTAGGCTGGGCGTTGTTCACCACTTGTACCCATATTCTGGGTGCGGGTCGTGACAGGTGGGCCAGGAAAGCACTAACTGGCTAGGGATTTTTTATTCATTTTTCTTTTTCAAAAATTGGTTATTTAAATTTGTTTTTAGTTTAATAACTCCTAATAAATAATAAAAAAATATAAAAAAAAATTAAAAAAATTTAAAAAATATAAAATTGAATATTGAACGCTAAAATAATGTTTGGGGGTCAATTTTGGCCTCTAGGTTTCCAACATAAATTCTTAGAAGTCTTAGAAAAATAGATTTTATTTATTAATAATTATAGAAAATTTTCAGACAATTCCTAAAGGCGTAACCATGGTTTCAAACCCTAGTATGTGCTTCATTGAGTACTAAGGATCTAAGGTTCCCCTATTGGTGTATAAATCCTAAAGATGTACATATTATTATTTAATATATTATTATTAGTATATTTGGGAAGTGGGTGCTACAGAGGATGGGCTTCCCATTTCTGTGGTCGAAGACGTGCATCATGTCCCTATTCCTGTTTCTGCTCCTGTGGCTGTTTGTAAGGAGAAGGGTTCTCAGCACTTTGGTTCTGACAGAGGAAAAACTACGATATTAGAATCCTAGGTGCCAAGGCCTCTTTTGAACCTATGTTCCCTCACCTGAACGTTTCTGAGAAGAATAATACTGATTCTCGGACCATGCGCTCACAGCAAAGAGTGCAGAGCAAGAAGCGTGTCGCATCATCTCTACACATGAGAGCCCTACATGCGCCAAAGACAAAAAGAAGGAATATGTCTTAGACAAGATTTCCTACGACACCAACCCCATGCGTTAACTCCCTAGAGATGGGAACAACTTGGACTCTTTGTACTATGCGCAACTGTATACTAGTTCAAAGAAGTCTAGGAGAGTGTGAGCCATGCACGCTCAAGAAAATTCTTAAAATACTAACCAACATTATGTGCCATTAACTGTTATGCGCGCTGCTAATGAAAAATTATACCGAACTGAACCATACGCTCATCCTGCGTATGCGCATGAAGTGGGTCAGTTTCAAAAATCTTTCAATAATGGGTTGGGTGCAGTCTCTATGCATGAACCAAGTCAGGAAGCAACTGGTCCACCTATACACCCATGCGTACGGTCTGGCCATGATCATGAAATAGGTGTAAAGGTAAAATTTTCTCGTCAGATTTGTGAGACATAATAAGTCAAAAATGCAAGACAAGAGAAACAACTACTACACATGAAGTATCCCCTCTAGGGCATCAATGTGCCAGTATAACATCAACTGCTGCTGTGCCAAAGTAGAAACTTCTCCAACTAGACAGTCAGTGTTTCAGCGACTTCGACTAGTTTTACCGATCTGACAGCGTCTCGGAGAACATGTGCAAACTAAAGAACCCGAATAGGAAGAGGTGTTGTCTTTTGCCTCATACTGCTTGACCTGGAGGTCTCCTTATACAAAGAAGAACTCAAGAGCAAGCTCGTCCAATCCTCCGATCTATCCTCCGATCTCGGCTAGTGTGTCGAGAAAATGACCGCACAACGGTAGGCTAGCAGTACCTACCGAGGGGGTATTCCAAGGCACCTGCCTAAGATCAAGGTCTTCCTCAAAAAAGACCAGTGTTCAAGCAACTTTGCAAATCGGGCATGGCAATCCTCCGGTGCTCCACACCAACCTGTCATTCCATGAAGACAGTGATTCTCAAGGAAGTGACAATAATGAATCTAAGTATATCCATCAATAACAGGTTAATGCAGCAACCATAACTGGGGGTAGCAATCTCCCAGATTTTGAAGATGATATGATGATGCCTGCCTTCCCCGAGGATAGTGCAACTCAGGAATCAGAGACAGAAAGTAAAGTGTCTACGACCCTATCTCTCTCTCTACATATAATGCTGGTATACTTGGCGTGAGACAATCAAAAAGGGAGCTCCAGTGACCGCCAACTGTCATGACCCGCACCCGATGTAGGGATGCAAGTCGGGAACAACATCCAGCCTAGCCCACAGAATCGATGGTAGAACGCTGTCTGGGTAATCTATCTAACAATATAATAAACCATCAACAATAACAATATACTCAATCACAGATCTAAGATGAAAATGAGCATGAATATGATAAAGAATAGAATAGTCACATACAACTCATGAGTCTAAATAATAATATCAATGAGTCTGAAAGAATACTAATAAATAGCTGGAGACAAATCCAGTACAAGAATACTAAGAAGCTACTAAACTCGGGTTATCTGTCTCAGTTGGGATAAGTCCCTCCTGAGCCAGGGTCTCTGACTCTAAATCCACTCCTAAGGTCCATAATGTGTAGGGTACCACTCATCAGTGTCATTTGGGAAAAATATATCCAGTCAGGAAAGGAGCAGAGTACATCTCTAACAGCAGTTCTAATAAATAATAAAAACTATGTAACAGTAAATAGATGTGAATATACAAGATGCATAATAGATATAATGAGATATATACAATAAGGAAATACTGGAATATATACAATAATGAACAATATAACAATGAACAAGAATACTAATGACTAAGTGTGTGAGTACTAGCTTTAACATGTGATTGACTTGGGAACATGATACAAGATTTATGGCCTGTCTAATCATACATGGCCTGTCTAATCATACATGAGGTGTATGATTAACACTATTCAAGAGCAAGACTTGATACAAGGAGGGTATGATCACATATCTACACTAAATACTCTCCACCCTCGACTGGTATAGTAGATCCAATCATGGTATGCTATGGCACAGGATTCTCTAGGAAGGTAGCAAATCTTTCCGAGAATCAGTGTCTGTACATGCACAAGATAATCAATAAAACAAGATTTGCACAAGATACACCATATACAAGGAATAACATCTCATGACGAGATCCGGATATACCAATCCGTGTAACCATCGTGTCAAAAAACATGGATATCTACACTAGATACAATGAACATAGAGGATATCATAAATGAGAAACTATCAAAAAATATACTTGCCTGAAGTCCAATGAATAGTCTCACAGATGTTCGATACGGTGCCTCAAAGACCTAGATATGGAATATAACATAAATACAAGATTTCGGAAAGAAAATAAGTTAAACTAGTCAACAACTAGGTCAACAAGTCAATTCTAAGTCAAAAGTCAAACTAGGTCAACTCTAAGTCAAATTGGTCAAACTATGGTCAACTATGCCAAACTACCTATTTATAGGTTGCATGAGTCTATCTCAAGAATATTGGGTTCAAACACTAGAGTCTAGGTCATAAAAGCTATATCTTAGGATACTAGGATACCGTATCTCAGGATACGTAGAACTAGGTAAAGCATCACATATGCATATCAAACAAATATATATATATATATATATATATATATATATATATATATATATATATATATATATATATATATATATCCCAATTATAAATATTAAATGGATACCTTGGTTTCGAACCAACTTGGTATCATAACACTAAACCATAATTTTGATACCCAAACCCAATACCTTGGGTATCCCTAAATACCTTGATACTTACCTTTGTATTTCAAGGTAATATCCAATACCTTGTTTATACTAACTACCCATAAATAATATATGCTAACAACTAAATATTATAAATATAGTATACTAAAATACAATTAGCAATTAGGAATGTATATACATATATATTAATATCATATATATACATATATATATCTATTATATTTAAATACATAATATCTATTCAAAACCGTAGATCTGTCATTAAAAACCCTATCGACTGTCGCTGAAAGCTGCTGATATCGCTGATGCCACTGCTGTTACCGTCACAGTTTCCTGCTGCTGTCGCTGTTGCTGCTGCAGCCGTCGCTACTGCTGCTGCTATTTCTATTGCTGCTGCGGCTACTGTTGCTATTTTCCTGCTACTGCTGTGTGGCTGTTGTCGCTAAAGCCGTCGCAAAAGGCCCCTGTTCTCCCCTCTCTTATATATAACACAATATATATATAACTCTTAATATATAACTATGTATACACACATACACCTCCACATACATATATATGTACATAATAAATACATGTAACAATATAGTATGATATATACATAATTACAACTATATAAATTATATGTATATACATACACCTCTGCATACATCTATATGCACATAATAAATACATATAACAATAACATAAATATATATAGTAACACATATACATATACGTATATATAATCATACACAACATATATACATACATCATATAAGTATATATATAACAACATATATATATATATATATATATATATATATATATATATATATATATATATATATATATATACACATAACATATACATATATATATACTACAATATATATATATATGTTATATATATATGTATATGTTATGTGTAGATATATATATATATATATATATATATACAAAAATATATATATATATATACATAAATATATATATATATATATATATATATATATATATATATATATATATATATATATATATATATATATATATATATATATATATAACAATAATATATATATACATACATATAATTACACATCACAATGACTAAGAACAAAAGAGAAATAGATCTAGAAATAATTGCACAAACACATGGAGTGTATCACACCCGTATCCCACTAGATCTAGGATACGCTTACGACACGAGTCCACCACACATCCAAACGTACCCCGAAGGACACGAACAAGTCTAATATATTATTTATAAACAATACGAAAAGTCAAACACAAATCTACGTGTCTGTGTCAAAATATGACATGCTCAAAGTCCCGTGTCGGAGGAAAAACCCCCAAATCAACACGTATCACCAAATTGTTGGGATACGACCTTCATGTACCCAATTGTGGACACGATACTAGCCCCAAAAATACAAGCATATGCCAAATTGATCTATAGGACCAATTGACACACACAACAAATATCAATCTCGGAATTCCTACAAAATTGACACAAAAAGTACCATAACTTTCTCAATAGGCCTTCTATGAAAACAAAACCAAATCCTATGGGTAGCCTATGCATATGGGTTGATTTCTCATGATTAAATCTCTGATTTAGAACCTAAATTAAGGGAAAAAACTGAATTATAGCTATTGGGAGATGGATTCCCAATGCAACCTCCAAATGTGATAAAATTGTCCTCCAACTTATAGATCCTTGCTCGTCTTTGTAGATCCTTGCTTCCTCCTTCTAGATCCTTGCTCTAATAGACTCCAATAGTGATTTGGGAAGGATTTGGGATAAAATTTGGTAGGAAAATGATATGGGAATGAAGGAATTTGGTTGAGGAAAATTTTAGATCTAGTTTTCAAATGAAAAGAGAAGGAAGAAACTTTCTCCCTCTTCTTTAATAGGCCGGCCCCCTTACCCCTTCCTCAAGTCACTATGTAATATCCATTATACCCCTTGGGGACTCTTATAAAGAAATAATTAAGGAGGAAAGCTTCTAGTCTAATGGTTTAATTAATTTAATTATCCTCCTAATCCATGGGCTTTCTAGTTGGCCTCAATTCTAACATTTAATACATGTTGGTCCATGAGTCTAAACTAAACTAGTTAGGTCCACTAACACAAGTCCAAAATAAATAACTAACATCTAACAACAATTAAATAATACAACAAATAATTATTTATTATGCATAATATTTAATTAATTATAAAATTACTAAAATACCCTTTCTTAGAAAATATGGTAGTGACACCAACGCCTTGAAGTGCTAGAAGATATGATGTAGACTATGAGGTCCTCGATGCAAACCCTAACTCAGGCGATACTGGATATCCGAGAAAATATAGTCCCACCACAACCAAGAACTCTGGGACAACCAGGCCAGAATCCAGGGTCTAATGGAAAGCTAACGTACCTACTCCTGCTCCTCCAATATACACCCCTATCTTGCCATATTCCTCTACTCTGACGGCCTTAGATGATACTTAGGAGGCTATCCGGGAATTGCGTGCTCGTCTGGACTCCTTTAACAGCAGAGGTAAGCTACAAAATCTCGGGATAAGATAACCCTATCCTCCTTAATGGAATAATATTATCTTTTCGATGAAGTACAAGCCCCAGTCTCTGATCCCGTTCGATGGGAAGAAGTTACCCCATTATTTCTTAAACTAATTTGAATCCATAAAGGAGAACTTGCCGTGATACGATGCCCTACTCCCTAAGTTGTTTATCGACGACTTAATCGATGTGGCTTATGAGTGATTCTACAGCCTTACAAACAACTATATTGCATCATACGATGACCTCAGACGACTATTCCTCTCCCAATTTTATGATGGAGAGATGGATATGACCATGTCATCTCTTATCGCAGTAACCTAGAGGGAGAAGGAGCCCGCACGTGCCTATATAGATTGCTTCAGACAGACAACCCTGAAGATGCCTCCCGATATCCCAAAGTCAGTGCTTATGGAAACTTGTAGACGAAATCTACTACCGACGGTAAAAGTTTGTATTCGCACTGCACAACATGGAGACTGGTTATCATTCATTTTAAGTGCGTACATGGCTAAAAAGAATGCAAAAATGTCCGTATGCTCACAATCCAGATTCCTAGCCCTGACGATCGAGGGAAACGTACTCAGAATCACAGTAGCAGCCGAGACGGTAAAGGGAGCAGGCCCTTACTCTCAACGTATCCAAAGGCTCATTATCGTCCAAGGAAAAGCCGACAGAAGAACCAAAGCCAAATAATACCTTCTTCTTCAATGACGATGACATAGTCAAAATCTTTAATATACTGATAAAAGGCAACAAGCTTCGGCTTCCTGACATCAGACCTCATAAGGAGGCTAATAAGGTCAATGACCCAAAGTACTGCCTCTTCCACCGGTACATCCACCATTCCACAAAAGACTTCTATGTGTTAAAGAGACGTATCTAATAGCTGATCGATGTTAAGTCCATCACCCTCAACTTCAAGGACAAGACGGTCACCGCCAATATGGTGTCACTCCAATTTGGCAATCTCTTCGATATCGAGGTTCAAGACGACGTTGTCCCAATTTTTAAGGTAACATTGGAGGTCGTTAACCTCCCACCATCTTACGACCAAGCAGCAGGTCTGGTACCCCTTAAAACTCCATAAGGTAAAGTCATATGGGTTTACCCTAACATCGTTCAAGATTCGACACAGCAAGCAATGCCTTCAATTGCCAGGTCAAAGGGAAAGAAGCCCAAACCATGTCACATGGTTTCTCCTTCAACTGATGAAGCCTTATCGGGAGAAACTAGGTCTGGAAAGACCTATTTACGCAACTATGATCTTGTTCAAGAGGACGCTACACCTTCAACCGCTATACCTGCTACTCTGGTAGTACCTGAAGCAGGTCCGTTCAATCCTTCCATGACGGACAAACCCAAGCAAAAGGAGACTTACTTCGACAAGTCTCTAAAAAAAGATTCTGTATTGGGGTAGACAAGCCCTTCAACTTTGATATATTGGCACGAGGTTGTCACTCTTCGAGCTCTTTCGTCTCTCCAAAGTGACCAAGATTCTATGAGTGAGGCATTATAACATGTCGACTCTTACTTGGCCAAAATCAAGAAGCCATCCGAGAATCTCACTATATGCCCCCACTGCCACAACGTGATGGAAACAATTCAGAATATCACTTTCTCTTAGCAAGACATGTTGTTAAACAACAGGTAAGACCGACTTATCTACTATACAAGGTATATCGGTGCCATCGTGGTAGACCAGATGCATATTGATCCGGGCTTGTATCTCAACTTCATCCCATGAAGTTTGCTTCAAATTTGGAAAATTCTATGTACCGGTTGTCTGCTACCAATACAACCATTAGCGGCTTTAACACAGGAAGAAGCTACCATTTGGGCAAGATCCGTCTGAAGTGTCAGATAGGCGATCTATGAACTAAGGTCATTTGTTACGTTATCGACGTAGATGTATCCTACAGCGTCTTGTTGGGGCATCCCTAGATACATGAATACATGATCATACCATCGACCCTTCACTAGTACCTGAAGTACATCGATAATGAAGGAGTCATCCGAACATAATTTGCTGATGTTGACCATTTAAAGGTGTAGAAGCCTACAACTCTGACTTCGTATTATACAAGCAACACACCAGGGGGGTAGGGAACATTGACACTGATGATTGTCATGCCCCAATCTCCCGCTGGATCGCCCGTCCCCGCTAGGCGCAAATCACCGTGCCAGTGCTCAGGCGGGACGATTGTGCCCATCAGGATGTGATGCCGCACGAGCACAAGTTATGCCCGTACAAGGCCATAAATCTGAACAGACAGAGAAATAGTTAAGCCACAGAGTCACACAGATAGTTCATATGCAGTTGAATAAGAAACGAACAAACGATTGGTAAAAAATTCACAGAGTCGTCATAGTGGAAGCATTGAATAAAATAAATATGGAAGTAAAACAAGCACTTTATTGATATTGAATCAGTATTAAAAGCGGTGCTAGGCATAGATTACAAGTTGCTCAAGTCCTCTCTTTTAAAACAATAAAGACATGGCAAGTGGCTTACAACATGAAATAATTCATAGGCGATATTCCAATATTATGTCTTGTATATGTGCTTCTGTTCTGGATGCATCACTTCAAGGCTCCAGAGCAAACTCCACGCCTTAGCGTGCATGAGGGGTTTACGCACTGAACGAGGTTCTCCTGTACCCTGCAAGCCATTTGGTGGGTTATCAATACATGAATTCACTGGTGGGGAGGCTTCTCGCCCGTTTGAAAAATCCAAACACATTATATAGGTTCTGTGCACTATCTATTACCCACTCCATGGTGACCGTTAGGCGCCCGAAGGAAGATCGACAAAAAAAGTAGTAGAGTAGCCACCCCTAGAACCTGGAAAAAGTCACTATCAAAGAATTCTCGAGCAATTCAAAGTAATATTGTCTTTCTAATCTTGCCTTAGGATCAGTTTCTTGGCATAAGATACAAGCCTAACTCATATGGCAGTGTGCCATGCGATATAAGAGTAACAGGACGAGACTTACCAGCTGACCAATTGTCCTTTCCTATCCATGGTAAATTATGTTAGCCTGCATATAATACATGAAACAAGATGGAAGAGCGCACATACAAATATAGTATTACAAGTATTTTCATAACACGGGCATGATGGCTTGAACGTTATACAATATCGTGCCTCTATTTTATGAACGTACATGTGTCGTACATTATTAAACTTGGACAATTAACGAGCTACACGCTAAGTTTCGTATACTTGTTACTTGCCTCGATGCAATGACTTGCATGCGGATTGCTCGTTATCGAGCAAAACTTATGTCTATATGAACATGAGGTCACTGGCTTAGCCATAAAGGATGATGCATAGTCTCGGACGAAGATGGGGCATAGCACAAGAGTCATGGGCATTACCCACCATCCTGACCCAACATGGAGAGACTACCATATTATGAGATTCAGACGAGTTATCCAACTGTAGGATGCACTACCTAGGGCTCTACCACTGTATATTACGTCGCCACAAACCGGGGAGCATCCTACTGATTTGGTCACACAATACCCATATTCCATCTAGGACGGTATAATCCCGGTGCCCCGATAATCATCCGAGGAATCCATGTGATTATTTCACGCATGAGTTGTCTGTGACCATGCAAGTCTCTAGTCTTACTGATTCAGGTTTAAATCTTGGATTCATGTTCATAACACATTAGTTCCCAGAGCCACCAGATTCTTGATCATAACGAGTCTTGATTTACTTGATATGATGCTTGTTCAGAGTTTAACTTGACATTATGCAATCCCCTAGTTTGGGAATGCCTTGGCGACCTAACGGTCCCGAATACTTTCAGGTTCAGACTTGCTCAGAACGACTATTTGATAGTCTTCTGGCTAAAATAGATGAATGCAAGACAAGATAGTGGTACAAGATCGTGGCATGAATCTTATGAGATAAGTATAGCGATTATGTAAAGCAGTTAAGCATTAGAACAATACGAATATAAATTTTAAGAAAAACATGTGGCGAAGCCATACTTGCAAATATAAGCAATTACGCTAGCACGGGTCTAAGGGGTAGCGCAAGGAGTGAAATCGTATAGGGGCATATGGAGCGACATAATCTATGGGACGAGCAATATAAATATGTGAAGCAGTCTACTATGAAGAGTATATAATGATCTACTCGAAGTATTAACGGAGTCTACAAGCACGAACTAAGGTATCATACGAGGGTCCAATTATAAGCCAAGTTTTATTTCCTTGTTCTAACACAAGCAAAACAAGATAAGATTAATCCCTTAGCTATGTGCATTGTATTCTTTATTATCATGCAAGGGGTTATCGCCTACCGATCTAGCATGTATTGTCCATATTTTATGTGTGCAGGCTAAGCAAAGACAAGTTCATCGTAGCCACCCATCTTAGCGATAATTTACCTCGGTCGTGCGATATTTCGAGTGCTCCTTTGAACTTCTAAGTATGAACTCCTGAAGGGAAAAGTCTGAAATCCTTTGCCTCAAGCAAGTATTCTCACTGAGCAAAGTGGGTCGGGTCGACGCACTTGCGCCCTTTGAATCGGCTCTCCGCTTGAGCAGAATGGGTCGTTACATTGATGAAGCTGAAGCAGACTCCACTTTCAACGAACCTTTGAAGATTTGTGTGAAAGGACATGCCCCAAACACTTCGGCCCCCTTGGTTGTCAAGATTCGCAAGAAAGCTGCATAGCCTCTTGTAGTCAAACTTCAAAGACATCTCATAAAGAAAGGACAGGTCACCCAATGAAGAAGTATCTTCCTTCTATGAAGGTCTCTCAACCTCTAGTTGTGAGCCTTTCTCACCCTAATAAGAAGGTCCCGAACCAACCTCCGGCACCGGTGACAGACAATGAAGACGACGAGCTCTAAGAGTCCGTTGCGGCTTAGGCTGATGTTCCTTCTTTGGATGATGTAATCCCCGATGAGAATATATTATATTTTTAGAAAAGGGTTACCATTAAAATACTCTAATATCGAACATATGAGGACAATGTACTCCCTAGAGCATGGCCTAAGTCCACAACTGCACATTCCAGTAATGGCAACTTATGTAGTCAACAAGATACTCCCATATGGGGGTAATATCTTCATAATTCCCGCAAGGAAGACGGAGGAGAAACCCATCATCTTTGGTAGGGTGGAAGGTTGCCAAAACTTTCTCCTAGGCGAACCAGCACCTGACAACGGTAAAATATAGCTTTACCATTATAGTTCGCAAGCCAAGAACATCATCCAAAGGATGGAATACAACTTGAAGAGAGAAAAAGGCCTAAATTATGGCCAAGGGTGACATTTTCCATTACGTCACTTTGCTCCCAAAGGCAAGCTAGAGACGTATTATCAATGGATCGACCATGGTCTAGGATACATTATGCCTCCAAAAACTCCCATATGTTCAGAAGCCGAAGCTGAGATGCACTCTCATTCTTCAGGGTCTTTTATTTGGGACTCTGATACATGCATCGAGAAAATATTCCAACAAGACTTATCTATCAATATGACATCAATGGACCAGATCAAAACGATGATCGAACACTCGAGTTCTTCGAGGTTGAACTGAGGGCCCAGAAATTAAAATTATAGTGGGAGCTACGTTTCCAGCAAAGAGAACCTTCTTCCGAAGATAAAGTGGTATAAGTCAACCTGGGCGACGAGGCCTCTCCCAAACCTATCTTCATCGACAAATTTCTTTTCGGAGAAGATTGTGGGTTCCTTATTCAACTTATAAGGGAATACATTGACATCTTCGCATAGAGCTACAAAGATATCTCGGGGTTATATGCTAAGGTAAATAAGCTGATAGCAAGCACCTTCATTTACGAGAAGCAGCATCTAGCTGGATAGCCAATATCGTTCTCGTCATAAAAAAGAACGGCAAGATCTTAGTCTGCATAGCCTATCATGATTTAAACACGGCGTGCCCAAAGGACGAGTTTCCTCTCCCGATCACAGACGTGATGATCGACAACACTTGTGGTTTTGAGAAAATATCCTTTATAGATGGGTTCTCAGGCTACAAGAAAATCACAGACGTGATGATCGACAAAACTTATGGTTTTGAGCGAATGTCCTTTATAATGAGAAGTATACGTTATTCCCAACACCATTGGGGGTATACTGTTATACAGTGATGCCCTTTGGGCTAACAAGTGCAGGTGTGACTTACCAGCGAGCTATGAGCACCTTTTTTTACGAGCATCTGTGCAAAATAATGAAATGTTATGTTGATGGCATTATTGATAAGAGATATTTTTAGGACGAACATCTCCAAGATCTGAAGATAGTGTTTAAACTGATGCGAGGGAACCAACTCAAGATGAATCCGACCAAGTCCTTCCTGGGAGTCTCCAGTGGCAAATTCTTGGATTTTATCATAACTTCAAAGGGTATTCACATAGACCTTGAGAAGACGAAAGCTATTATTGATATGCACCCTCCGAAGAATCTCATAGAGCTTTACGGCCTTGAAGGAAGATTGGCATAAATTAGGAAGTTCATATCTAATCTCTCCAAATGTTGCCAACTATTTACTCAATTGATAAAGAAAGGAGTTTCCTTTATCTTGACTGAAGAATGCCAGCGAGCATTCAGTGATATCAAGAAATATCTCATGAATCCCTAGTGTTGGTAGCTCCATTCATGGGAAAACCCTTCTTGCTTTAAGTTCATGCAATAGATCATTCTCTTGGTGCTCTATTAGCTCAAAAGAGTGATACAGAATATGAACATGCCATATACTATCTCAGCAGGATGATGGTCGGATCCAAGCACAGATACAATCATGTCGAGAAGGAATGCCTTGCGTTGGTCTTCGCCATTAGAAGATACTCCATTACATGAACGGGCAGACAGTTCATGTCATTTCTCGAGTCAATCCCCTCAGAGTGCTCATGACTAAGACATGGGCACTAAATCTCGCCTAGCCATATGGGCAACACTACTTTCACCGTATGGCATGGTGTTTATCCCGCAAAAGTCGGTCAAAGGTTAGACACTAGATAATTTTTTGGCTGCAAATTCGGTGCCAGAAATATCGAAGATCTACGACGATATTCCAGATGAAGTGTTAGAATCTAACACGATGATGGAAGATTCTCTTTGGCTAATGCTCTTCGATGGTGCTTCGAGAACATGGCTCAAGGGTAATATTATCGCAAGAGTGGGGGTATTGTTAGTCTCTCCCGATAACTTAGTCATCCATCGTGCATACTCTCTCATGGAGACATGCTCCAATAATGTGATATAATACAACACCTTTTTTATCTGGCTTTAACTAGCTAAATATGTCACGTCCAGTCCCAAAATACTGAGGGACTAGCCAAGTGGCAATGGCCAGCAGCACAACTCCAATGGGTAAACCCAATTTAATGGAACTGTTATAATACACTTAAGTTGTAACAAATATAAATATAATTTGCCCCATCTATCACATTATAATTCTAATCTCATCCATAGAAAGTAAACACAATTCAATATGATAGACCAGTCAAGATAATAGATAAAGAAAATAGTCCATCAACAAGTCCAAATCAGTAGTATCTCGGGGAACAACCAGACAAAATAAGAAAAGAGAATAACACCAAAACATATGTCCATAAGTCCATATATGAAATAATAATAAGCATAGTTAACTGAGTAAGTAACTGAATACTCAAGAGAAATCCTCTGGCACAACCTCGTCCTCTGGTGCCAATATTGCTCCAACGTTATCTCATATCCCGTATACCTCTGGGTAATCCTCCTCTGCTGTACCTGGAGACATAATCCGGATCCAGGTTCTCAGGGGACATAGCAAGGTACAAGAAACACTCAAGACAAATAAAATACAGTAAATATAAAACAGATCCTGAGGGAAAGCTATGTAACTAGCTAAGTAAAATGCAAATAAGAGCATCACTAGTACTCAGGCTGAGACCACTAAAGGCTCTGTGTCGGGGAGCCCGTAGAAGCAAGTATTATCATGACTCTAGTATATGTGCCAAAGATCTGAGACAGAGTATAAGGCACCTCCAGTAATATAGTATATATATAAATAATCAGCCTGTATCATGCGTGTCTCTCCCCACCCAATGTAACCTCATGTCTGATGTCCATAATGTCTCATGTCCATACACGCAAGATCGGGACCTCTAGCTAGTACGAGTCATAATGATATGTCTATATATGCAAGTCTCATATAACGAATCCTGTAAGCCTATATAGAATCACCATGAATAACTCAAAAAAGATTTTGTCACATGAAATAGTGTCAAGTGTTCTACGGTATGACATACTTGGTAAAGCAAGCACGTAAAAATATAGGATCGTGGTATCAACTCTCTAAGTGACGTTACACGATTTTGCGTACGGCGTCGACACCCAAATCTTGTTCGAACGCTAAGCAATGTCTCACGGTTCTAGGTTGAACGGGTACATAATAGAAGTATATATATAGAAAGAACAAAGCAAATAATGTAACAAGATCTCTGCAGGTTTGGCAAGGTACACTTGCCTGGGTTCTGAACTCCATCAGTTGCTCCTGTAAAAGTAGAATCTCCAAGTATATCTCTAGATGCTGAAACAAACATCACCATTATTTCCAGAATACTTAAAATATCTAGGATTGACTACCCATAAGTCAAATTTGGACACAGGGACATAATTGACATTTTTGCATCAAAACGGGGCCACATGTGGCCCACTTCGCACCAAAAAATGTGCCAAAGATAAAGTTATCCAAATTTAGCAAATTTAGTGTCTACGAGTCCAGAAAGAGGACACAACCTCCATAGAATATCCGAAATTGGATTCTAGGGAGTCGGTCACAAAATCACCCGTCAAGTGGAACCGTGGGGCCCGTGAAACGGTATTTCGTCAACGTTCTCAGAATCAAACCAAACATGGGTCACGGGACCAGCGTAACATTGTAAATCCGATGGCGTAAGTTTCGATGCGAAACAACAAGCACACACAAAGTTATGACAAGTATAATAACATGTCGATATAGTAGTTCTTGACAGATACGTATTGATTCCGGTGTGCACGCACATCAAAATCAAGTTCCACAAAATTCTACATGTCTGTGTTGACGATACGTGCTTTTCGATAAAATTCTCCCATTACGAAGTTACCTCGTTTCGCGGGACGCACACCGTATCGAAAAATTTTTGGTTTACAAAATCAAGTTTTTAACAGATTTCAGCAATAAATAATTTACAGAATTATTCGAATTAAAAGAAAGTGTTTTAAAGGATTAAAACTAGGTTATGTCGTCTAAAATATTGTTTAAGTATATTTTAAAATAATTAATATTTTGGGAGAAAATAATCTTGAAACATGGGGGTTTGAGATAGTTTTTAACTTATTTTAAAATCAGATTTTCGTCTAACTTTTGAGTCAATTTACACGCGATTTAAATAGTAAATAAAAATCTAATTAAAGGATCTTAAAGGGGCTTATTTTATGGTTATAACAATCAATCGGAATGAAAAACAATAGAGCGAGATGGAAGAAAATTTACCGAGAAAATGGCGTCGCGAGTGGCGTGCTGTCCCGGCGAACTTTGTTGCTGTTGCCGTCGGCGGCGGTCCGACGGTCGCTGGCAGTGGTCGTATGGACTGATGGAAGAAGTGTGGATAATGGGGTGTCTAGTGTTATATATACAAGGGGTTAGGGGGGGTCGCGGGGGGGTTTTAGAATAGGAAAAGAGGGGTCGGGGGAAAGAACTATTACTGTAGCTGAGGGGTCGGGTTCTGCTTCCAGGTTTTAGGTGTGGGTATGGGTTTAGGGTTTAGGATTTGGGTTTTGGGTTTGGAGTTTAGGTTTATTATTAATATTATATGTGTATATATATGGCCATACAAAATAGGTTTGAACCCCAAATAATTTCTAGAAAATATATTAGTACAATATTTTAAATTTAGTTGTACACCCAAAAATATATTTTTTGTGTAATTTTAGTAATTAATTAATTATACATAATATCTATACATGAATTTTATATTTATTCTAATTAGCTAAAATAATGAAAATTCTCCCATAATCTCGATAAATTCATAATAACAATAATAAAAATAATAAAATCTAAAATCTAAAAATAGTGGGTTTACAAAATAGTGGGGGTGGATTATATAGAAGCCTATAGAAATTCTAAGCTGATAGTCAACCAGGTCTGAGATGAGTACGAAGTCCTGCACGAGGATCTGATCCCCTATTATCAGGCGACAATTGATATAATCTCCACCTTCACTTGGTTCTTTATAGAATATATACCCCGGTTACAGAACTCTGAAGTTGACGCTCTGCTCGGCTTCGCAGCTTCTCTGATGATCCCCGTCAAAGCCAGGTAGTCGATCACAGAGATCGATCGAGAACTATTTTGTGCCAGAATTATCCTGCACAATTGTCAAAGCTACACTGCTGAGACAGATATTACCATCAAAGATAGCCAGTTCCCCTTCATAGACTACCCTGTCTACGAAATTCTGCCCGATAGCCCGATAGAGGCTACTTCTATCAAGATACGCTCCCTTAGCTTCTACTATGATACAGCTATAAAAATATTCTATTGCCACTCGTACAATGGACTTCTACTCCGATGCCTATCAGATACATAAGCTTAGAAAATGCCCCATGAAGTGTATGATAGTACTTATGGAGCTTACCAGCCCAGTCCTAAAATACATGATGTATAAAATCTATGCTGACTTCATCCACCAAACTTTGAGGTTTCTACACCCGAAAGCCATGTCTTGGCCGTTTGAAGAATAGGACATGGACATCATTGGCCCAATAAGTCTACCGTCATCTAAAGGATATCGGTTCATTCTTTTTATAACTGACTACTTCTCTAAATGGGTGAAAGCTATATCGCTCATTGAAGTGAAGCATCAAATATAATCAACTTTGTCAAACATTAGATCATCTACCATTTTGGTTTGCCTCGAAGGATCATCCACGACAACGTCCATAATTTGTAAGTCACACTTTCTATCAATTTTGCGATAAAAATTGAATCCAAAACATAGCTTCGACATCATATAATCCAACAACGAATGAATTAGCAGAAGCGTTCAACAAAATAATTATTAAGTTACTCAAGAATTTTATTTTATCCCACAAGTGTAATTAGAACGAGAAGCTTGGTGAATGTATCTGGGCCTACCGAACAACGATCTCGACTCTAACTAACAGCACGTCATTCTCCTTGGTTTACGGGAGAGAAGCAGTGCTTCCCCTGGAAATCTAAATACCCAGTTAACAACAGAAGACAACCATCGCTTGCGGTTACAAGAGTTGAAAGTACTCGATGAAAAACGTCTCCTAGCTCAACAGTGTATTGAGCTATATCAAGCACGTAATTCTGGAGACTTCAACGAAGGGGTGAAGGAAAGATCATTCAAAGTTGGAGACCTCATCTTCACAGTGAGAAGACCAATGGTTATGATGCACAAGACGATAGGGAAGTTCCAAGCTAAGCAGGAATGTTCTTTCGTCGTAGAATTAGTGTATTCCAATGGTACATACAGGATTACAAAGCCTAATGGAGATCTACTGATGATGTTGATCAACGACAAATTCTTAAAGAAATATTATGTCTGAACGATGACTAAACATAAGATGGTTCATCCCCAACTGGTTATCTATAAATTTATAGTATATATATTTACCCTATCATATCCCTGATAGTACAAATGTATAGTGATGCATCCACTCCCCACAGGATATCCCAGAAGCCATTATCTGTGTTCAAGAGTCTTGAATACGCAATAGATAATGGATCCCCAAAGTTTTCCAGCGAAGCAGTTCTCAGGTCCAACAAAACGTACTCGTTGAGACCACCCAAAGTTTATTCCCTCAAGTAAATAAATGTGTCCTCGGGGCCCAGTTGCTTCAGGGATATCTTATTCGCAATCCCCAGTTGGGTAGGAGATGCTTTCTTCTTGAAAATTTATTTTCCATCTAGGATAAAATTATCCCAAATAGTAGTTCACGTCCATATTACCTCTGAACTATCGTCCTAGCATTCTCCCCAGTAGGGTGAACATGTCATCAGAAGAAAACAATCACGTCCATATCATATTTGCCTTATTTTCTCCAATCCTATATAGTTATATCTTACCATTTCCACATTACCTTTGAACAAGATATTTCTAGCGGAATCCTAAGATAAGAAAGTTTGTCGTGTCCATATTACCTCTAAGCAAATATTCTTGTTTATCGGCTTTCTACTGTCACCTCTGAAGGTATATGTCGTTTCAACTTATCATCTGTACTTAGTTCTAAGTAAGCCAGGTATGATAAGTCCACAAAAAATTCCTCAGCAGAATTTTCCTAACCTATTACGTCCATATCACTTCTGATAGGGTTTTACTCCAAACTTATTATCTGCACTTTATCATTAAGCACAAAATAGATAATGAGTCCACTAAAATCCCCCCAATGGATTGTTTCCAACAGCTACGGTATTATACTATGTCTACATTACCTCTAGTGTAATATTCAAATTCATAATATATAGCAATAAATAAGTTTTGAAGAAGAAAAGGGTTTTCAATGATATTCAAGATCATGAGTACATATGATTATATTCAGAACTTTCTCCATCAAATGACCAACCATCCTGCTATTTCTGCTACCGCACAAGTGAATTTGGCAGTTCAACGCATTCTGGGTCATCCCTCCTCCTTAGTGCAAATCTTAATACATGGAAAACAATCCATACCGATGGATAATAGAGGAGGGCGCAACACAGAGCTGGGCCTGGATAAATTATTTAAAATATGTACGGGCCCACCACTGCCATGTGGATGCGCCACCGACAGAGTTTAGGTTGGGACTCAATCCTAACCCTGTAATCAATATGGCGACCATTTTTGGAGGTCACCTACTTTGAGTTAGGTTAGAAGATAGCGAAAATTCTTTGGGGTAATTTGTTTTTTTATTACGAACAATGAGAATTATGATATCTTTCTATACTCCATCGAGATCGAAGCGGTTCAAAGCGATCCATGCATGACAAATTCACGAATTCAGAATACTTACAACTCGTGCAAAGAAAGATATGTGCATTATGCATACTCTACTGAAATAGTGCTCAGAAGGTCAGAAATAAGTCATTCATGCACATGTGCATATATAATTGTTTTGGATCTACGCACATAATCGACCGCAGCGCATGTTCATGATGCAGTGTCTCAAGAAGACAATCGCATCCATGCAAAGGATGGCCAAGCATACATTTCTGGAGCATGTCCATAGTGAGTGTCCTGAGATAGCTGCATACATGCTCATAACAGAAGGTTATTGCCATCATCACACATCTTTATGTCGAAGCCTTTCAGCAAAAGACCATGTCCATCGGCAGTGGGTTATCATCTGCATATGTTCCTGACAATTTTGTGTCCACACAATATACTGTGAATACATTTCTGTGTGCCGAGTATAAGTGTAGGAATCGTTGTCTTCTTCCTAATATTAGAATAAAGAACTAGGGCATCCCTTCTACCTTCGGTCGAGACGAGCATCTTGAAATAATGGATCATTAACGGCAGATGATCAAAGAAGTTCTCGGCAGGGTTGCACCTGTCAGATTTTAGTATGGTAATGGAAAGAGGCATGGGAAAAGGAAATACAACAGAGGAATTTTCACCCTTCCTGACCCCTTATTTATAGGCTCAAAATAGGATTCGGATAAGTTGGAGTCAACCACCCCGACGCTTGGATTCCCGAAAAGTCAGGCACCAAAAACTGAAGAATGAAACTGGCATGAGGATGAACCTGCATCTCGAGAACATAACATAAAGAAATTATGAAGCGAACCGATGCTTCGGATCCCACAACGTGCACCTCGGGACTCTGTCAGTTCCGAAATTGAGATGGATTTTATCCACAAAGATTTGACAGCCTAGCAACCTCATCTATGCAATGAGAATATCAATTCGGCTAGAGCAAGATCTTTTCTGCTTCTTGTTCAAAGTATTTCAAACTTAATCTAAGTTTTGAAAACTTTGAAGGGGATCTTGTAGAAAGCATAAAAAAATCCAGGACCATGCATCAAAACTCTTAAGTTAGTAAAGCCAGGCCGCATAACAATCGAGCACCATTCGAAATGGGGCTTAGGATGCATACAACCTAAAGAAAGAAAAATCTTCGTCTATGCGGCTCGGGCATTGATCCTGAAGTCATACAACAAAGGTAGTCATGCGGAAGACATCTTAGTTGCATAGTCCAAAGCTCTGACATTGCATTCATTACTATTACCGCTTCGTAAACCATGCAGATATCAGTGGCACTAGACTTCAATGTTTACGCCATCATCATAATAATTTTTGTCAATCACAAACGTGCAGTGCCATGTGTCTCTGAAATGATAAGGCTTCATGCGGCTGCGTTTCCATAAGCCTTCATACAGAGTTGTTCCCATGATCCTTAATATGACAGAGCCTTCATGCGACAACGTTCCCATGAGCCTTCATGTGGTAGAGTCCTCGTGGGATCCATAACAGCTAATGCATGCCACATGTCAAGCTGATCGGGTCATGCGTGTAACGGGTGTAACAACAGTTCCAGGATTATAGCAGCAGTTCATCCTCACTAATTCCACATGGCAGCGGGAACATGACATACACACACGATTACAACTGTATTCTATTAAAAATATCATACGGTAACCCAGATTATGTGTGCATAGACTAAAAATAAGTAATTTTTTATGATATATGCGTGCATGGCCATTTTGGTACAAATGACTATAAACAACAGGGATATGTGCTTCCCAGTGATCGAAGGCAGGTGACTTGGAGCTCAATTATTTCCCTTCTTGCCAGTGAGTAGAGACTTAGCAATTTTCTTTCGTCGGTCTATCGTCTACGGAGTAAAGGAGTTAGCAGTACAACTCTATCTCCATCGTCACACTCCCCAGATTCTCTTCTTTTGTACTTAGAATTCTCAGTATTATGATTCTTTTGTACTTTCTTCAGTGTAATTCACTTAATACTAAAGTTAGCAAAACTTTTGTATTTGTGATTGCAATACCAGGGTATGGGTATCAGTGGTGTTTTAGAGTGTACCTAGGTGTTCTAGTGTGTATCTCATGTATAGGGGTGTATCAGATCAAGTGCTTAAAGTATAGGTTTTGTTGGTATCTTGGAACTATTTTAGTGTGTGTATCAAGTAATTGGTAAGTGTTTATGTGTCTCAGATAGTGCAAAATCTGCATATATGTACAAGGTGGATACATGTCATAGTGATAGGTGAGTGTGGTGTTATAAGTGAAACAGATTGATATAGATACCAATGTATCAATAGAGTGTACTAGTGTGTATCCTAGTATAGGTATTGAGGGTAAGTTTGAGTGTTATGAGAGGGTATCCTAGTTGGTACCAAAGTATTGGAACTAGGTATTGGGTAGTATCTTGGATACGGAGTAAGGTATTGAGTATGTGTCAACATATTAGAGTTGGGCGCAAGGTATTAGTGTGATACTTAGGTAATGGGTAAGATACTAGTATAAGGTAATAGGTGGGATACTAGGTAATGGGTTAAGGTACTAGGTAAATAGCTAATGTATATATGATATTTGAGTATATGAGTCAAGATAAGTATGTATATAATATATGATGCCTAGAATACCTAGACCTATCGGGTATGAGTAGAAAACCTAAAAATAACTTATGATAACTTAGATAACTATATAGATCAACCAAATATGTATTTGAGAACCCAAAAATAGGTATTGACCTAGTTTAACCCTATTGACCTAGAATTGACCTAGAAACCAAATAACAAAGTAGTTAATGTTTTTTTTTTTTAAATCACCTATTGACATTATAAACTAATAATATAGGTTACATGGACTCTCTTTTAGCGTTTGACTTGTACCACCGGCTCTGGATGACAAACAAGTACTTTATAATTATGTATTTACCTTTACTTGATAAATAATATTATTCCTTCTTACTAGTTGTCTTGACACTATGATTTGTGCACATGAACGGGTTATCTTGATTCATGATTGAGTTAAAATATTTTGTGATATCGTTATCATCCATGTTTTGACACGTGAGGCCAAGTTGTGATGCATTTATCATATCATGACTCGTGAGTCTCCGTGTTGTGATTCAAGACTATCCGTATTCGTGACATGTGTTTATCCATATCATGGTTCATAATTATCCATTCTTCGTGAGTAGTGACTATCTATTTGAGATTTTTTACTCATGTTCCATGTTGTGATTACTTGTCTTTCATGATCTAATGAGAGAGTCGGGTGGGAGAATAAACTAGTAGACATGAGTTAAATCCTTTTTTTCTATTCAATTTGATATACAGGGACGTTGTTAGTAACGGAAAGAATAAAAGGAATCAAGACTTTCCACAAGGAACCTGGCGGTCTATAGGTGGGATAGGGGAAAATCTGATTAGGTAGCCCAGCTGCCTCCCCATCTCCTGGATTTGTGAGTGGCGGGGGCCATGTGCCGATGCTTTCCTCGGCAGAAGATGAAGATCAATCGTACACCTCTTATACGACGTGCCAAATTCAGTCTAGACCAAACATGTCAAATCCTCTATTCTAGGTCACACGGTATTACCAGTTTTTAGCTCATAATACTCATGTTCTAGTTATAGGTTACTTGTTGCCAGTTTGTTTTATTACCTGCTTATAATGTTGCCAGTTCCATATTAATAGTTCCATACTTTGTACTTGTCTCTATTTATTTCCTATACATGAGTTCATTATGTGTATAGTTTCTATAATAATAGATTTATACATGCATTGTGTATTTTTATGGTTGTAATAGTACTTGCTCCGCTCTTGACTGAATATGTTGACAGATAATAAGATATTTTGCTTTTGCTACACATTGTTGGACCTTCGGACGATGCTATAGTTAAGACCTCTCTTTCACCTTAGACTTCTCTGGGAGAGTTAGATTTAGTACTTGCTAGTTTGGAACCTTTTATTAGTTCCTTTTTATTAGATAGTTGACCGAATTTGTCTTCGAAAGTTATTTGGCTTATATGTAAATATTTGGATTCTTAGATTGTGACTTGGATAACTTTTGTGATATTATATTTTGTTTTATCTTTTCTTATTTATATATTTTTTTAGTTGTTGTGATTGAGTATTTATTATTTAATAGTTAGATTTGTATTGATATTGAGTTCTAGACAGCGTTCTACCGCAGATATTGCGACGTAGGCTAGACATACCCATGTACTCGTGCCACGATCATTCGGGTGTGGATCGTGACAAAGACAACCATGTACCATCATGTACTTAGGACGTATGCTAGGATATCATTTTTGCAAGCCTAACGTTTAATGTAAAGATGGACATGAAACTATACCGATATGTTTACAAATCGTTCTAACGCGTCTGTTGCAGGGATAACCGTTCAATGGTGGATAAGAATCACTAATAAGTGTTGCTCTATATCGATTATATTTTTATTCCTAATTTCTCCTAATAATAGTTTACATGAAATGCTGCTATATTGCTCATAAGAATAATTGGTGTCCATACAATTCCCTACTAATATGTCCCTAGAAAAAAAAATATAACTCTTGAAACAATCTGTGCATGAAAAGTTAGTAAAGAATTGATACAGTGCATGAACTCACCCCTACGGTATGCTTGAATGAATATAGAATATGTCTTTCAAATATATTTTCTAAAGATGTAATATGACTCTTGATTCAGTATATGACATAAAATGAACATAGGTAAAAGATAGCAAGTTCACTAATAATGCAATATTTTCTCACATGATTACTTAGTGATTATTTCAAAGGGTGTTGCTTTTGTTCCTCACCAGTGCTTTCCCTAAAGTGCTGACCTCCTCCCCCCTAGTTTGTCCACGGGTGCTGGGTGTCCTGCTGGATCATCTGAAGCTATAGCAAATCCTCATCCTCAGGAGCAAAAAATTAGAAGAAGAAGAAGAAGAAGAAGATGCATTGAGATATTTTGAGATGCTTTGTATAAAGGGATGTAATGTATAGAATGATATCATTACAATTCTGCATATTCAAGAGAGATATAAGCCAAATTGGCATGTGTCAAATGTATATTGAGAGCCTTGTAATCATGTCAAAAAAAGCTATCAATAAAGATAGCTTGTTTCTTATATCACTGTATTTATTTGGTTTTCTGTAATATTGTCTGTTGTCGCTAACTCTGAATAGTCTATTTTTTTATTCTACAAGTCCTAGTCTTGTGCAAGCGTAACTTAGACTTGCACAACATCATATCCAGTGGTGACTTTGCGGTCCTCCGGGATCGGGACATGACACCATTAGCATTCGATTACCATCCACGGTAACCAATAGCTTACAAACAATATCAGAAAAGTTAACAGAATAATTGTTCTAAATATAATGATCGGTCTAGTACCTGATAGCCTCATTTTAAAGCTTACTTTTAACGAGATACTTCTCTTCTATCGCAAGATCCAAATTCAGCGCATCCCCCTAGAGCAATGTCTGAATATTCCACAACTTCTCCTCCTACAACCGATGCCTAAGGGAGGATCAGCTTCATGCTTTTAGACCAATTTTTACTAACTTCAGTTGGTGAACTAACCAAAATTGGGAGTTTTTAGACATCGCCCCCTGCAGACCAGTTGTCCATAGTCGACCATTTATTATTGTCCCTAAACAGGCGAGCCTTAGAACATTTTGTCTGTAGTAACCAGACACATAGAGGTGAATAGTCAATAGTGTTTGCCGCCAGACCCTGCGCCACTGTGTCAGGGAATTGATGGAACCAAGTACGATTACCTAAGGCATTGTCTATTTGACACACAACGCTCTTATGATCTGATTTGTTTTTCCATGACCATATATGTTCGACACGCTCGAGAGTCTACAATCCCGACTTCAACAAGCACTGCTAAAAATCCTGAAGAATAGCCTTTGGCTCCTCCCTCTCTCTTATCTCCTCATGTCGATACAATATGGCATTAAAGTCGCTATCCACAAAATCGAAAGTTTATGGCTGACTTCAGACATCACGCTGATATGGATAATATCCTGGCATAATTCATCCTACATGCGTTTGTCGTTCTGTCCATAAACTGCATCATAGATAAACCTTAGTCCCCCTTTATTAATGAACTCAATAACAAACAACTAATCGGATAGGTGTACCATATATCCTTTCCAAATTCGATTATCATAATGTATCCTGTCCATATTACATAAATAAAGATTATATACTTATTGTCAGTGTATTTGGGTCTGTCTAGAAAGCATCATTTTGAAGAAGTTGGTACAATGATGCACTTTTGATGGAGTTGGCACATCGATGGCATCGCTAAACGATAACCTGGGTCTGCATGGTGTAGTCCAGCTGTAATAATGACTTTTGACTCTTCAGTTTCTGTCCCAACCTGTCAGATTTGTCACATTAATGCTCAGGGAAAAGCAGACATGTAAATTGTACGCTTGTCTGCACTGATAAAAGCGTCTTGAAAGTGTGCCACTTTTCTGTTCTCTGAATAGTGCGACACTCTTTGAAAAAAAAGTGCACCATTCTCTAAATAGAGAGAAAGCGTGTCACTCTTCCTTTGTTAAGTTTATTTGTAGAAAACTGGGCCATCTTCATAAGGCGCACTTTTTATGCTTCTACAAGACTTCTTTCAAAGTTTTTGAATTTGTTCAGATGAATTCAAAATACTTTGAATTAGAAGCATAAAAGTTGTTGAGATATTTGTGCGCATTCAAGGCAGAATCCCAAAAGTTTTGATGACGTGGTTTAGGTCTGACATGCATATATCGTGTCAATTTATTTTTTTGACTTGTTTCTTGTTTTGATATGGTCTTTAAGAAGATGTAGGCAGCTTTTAAGGAGATGCAGGCAGCTTTTTTAGGAATAATTTTAGAGAGCTATGCCATACTTGGCACGTTTTCTCCTAAAATAGGAAAAAAAATTTCCTAATACTGTCAAACTTATCTCCTTCCTGCTGTGAGACTTGAGTATGGTTATTATTAAGTATGGGTCTAAGAAGGGGACCAAAATAGCATGGCGCCACTAGCTTTGTTGGCCACTGAGAAGAATCAAGAGGAAACGCTTTTCAAAGATGTTACTGTTGAGCTCTTTGTGCGATGGAACATGGAAGGATGTAAACCCCCTAAAATTTTAAATTTTATTTAAAAAATTTTTATTAAATTATTGAAATTCTTTAAAGTATTTTTATAGTTAAATAGAAAATCAATTTTATTAATTGATTTACTTACATAAAAGAATTATTCCAAAAAATAATTTTTATTATTTTTGGAATCCTTGTTAAAGAGTGATAGATCTTTAGAATTTATTTTTGGTGTACAAATATTTTTTTATCTATACCTTATATATATATATATAAATAATATATAGTTATTAATAATAATAATAATGATAATAATAATAATAATAAGTAATAGTAATAATAATAATAATAATAATAATAGTAATAGTAATAATAATAGTAATAATAATAGTGATAATAATAATAATGTTGTTGATAGAAATAAAGAGGAAAGGAAAAAGAAATACTTAAAAACCCTTAAACTAAAACCCTTAACTAATAACCTTAAACCACAAATCACTTAAGCCTAATCACCCTAACCCTACAGCCCTCAACTTCAGCAACCCCGCTAGCACAGCACCCCGCGGCCCAGGCTACAGCGACCCTGACCCATCCCCGCTCCTCTCGTCTATATATATACCATATTCTATAAACCCTAACCCTAATCCCCAATGCCTACACCTCCATGCCACGTCAGAGAACCACCTGAACCCCCATGCCGCCACCGGAGAGATGCCAATGCCAACGCCGGTCGCTACCCTCGAGGTATGATGGCTTCTGATGTACATAGACGTGTGTGTGCGTTGTGAGATAAATAGAGTAGCCTATACCTACCCATACGTTGAAAAGGTTGTCCTCACTATGCTTTTTTATATAGATTGTCTAGTACAGCATACTTATATATTTTCTGTCTATTATGCATATTTTACTGTATTTAATTGGCATGCTTCTATGTATCTTGTTACGTCCCTCTGAGAACCTGGTCCCTTTCCAGGTTAGACACCTCATGACTATTCGCAGGAGCATAAATTAGGACTTGCTACTTATCTCTCTTTCGATGAGGTCTTATCTTCGAGTCTCATTGTTCATTAGATGTACTAATTTTATTTCTCTTATATTCTAGTTGGTAGTAGATTTGTCTCCGCCTAACTACTTGTTCTTATCAAGCATCTTATACTTGATTCAGTTATATAGTTGATTGGTTATTCCTTTATATTTGATTCTGTGGATGGGATCTAGTTATGGCATGTGATATATAACATAAAATCTATACCACATGTGAATTATTATTCATAATACAGCGTACGTATGTGTTATGGTTTCAATATATTGGAGTTGACATATACATACCGCTGGCATGCTTATGTATTCATATTCCTACATATTTTGGGACTGGGGTGTGACATATTTTTGTGGTGGCCCGTGCAGGTCGAGAGCATATTATCTTGGTTACATTATTGTACTGAGCAAGCCTGCGAATAGGATTAGAATATAGGATCTCATCCACTTATTTAATCACCTCCCTTGGTTTTGTTCCGCGTTCTTATTTGATTTCTTGTATTGCATCTTGTTTGATCCTTTTACAATATTAATCTTTTCTTTTCTTTCGTGCTTGATAGGGGTTAGGAAGGTAACTTGTACTAGGTATATATACTCTATTATTCAATAATAATATTAGTTAAATTCTTATAAGTTTGGTAGTATGCCTCATAACCTAGTATCACATAGTCCATTTGATCCATTAATGAAGTATAATTAAATGACACCAACTATAGGCTTGCATAAGAAGATAGTGTTTATCCAGATTGTAGAACTTAGAGGCCCATATCCCCATTTAGTCGACTATAGACTTAGACAAGAAGTTAGTATGACAACTGTAGAGGCACAACACCGATCTTCTTTGTGAACTTAAATTATTTTGTACCTTCCTTCATCATAATCCAGCGTACTTATATTTTTTGGACTACTCCGCTTATGCTGCTATTTTATAGCATAGTTTTACAATCTTATTCTTTTATCGAGCTTGTTCATGACATATTTATTATTGGGGACACCTACTAATACATCATCTAAATCAGAATCAGTATATTATGGTCTGATCACTTGGTTCGCTCTTTGCATGACTACTTTACGTAGATTGAGATATAGTTGACTCAGCATGTTAGACGAATATAATTTCTCTTTAAATATGTCTGAGCATATCTTATCGGTTATATAACTGTACTGATATAAGCATGTGAATAGTAATTTACCAAAATAGGATCTCATCCGCAACTGTCCTTATAACTTTCTTTTTGAATTCTTTAATCGCCTTGAACCCCGTACTTGTATTATATCACCTCCTCCTTGAATTTTTTATTATTGTTTTTTATCTTCTCTTATTTCGAAAAGACGAACTTTCATGCTTGATATAATTTTGATACACGGAGAGTACTAGATATACCCCATAGGCCAATCATATTAATTGGTGACTATCTTTTGTAATTAAGGGCATATCACATGTGATATATTTGATGTTAAATTTTTTGAGGATATGTTTATATTTTAACTAGATGGCATACCCACGATGCTAATGGATGACACGAGTAACAGTAGTAGTATTCTCTTTTCTATCACCATCTCGTCCCCTTGGGTTGCTCATCTTCTCTTCCATACTATTTCTTATCCCATGCTTAATTCTTTCTATCATAGTTGCATCTTTTTGTGCCATCATGAATTATTTGATTTACTTCAACCTCACCCTTATTTTGTTAGTTAAAACATAAATGGGTTAGTAATAATTAATAACTAAAGATGAGTTCATAATGATAACCCTTATGTATATGCACTATAATAATATCTGTATTGTCTTATTATTTTTAAACCTTAAGTAGCATTCTTTAGTCTAACATGAATTAGTTAGGTTGTTGAAATAGTTCATACTTCTAATAGTTTTATAAAGTAAGTCAAGACCTTAATTGTTGCCCTAAAACTTATACTAAGCTTAGGAAAGAGTTGCAGGCACTTGTTACGAACTGATGACTATAAAAAATTACTGGCGAGGTAGCTACAGCTAGACCATTATAGTAGAGTAGTCGAATTATTTACAGACATACTGGTTAGGTGGCATGGCAGTATTAGACTACGATACTTGACGGTTATAGAAAAAAATTATGGTTATGAGATTCCAGACAAGTATCCCAAAATTTTTGACCCAATAAATAAACTCGCCTTACAACCAAGACAATAGGCTCAACAGACTTTGACTACTAGTAGAATTCATGTAAGTTTGGTAGTGTAGACCAGTTAGAGGATAAAAGAATAGTGTACAGACAATAAGGGAAAAAAGTGTTAGGTTGGCTGACCATGACCTTTTAGGAAGCGCTGCTAGCTAGCAACGAAGTGTTAATATCTATAGTAATTTATTACGAATATGGATTAGTGTTAATTTCGAGGATGAAATTATTGTAATTTGGGTAAAATGTAAACCCCCTAAAACTTTAAATTTTATTTAAAGTATTTTTATTAAATTATTGAAATTCTTTTAAGTATTTTCATAGTTAAATAAAAAATAAATTTTATTAATTGATTTACTTACATAAATACTCATTTAGAATTATTCCATAAAATAAATTGTTTTATTTTTAGAATCCTTGTTAAAGGGTGATAGATCTTTAGAATTTATTTTTGGTGTAAAATTTTTTTTTTTTATCCATACCTCATATATATATATATGTAAATAATATATAGTTATTAATAATAATAATGATGATAATAATAAGTAGTAGTAATAGTAATAATAACAATAATAATAGTAATAATAATTATAATTATAATAATAATAATAATAATAATAATAATAATAATAATAATAATAATAATAATAATAATAATAATAATAGTGATAATAAAAATAATGTTGTTGATGGAAATAAAGAGGAAAGGAAAAAGAAAAGAAAAGAAATACTTAAAAACCCTTAAACTAAAACCCTTAACTAATAAACTTAAACAACTAATCACTTAAGCCTAATCACCCCAACCCCACAGCTCGCAACTTCAGGAATCCTGCGAGCACAGCACCCCGTGGCCCAGGCTACAGCGACCCCGACCAATCCCCGCTCCTCTCGTATATATATATATACCATATTCTATAAACCCTAATCCTAACCCTAATCCCCAACGCCTATACCTCCATGCCGCCACCGGAGAACCACCTGAACCCCCGTGCCACCGCCAGAGAGACGCCAATGTCGGTCGCGACAGCAACCACGCGAGCATCCGCAGCAGCCACAGACAGCGACGACCGCCCCTTCACGCGCCATTTTCTGTCTTATCTCTGGACCATTTTTTGATCTATCTTCGTCGGTATGATCACAACATATTCCTCTATAAACTTCATTAATTAGTTTTATTTGAGCAATATTAAAAACCAGGTAGAAATCGAAGCCAAGTTGAGAAAAAAATATATTTTTAAACTGTTATGAACTGCCCCAACGACCTATATTTCGAGGCTGATATCTCCCAACATAGACATCCAAATCAAAATCTACTTTTTTCTGTGTAAATCCTTTATAACCAAGATAAATTACTGTTAATTAGTTTATTTATTTTGTATTAAAACCAGAGATAAATCAGCTAGAAATCTCAGAAAAATATGCTTTTAAAATACTAGAATTTGTGATACGGAGTATGCCCCACCAAATGGGACCGCCTCGTCGCATACCAATTGTACTGAAAGGCGCGTATGATATATTCTGACGTGTGAACTTTTGCGAAAATTGATTCGGACGTACGTGCGCGTTGGAATCAACCCATATCCGTAAAAGTTCCCGTATCATAATTTTTGCAAAATATCACCCCATTTTGTGTACACTCGTCGGAATACGACAAAACTTACGCTATTAGATTCATGGCATCACGCTGGTCCTGTGATCCAAGTTTCACACGATTCTGAGACAGTTGATCAAGCCGCCTATTTGTAGGCCCCACAGTTTGACTTGAAGGACAAATTTATGATCGGCTCATCGAAATCCAAAATTGGATATACCGTTGAGTTCGTATCGATGTTTAGAAATTATTTGACCTATAATTTGTCTCATTTAGAGACCTTTACCCCCAGCACATATTTTGGTGCAAAGTGGGCCACATGTGGACCCCGCTTTGACCCAAAATTACTGTTTTGTCCATTTGTCCAAATTGGATGAAAGAGTAGTATTTTCTGACTATCTCGCTCATTCTGGTAATATTGGTGATATTTATTTTAGCATTCGGAGACGTTCATTATAATGCTATAGTTCTGATCCCTTGTGCTTGACGTTTGGACGCTTACACTTCACAGCTTTCTCGCCAGGCAAGTATACCTTGCCAAATTCTTATAGTACTTTTGCATGCTTATCATATTTTTATATATTCATTATATATGTATTTTCTTTCAATCATAATTATATACTATATATGTTGACCTACTTGACACATAGTATCATGGAAGGGAAGGACAATCAGTAGGCGTATGGGCTACTCACTGTGGTAAACCGTAGTAACTAGCACGTACTACGATAGTTATGTCGCGATGGTCGCTACCCTCAAGGTATATCAATTTCTGGTGTCGTAATGGTCGCTACCCTTGAGGTATGACGACTTCTGATGTACATAGACGTGTGTGTGAGTTGTGAGATAGATAGAGTAGCCTACACCTACCCATACGTGGAAAAGGTTGTCCTCACTATACATTTTTATATAGATTGTCTAGCACAGCGTACTTATATATTTTTTGTCTATTATACATATTTTATAATATTCAATTGGCATGCTTATATGTATCTTGTTACGTCCCTCTGAGGACCTGGTCCCTTTCCAGGTGTAGACGATCATGACTATTCGCAGGAGCATGGATCAGGACTTGCTACTTATCTCTCTTTCAAGGAGGTCTTCTCTTTGAGTCTCATTGTTCATTAGATGTACTTATTTTATTTCTCTTATATTCTAGTTGGTAATGGATTTGTCTCCGCCCAACTACTTGTTCTTATCAAGCATCTTATACTTAATTTAGTTATATAGTTGATTGGTTATTCCTTTATATTTGATTATGTGGATGAGATCTAGTTATGTCCACTTATGAATTATTATTCATTATACAGCATACGTATGTGTTATAGTTTCTATATATTAGAGTTGCCATATACATACGATTGGTATGCTTACGTATTTTTAGTCCTACATATTTTGGGACTGGGGCGTGACAAAGGATATCATAGGCTTCGTCATTCATGTTGAACTGATGAATTACCCAGAAGACTATTCGTTGTCTTTAAACCCAGCTCGCTGTAATTACTTTTTTAACATGGCCCCTGTGTTGATTATAGGTTTGGGATTGACATCCCCAACCGAGACTTCTAGCAGTGATACTGGATGACGATGGCGGAACAGGCTCCGTTTGACTCGCCATGTCCTCTATTGTGTCAGAACCAAAATGGGTCCATGCTAATTTAAACAGGCCCAGTCCTGTGTAGTAACCTCGCTTATCTACAACATGAATTTTTTTCCATGTACTGTGGTCTGCAACAAGGAGCTCATTTCTTCTTTGCCGTAATTCATCTGCATCGGGAGCGGCATCGAGAGTAGACGGGACATAGAGATGGGGATGGCTCTGTGTTAGATCGCCATAATATAAAAATTCGGATGTAATAGATTTTCATATGTATAATTATAATTTTTAGAAAAAAAATCTATGTGTGATAGATCTCCATCATATATAATCATAATTAAATATTAATAAAAAAAATTGACTTATTGTGCTGTACTATTGATGAGTGATTCTTGTTGTTTTTACTTCCACAAAAATGTTCTTTAAAATATACCGAATATTGTGCGCACTAAATCTCTTCTGTCATCCAAATAGTGTGCATATTTACGCACAATCATACCAACTGACTGATATGCGTATTTTGTTTTGCGTATTATAACACATCTTTTGTCAATAAGCTAATGTGTGCATGTAGGAATTTTTAACTCAATATTCGAAATTCCAATCGTCGTCTCATTTCACTAAAGAGGTGCGTGAAACTATGAATTGTCATTTTCCTCTATACAAATAATATAGTTGCTTGTTCGATTCTTTACTTCTTTATGCTTACTTGTCTTCATTTTCATAGCTTCACAAGATGTCTCTGAGCAAAGAATTAAGGAGGTTGATGGATTGACTGCTCCTTCACCGGTTATGATTATCCCTGGTAGGACTTCCACTATTTTTATGGTTTCCTCTACAAAAGAAAAGGAGGGAGTGGTCCCTATTAACCCGAGTAGAGTAAATATTTTCCAAAATTTTTTTGGTCCTACCTCGAATAAACTCACCTTATTTCAAATAATGTTAACGATCCTCTTACTCCGTCTGTTGTCATAGAGGAACAAGAAGATCAGGCCAAAATAATAGCTACCCGTTGAACATTTGCATATTCTAACATCTATATCTTTCATGCTCTTGCAATATTTCTAAATAATTTGGAAGATTCGAATCCATCTTCTCCTTAAGTATTTGTATTATCATTTCCTCATTTTCCATTAATAAAGAAATTTTGTTTTACCTTAATAATACTTTTAAATCAAGACCCATTGAATATATATCTGCTCAGAGGTATTATGGACATGGCCGAATAACTCTATGGGGGAATTTGGCAGATTTATTACTTAAGGCATACTCATGCTGAGTATAAATGATAAATTTTATGGGATGCAATACTATCAGAGGTAATATGGACATGGTAGCTTACTAGTTTATTCCACTGAGGAAGAGAATAAATAGTAGTTCAAGGGTGAACTATTTTCTTCTCTTTAGGGGATAGTAAATAGAATATGATTCAAAGGTAATATGGACATGAATTATATTATACTTCTTGACTGGTGAATAAACATGTGAGATTATTTTTGACCCAACTGGGGATCAGGAATAAGATATCCTTAAAATAACTGGGCTTTAAGAATGTAATATCTTTGTTGGAGAGAATCGTTTAGATGATCTCAATGGGAGTATTCTGTTGGATCTGAGTATTATCCCACTAGAGAACTTTGAGGATCCATTAACCATTTCTTATTCAAGAATGAATATAGATAACAGTTCGAGAGACCATATAGGCTACAAGTTGTTGGGGATTAAAGATGTATTTATTTTATATCTTATTTTAATCTGCTGGAGATGGAGAGAAATATGTCGTGCTTAGACATAATACTTCTTGAAAAATTTATCGTTGATAGACATTATTATCAAATCTCCATTAGGATTAGCGAGCATGTAGGCTCCGTTGGAGAATATTGTCTCCACCATATAAGGACCTTCCCATTTAGCTTAAAATTTATATTTGCTCTTATGGGTTGTGATCATAGGTCTCCTTACTAAAAGGACTAATTCACCGATTTGGAATATTCTTCCTTGACCATTCGATTAAAAGCTATGAAAATGCGTGCTTGGTATATTTTAATACGCTATTGAACGTGCAGGCACTTTTCATCTAATGATTCTAATTCTTGCACGTACAAATAATCATTATTCTCTATTGTTAGCTTATTAGCAATGGCTATTCTTAGAGAAGGTATCGGGATCAGAATTTTGAGCGAAAGAACTGCTTCACATTTATAGACCAAAGATAATGGTGTACAAGAAGTTGGAGATCGAACTGATGTATGATAAGCCCATAAACACTCATCGAGTTTCTCATTCCAATCACGTTTATTGGACGAGACATACTTTTTAAGGAGTTTAATTATGGTCTTGTTGAAGGCTTCCGCTAAGCCATTGACTGCTGGATTGTAGGCCATATATGCTACATTATGGATTCAATTCTTGTCACAAAATCGATAAAATGCATGACTGACGAATTGCTGCCCATTATCATATATTATCCTTCGGGGAATACCAAAATGATAGATAACATGGTATTTGACGAAGTAAATTATGTTGGATGTCTTAACTTTGATGAGCGGGACTGCTTCTGCTCATTTAGAGAAGTAATTGATTATATGTCCTCTAGAATAAGATGGACTGATCAGACCAATAATATCCATTCTCCATATTTCAAAAGGCCAAGAGACAGCTGTAGGGTGTAAGAACTATGTTGGTTGGTGGATAAAATCAGTATAGATTTGGCATAACTTGTATTTGTGAGCATAATCTATGGCATCTACTACCATGGTGGACCAATAATAATCTATTCTGCTGAGGCAGTCTTATAATTTAGGACCTGGCTGATGTGCTCTACAGATGCCATCATGAGCTTCATGGAGTGATTATCTCGCTTCAGGGTTGGAAAGGCAACATAGAAATAATCCCTGATAAGAACGACGATATAATATTTTGGATGGGGTATCATAGTAGAATCGAAGTGAACGTCTTTTAATAGAAGTGACTTCTTTAGGATTTTTTGGAAGAGTCCCATAAGCATCGTAGTCTATAAAATGGTCTCTCCAATATTTAGCTATGACGGTTGACTTTATGACGTAACTCTGTTCAACTTGCAAGTTGTTTTTTTATAAAATATTTCTCGTCCTTTTAGCGTAATTAAGTATCTTCTCTTTAGGGGAACGGCCAATAATGTTGCTAGGCCAAAGCATCTGCTTTCATATTCTATAATCGAGGCACATGCTCGATAAAGAATCCTTTAAAAGTAAAAGCTAGTTTGATTGTCGTTTGATGATAAGGGATGAGGTCTGCATGTCGAATCTCGTACTCTCCCCTGATCTGATTGACTATCAGCTTAGAATTTCCTTAGGCTTCAAGATATTCTATATCTAATTCTTTAGCTAATTGGAGACCAATAAGTAGAGCAATATATTCTGCCATATTATTGGAATATGGTTCACTGAGAGAATATGCTCGATGAATGATTAGTTTGTCAGGAGATACTAGGACTATGCCAACTCCAACTACTATATTGCCTTTGGGTCCTATTTTTGATCTGCTATCAAAGAATAGTTGTCAGGTGTCATCTCCCATGGCCATATTAGACTCTAAGACTTCATCTGGGATATCATCGTATAGTTTGGAAGTTTTCGGTATAGGATGACCTACCAAAAAGTCAACTAGCGCTCGACCCTTCATTATTTTTTGTGGAACATATACCATGTCATAAGGTGATAGTAATATTGCCCATATGGCTAGAAGATAATTGAGTGTGCTTGACTTAGTCATCAATATCTGGAGAGTATTTACTTTGGATATGATATGAATGGTTTGACCTGACACATAATATCATATTTGACAAAACATTCTTTTTCAACCAGATTTTCCTTATTCATGGCCTTCGTTACTCTTCTGTTCAAGAATATCTCCTAGGGAGTGATCCATTATTCGAACATACAACAAAATGGATTTCCCTACGATCAGAGATACCAGAACTGACGGTTTGTTAAATATCATTTGATATCGTCAAACGCTTGTTGACATGCTCCATTCCAGACAAAGGATACGCCTTTCTTCATTAAATGAGTGAAGGGTCGACATCGTCCCGAGAGATTAGAGGTAAATCTCCTAATGTATGACAGACGGTCTTGTAGACCACAAAGTTTTTTGAGATTATGTAGAGGCTATATTTCGAGGATAGCTTTAATTTTATTGGGATCAATGAGAATATCTTTGGAGGTTATAACAAATCTAAAAACTTGCCATCGGAGACTCCCATAAAGGATTTAGTTGGATTCATCTTTAATTGGTTATGGCTTATCAATTCGAACACATTCTTTAAATCTTGAAGGTGATCATCTTTAAGACGGCTCTTGACACCAATATCATCAACATAATATTCTACTATTTTTTGTAAATGCTTCTAGAAAATTATACTCATAGCTTGTTGATACGTTGTACCCGCATTTTTCAAGCCGAAGGGCATGACTGTATAACAATAAAATTCCAATGGTATACGAAAAGAAGTACATTTTTCATCATCAGGTGACATCTAAATTTGATTGTATCCAGAGAACCCATCCATAAAGGAGATACATTCAAATTCGCATCTATTGTCGATCTTGACGTTTGTGATGGAAAAAAATTTATCTTTTGGACCGGCCAAGTTCATATCATGATAATCTACGCAGATCCGGACCTTTTTATTTTTTTCATGACTAGAATGACATTAGCTACCTAGTCGAGATATTGCTCTTCTCGAAAAAAATTATATGCTATGAGTTTCTTGGCTTCTGCTTCAATTTCATCCATCATATCCGGACGAAATTGCCATTGTTGTTATTTCACCGGTTTAGCATTCGAAAGAATATTGAGCTTGTGTATGGCTATTTGAGGATCTAGCCCAAATATATCCTCATAACTCCAGGCGAAGACATCGATATACTCCTTTATTAGCTGGAGTAAAGAATATTGATCTTCTTCAGGAAGACTTTTGCTAATCAAGATTAGTCTTAGGGAAGACACTACTAAAATACCAAGATTTAGTTACGGAATATTGGCAACGGCTGATATCTGACGCCAAATAGCAATGTCTCAGCGGCATTATAACGACCAAATATAATAGATCAAAAATTTAATATGATTCTATCGCCAAGTCGTTGTTGTGTAGTCACCGGATTATGCCACATTACGCGGAAACTATGGGGTAAACCTTTACGATAGATTAGCGGCAGCTACTCGATTGCGACATCGTACTAGGATGTCGGTGTTCCATCACCTATATCTTTGCCCTAATTTAAAAGAAAATGCGGCCAATCAAAATTTAATATTTCGATCGACCGCCCTCTCTCTCTCTCTCTCTCTCATCTCTCACTCGACTTTCCCTCTCTCCCTCTCCGGCATTCCCCTTCCCGTGGTCCCCTCTTCTTCGGTGATCCGCTTCCCGTGGTCCCTTCTCTCAGATCCGACGTGGTCGTGCCCATTGCCCTCTATGAATATTCTTCCTCTCGGCTCCTCCGTACCCCCTCCTCCTCCGTTGTTTCCCTCCTCCTCCAACGTGTTCCCTCCCACTATAAGTTCTAGATTATTTGATATCTCAATGTATGTTGTTGTTGACATTTAGGGTGTACAATTTGAGGATGATTTATATGATGATTTTTTGTTATTGTTCGAACTACGTGATCAAAAAATTTATCTTCGTATTTGTCGTCGAACTTATTGAAGCTTGTAGTACAAATTTAATATGAGGGTAGTTGTATAGACTTTGCAATAAGTGTGATTATATATGTAGATGCACGGCGAGTGTATGATATATTAGTATGATTATATGAGGTTTAGTGTCTAGGTTTCAATGTATCCATGGTACGTGGATGTGAGAAAGAGAAGAGGCATGTGGCATAGTGTGTTATGGGTGTATGAGTGTGAGGATAAGTAGTATCAGTGAGTACTAAGCTTTTGGGGGTAGAGCTCGGGCCTGTAGGTATTTGCAACTTTGGATAAACAACCACCATAGAAAAATAAGTTTATAAGATCAAAATTTAGATTGTCACAACATGTCCTAGCTCCAACTAAAGCATATCATACAAAATAATTAACAAATTTGGATTACTTCTCTTGGAAGCAAGGACTTGGCCCAATAATGGTGAGGCATAGTCCATGCAGCTATTTGACTAGTGAGGTAGAGACTATGCAGTCGTAGATAACATTGACTGTCCTTCGACCCCCATCCATTGGCAATAATGATACCACAACCCATCACTATAATTTATATGTAAGCTGATATCTTAGCATTACATTATGTGGGTTCATCTTAATTTTGTTATATCCTTTATATACTATATTTGATAAGAATATATACTATACTGATGTACATAACTTAGTTAATTCATACTAATATATGCTAAAATAAATTTTGGGTAGTGTTCTGAGCCATCGATAACCGAATTCATGTTGATACTATGCGGAAAAGAATCATATTGAACAAATATCGATGTTACAACTTTTACCTATTTCTCTACTTTCTCCTATGGTAGAATATACAAAGTACGAATTACAATGCTTTTAGAATTCCCATCTAATGTCGTATGTACATATAATTGCTTTTGTATATTTTATCATACGATACAGAATTTTTCACACCCACCAAGCAATGGATTGTTACTTGGTTGATCGTACGTGGATGTACATGCGGCAACACGAGAGCAGGATTGGTCTGAGTGATGATTTTATGGCAGGAATTTGTTACGCCCCGATCTCCCGCAAGCAAATTCGCCATTCCCGCTAGGCGAGAATCACTGCTCCAGCGCTCCCGCAGAATGATCACTTTAACCCATCTGGGAGTAATGCCGCACGAGCATGAGCCACGCTCGTGCAAGGCCGTGGTTCATTAGCTGGCAATAAGAGTTCTAAACCACAGAGTCACACAGATTATCCGAGTGCAGCAGAGTAATAAACGTATAGGCGACTGAGTCGACAATAACAGAAGCATTGAATAACATAAGTTAAATTAAAGCAACTCTTTATTAATATAACAAGTATTACAGACGGCGTATAGCCGAGATTACAAGTCGTTCAAGTCTCTCTCTCTCTCTCTCTCTGAAATAGTAAAAATGTGCCAAGTGGCTACAATTGTGGAATGATTGTATGGCGATGATCAGGCAATGTTCAGGCTATGTTCCAACATTATGTCTTCTATATGTGCTTCTATTCCGGACGTAGCGCTCCAAGGCTTCAGAAGGAACTCCTGGCCTTAGCACGCACGAAGGAGGCATCCTCACCGAACGAGGTTCTCCCGTACCCTGTATACAACCTGGTGGATTATCAGTAAATTGAATGCACTGGTGGGGAGGCTACTCGCCCGCTCGACAAATCCAAACACGTAATATAGGTTCCGTGTACCAACTATTAAGTTTTCTTTCTAGTTGCCTTAGGATCATTTTTATGCAAGATTTGAATAGCATAACTCGAGTGGCAGTGCACCGTGCGACATGGAAGGAAACACGGCAAGACTTACCAACTTGCCATTTTACCTTCCCTGTCTAAGGCAAACAAATGTTAATTCAAGCACGGGAATGTATAATCATTCAGGGGCAATAATATATGCAATGCGGGAGTCATTGAATGGGACAATATTTTGAGTGCAAAGTTATTCTCGATGCAATGCAATAACTTGTACGCGGATAGCCGCAAAACAAGGATGACTTATCTATATGATAATTGTCGCTTGCATAGCCATAAAGGACCCAGCCACTGGAGAGAATGGTATACAACGAAAGAACAATAGGCACTACACGCCATCTCGTCCAGCATAATAGACTGTGCAATAGAGTTCAGCCACTGGAGAGAATGGTATGCAACGAAAGAACAATGTGTACTACATGCCATCTCGTCCAGCACAATAGACTATACAATATTAAGTTCCATCCGGATCAGATCGGTCCTAGTGCCCCGGTGACCGTCCGTGGAACGATACCTCATTTTTGAGTTGTCCGCGACGTGCAGGTCTCTGGGATTATCCAAATTCATATCTTTTATAATACAATCAATAATACGAGTACAATCTTAAATTTTTGCTATGAACGAGCTTGGACAGGATTCTCGTTCAAAGGTAAACTTGATGTGATCCCAATTCTGTATTCACTTGCCTTGATGCATTTCCCTTGGGGCGGGGATTGCCTTGGTGACCTAACGGTCCCGGATAGTTTCAGGTTTATTTAGGCATGGAACGACTACTTAGTAGTCTCTAGGGGTTTGGATGAAAATAAGGCAACATACAAGAGACAAGCAAGCATTTATATAAACACAAATATTTATGTTAGCTTGAGCCCGAAGGTAAGCCGAGAGGTAAAACCGTTAGGGGACTTCCAGAGCGACATGTTCTAGGGTAGCATGCGAGGGTCTGAACATATATATAAGCAATGTTTCATTTACATGTTCTAGCATAAGCAATACAAGTTGGAATTATTTTCTTAGATAGGTGCGTTGGATTCTTATTAGCGTGCAGAGGGTAATTTACCTAGCGACTAGCATGTATCGTTCCATATTTATGTGTGCTGGCTAAGCAAAGATAAGTTTACCGTAGCCACCCACCTTAGCGATGATTTGCCTCGATTGAGCGATACGTCAAGCGAGCCTCTGGAAGCCTAAACCGAATCCTGTAGGGACAAGTGTCATGCCCCGATCTCCCGCAGGCATATCGGCCATTCCCGCTAGGCGAGAATTATCGCGCCAGTGCTCCCACGAAATGATCGTTTTGATCCATATGGGCATGATGTCGCACAAGCGTGAGCCACGCCCGTGCAAGGCCATGGTTCATTGACTGGCAGTAAGAGTTCTAAACCACAGAGTCGCACAGATTATCCGAGTGTAGTGGAGTCATAAACGCATAGCGATTTAGTAATAGGTTTACTGAGTTGACAATATAGCGGAAGCATTGAATAACACAAGTTAAAGTAAAACAAACTCTTTATTGATATGAACGAGTGTTACAAGCGGCGCATAACCGAGATTATAAGTCGCTCAAGCCTCTCTCTCTCTCTCTGAAACAGTAAAAGCGTGCCAAGTGTCTACAATTATAGAATGATTGTACAGGCGATGTTCAGGCAATATTCACAATAGTATGCCTTATATATGTGCTTCAGTTCCGGATGCAGCGCTCCAAGTCTTCAGAGAGAACTCCTGGCCTTAGCACACTCAAAGGAGACATCCGCACCGAACGAGGTTCTCCCGTACCCTACATACAAACTGGTGGATTATCAGTACATTGAATACACTGGTGGGGAAGCTACTCGCCCGCTCGACAAATCCAAACATGTAATATAAGTTCCGTGTATCAACTATTATGTTGTCTTTTTAGTTGCCTTAGGATTAATTTCATATAAACATCGAATAGCCTAACTCGTGTGGCAGTGCGCTGTGCGACATAAGAGGAAACACGACGAGACTTACCAACTTACCATTTTTCCTTCCCTGGACAGGCATAATCATTCAGGAGTATTTATAATAAAAACCAAGGCAATAGCATATGCAACACAAGAGTCGTTGTATCATGATCGTTCAGGTGTTCAGTCCTTCATTGATGTAATACAATAACTCATATGCGGATAGCCGCTAAGCGAGGATGACTTATCTATATGAATAGGAGTCGCTGGCATAGCCATAAAGGACAGGTATAGCACATGAAAGAAAATAAAATACAACGCACGGATCAGTAGCGCTACAGGTCATTCCTTCTGAGGCAGGCGGCTACTTAGTCTGGGAGCAAGAATGGCGTAAAGGATAAGTTCACAGGCGCTACACGCCATTCTACCCGATGCAGGCAGACTAACAGGGTTCCTGTCCGGGTCGGATCGGCCCGGTGCCCAGAGATCGTCTGCAGGAACAGAGATTAAAAAATCTCACTTAATAACAAGTTGTCCGTGACATGCAGGCCTCGGGTCAGGTACAGGAACAAGTTTGAGGCAAGATATATATATATATATATATATATATATATGGAACAAGTTATATGGAATAAGTTTGAGTCAGGATATATATATATATATATGGAACTTATTGAGGCAGGATCGTTCATATTAGTGTATTCTGGGATTCATTCATTCATGGTACAAATTCACTGGTTTGGAAATTGCCTTAGTGACCTAACGATCCCGGACACTTGCAGGCTCATTCAGGCACGGAACGGCTACTTAGTAGTCTCCCGAGTTTTGGATGAAAATAAGGCGGCATACAAGCAGACAAGCATGCATTTGTATAAACATAAACATTCATGTTAGCTCAGGCCCGAAGGTATGATGATGAGTAAGATCGTAAGGGACTTCTCGAGTGACACGTTTTAGGGTAGCATGCGAGGGTCTAAACATATATAAGCAATGCTTCATTTCCATATTCTAGCATAAGCAATACAAGTTAGGATTCTTCTCTTAGCTATGTGCATTGGATTCTTATTAACATGCAGGGGGTGATTCACCTAGTGACTAGCATATATCATTTCATATTTTATGTGTGCTGGCTAAGCAAAGACAAGTTCACCATAGCCACCCACCTTAGCGAGCCTCTGAAAGCCTAAGTCAGATTCCTGTAGGGACAAGTCTGGATATCCTTTGCCTCAAACGAGTATTCTCGCCTGAGCAAAGCGGGTCGGGATATTACACTTCTGTTATGCCCCGGACCTGCCGCTCCGTCTTTCCCCACCCCCGTATAGCCGGATTATCAAACTGGGCACGAATCACCATACCCCGGCGCATAACACAAATCACCGTGCCCGTCCCGCGGGTGCGAGGAAGGGAAGGAATGGCCTGGCCCGATCGAGGCCATCAGGGACGTGATGCTATGCGAGCTTGGGGTTGTGCCCGCACAAGGCCAATCATTTAAGTTGATAGTTGGCTATCATCGCATCAATTGAGTAAGCAACAGAAAGGGACTTGTTGCAATGCAATGCATTTAGCCAACTGAGTATTTGGGACAATCAAGGCAACTTGGGTTCCTTTGCTCGTTCCATAAATTATGCCCCCTTATACGATAGCATTCTCGGGACAACAATCAAAACCAGGATTCTAGGTCTTAGGGACTGTGGCACGCCTATCGCTCCCTCGGATGATCCAGTACCTGCAAGCAAGTAAACTGTTGGTGGGTCAGCACTTTATACAAGTACTGGTGAGATAAAATAACTAAACAGAAACAAGCATTCACTCAAACCAACACTAAGTAATTATGCTATAAAATATTACATTACTATTGATCTTTCTAGTTTTACCTAGGTTCGTTTCATGCAGTTCTAGCAGAGTCATATTACATTATTTTGAAACATATTTGGAAACAGAGTTTCATATATGATATATAAGCAAGCAAGTCATTCATTCATGTTTTAAGGTGTGCGCAGCGTGTCTTATGAGACTCCAGGGTCAAATGCATAGCTAGACACACATGTACGATCTTAGGGGAAGTTCTCTATCCAAGCCAACACAATGACTTAGCTATATGCAGGGCGGTCCATGAGTATCTCAGGATTGGCAGCTGGTTGTACAACATACCAATGACTCATTCATTTGATGCTAATGGCAGCTGTGACTCATGGTTGCTTTCTACTATCTCTGTAGCAGCCGTGACACATGCAGTTCAACTCTCCACCAAAAGCCATTGTCCGACCGCATGTGAATGCATGGAACACTATCAAATAAACTCGAGTATGCTGACGAGATGAACCATTAGAACAGTTATCGTTGTTGCGGGACAATCTGACTTATCACTTGAACACAATCAGGCACAATATGGTTCTCTCGAAGCATAGACGATAGTGAATATGTTCATGCACTCTAGACAAGCGTTTCAGGATTCTCGTTAAGCAGACTTTGTTTCAAAGACAAGCTAGGTGAGTTTGTTCATTAACATGCAAGGCAGGTTCTATCATTCTCTTATAAAAATATTGCAAACAAAAACTCAAGTTATTATTAAGGCGTACAAGAATCAGAGAACGAAGTTCTGCCCACTCACCTGATACATAATGCCGACGCGGAGTGGGGCATTACATACTTACCAACCAACAAAAAGTTTTATCCTCGAAACTTCAAGGATAAACTTCTCGATATTCCGAGCAGCGATAGTGCCATCCCTCGCCATACTCAATCAAAATAATCAAGCAATTCAAGTTCAGAAAACATTTGCACTTTAAGAATATCTATGGACTTATTGTATGGAACGCTTTATTGTAATACCATATCGATAATATCTCAGAGTCATGGCAACAAATTTGGGCCAAAAGATCGAATCTGCTCTGATACCATTCTGTCATGCCCCGGATCCGCCGCTCCGCCTTGCCCCCCCTCCCCGTATAGTCGAATTATCGAATCGGGCATAAATCACCGTGCCCCGGCGCGCCATACACGAATCACCGCGCCCGTCCCGCGGGTGCAAAGAAGGGAAAGGAATGGCCTGGCCCGTTCGAGGCCATCGGGGACGTGATGCCGTACGAGCCTGGGGTTACGTCCGTACAAGGTCAATCGTTTAAGTTGATAGTTGGCTATCATCGCATCATTCGAGTAAGCAACGGAAAGGGACTTGTTGCAATACAATGCATTTAGCCAACTGAGTATTCGGGATAATCGAGGCAACTTGGGTTCCTTTGCTCGTTCCATACATTATGCCCCCTTATATGATAGCATTCTCGGGGCAACAATCGAAACTAGGATTTTGGGTCTTAAGGATCGTGGCATGCCTATCGCTTCCTCGGACGATCCAGTACCTACAAGCAAGTAAATTGTTGGTGGGTCAGCACTTTATACAAGTACTGGTGAGATAAAATAATTGAAGAGAAATAAGCATTCACTCAAACTAACACTAAGTAATCATGTTATAAAATATTACATTACTAGTGATCTTTCTAGTTTTAACTAGGTTTGTTTCATGCAGTTCTAGCAGAGTCATATTACATTGTTTGGAAACATGTTTGGAAACAGAGTTTCATATGCGATATATAAGCAAGCAAGACATTCATTTATGTTTTAGGGTATGCGCAGCGTGTCTTGTGAGACTCCAGGGTCAAATGCATAGCTAGACACACATGCACGATCTTAGGGGCAGTCCTTTATCCAAGCCAACATAATGACTTAGCTATATGCAGGGCGGTTGTCACGCCCCCGAGGCGTTCCCCGAGTCGTGACCGCCGTGCGGGCCTGGGGTTGCGCCCGCACAAGGCTTTAATGATTTGCATAGCAGGCACATATTCAGAGTACGCAGATAAATTGAAACACAGATTTGAAACATAGAAAAGTTCTCTTTATTGATAATGAACATCTATTACAAACTCTTGAACGAGTTAGCTAATATGCCGAACAGCTTACAAAAGGGTTGACTCAAAATGAGATAGCAGTCCTGTACATTACATCCTTTTTATAAACTCAAAAACGATAAAGACCTCCAGGCTGGAGGATCGCTTTGCCACGGAGATGCATTTGTGTATGAAAAGTTACAGGCTCCTGACTCCAAAATGCTTCGGGGGCGCGGTGAAGATGCGCCAACAGCTGGACTGGATCGGGAAGACGACTTCGGCTCCTCGCTCGGTTCGCCTTGGTGCGGAGAACCTGTTTCAACGAGGGTCAGCATATCGAAACATGCTGGTGAAGGCGAGCTAGCCTGACTATACCAATCAACACATTGTTTAGTGAAGCATGCATATTTTTGTGGGTTTCTATCTTGCCTTAGTTCATTTACAAGTAAGCAGCATATTGAATTTACTGAAAGGAACGTGCCACCGTTCGGTGGATTTTACCTGACCGTCTGAATTACCTGCACAATACTTACCATGCCTTCCCTGAAACAAAGACACAAGTTAGTATGCAACAGGTTTAAATATACACAGGGATCACTGGCTTGATGCCACAAAGGGACGGTTTATAGTCTCGGGACAAGAATGTTATGCAACGCAGGTGGCGAGCCCCGCTACATAGCATCCCGTCCATGACAAACGACTATACGAACTCTTCCGCCCGGATCGGATCGGCCCCAGTGCCCTGGCGGCCGTCCGCGGAAGCCAAAATACCTTGTGCACAAGTTGTCCGTGATCGAGCACATTTAGTTCGAATTATTTCACACGAATTTACAAACGAATTTCGAACGAATAGGAGCAAGCTCCATAGCCAAACAGTTTGTTTCATAACAAGCATATATTTCCATACTTAGCACGATTCATAGAACAGTTATAAATGAACTAGCATACAGGATGATAACCGTTCATAAGTTTAGTTGACAAGCAATATTTCAAGTCTATTCCCTTTTATCTTGATCTCTTTTATTATTACTTTGTATCGTTTGATCGGGGCGAAGGAGTGAGGCTAGGAAGCAAGGCTAGCTAATCGGGTTGGTAGCCACTCACTTAGATTTTTGGAAAGAAGAAGGAAAGAGGCGCTTCACGACTCCGCTCGCAAGCCGCCTACTGCTCGTTCACCTGCACACGAACAGCTCGATTAATACTTCTTCCTCTCTTTCCATTCTCGGAATAGAAGTGCAAGTCAATGAACGAAAACAATGAAAATCATCGAAACCGTTCAAGGAAAACAAGCAAATCCTAAAACCAACTCAAAGCACGAAAGCAACAAGCGACATCGAAAACCGAGGCAATAAAAGATAGCAGCGGAGGGGTCCCTCCTGACTCTGCCGCTAAGCCGATCCTTGGGGCGCAGTCCACTGAATATGGGAATCGATTCCGAAGAAACAAATCCATAACGAGGACGAGTTCTTAATTCAATCTATCCCGATCGAACGATACCGTCTTGTGTTTCTTAGCCGCGCTCTCCGCATCGGGAGAACGGGGCGCTACATCCTACCCAACCAATTGGAAGTTTCGTCCCGAAACTTAGGAATAGAACCAACCGTTAGGGATTATTTTGTTGCTGGCGGCGATCCGGGAGCGGACAGTTTCGAATCAGGTGTCCGTTGCCACCACAGTTGTAACAAGACCCATTCTTCAAGTAACAATTAACGATGGTATGCCCCGGCCTATTGCAGTGCTCACAACGCACTCCTGCATTTGTCTTGTTCCGACCACCATTGTTTTGTCGTTTTGCAGCGTTGTTTCCTCTATCGTTGCCTTGGCGTTTGTGATTGTAGGTATGCACAGCGCCGGTAGAAACGTGAGGATACAGTGGCTCGAGCGATAGGGCGTGATTCATGACTTCACGCATTGTTCCGTACTGATTATTGGCCACGTGCGAATGGATGGCAGGGCGTAGTCCACCTTCAAACCTTCTGGCTCGACTCGCTGCATCAGGTAAATAGGCCCTAGCGAATTTGGAGAGTCGGTTGAACTCGGCGGAGTATTGCTTCACTGTCAAGCTGCCCTGCCTCAGTTGCACGAAGTCATTTTCTATTTTACGTTGTACTGGAGGCGGTATAAACTCCTCTTCGAACGCGGCATGAAAGGTCGTCCACGAGATCGCCTCCTCTCCGTGATCAAATTGGAGAGATCGTCGATGCACGTCCCACCAATCGTGTGCGTTGAGGCGGAGCTGCAGTTGCGCGCAGGCGACGCGCTTATCTTCGGGGACCTCTAGCAGAGTGAAGTGGTCTTCAATCTTGGCTAGCCAATCTAGAGCTACCACTGAGTCCTCAGTCCCGTTGAATGGGGTGTTGCAGACTTTCTTGAAATGGCCCAAGTTGAAGGCAGTCACGTCCCTCGGCCTTAGAATTTGAGGCGTCTCCACTTCAAGCACGGGCTGTTCCACCGGAGTCGCTGCTGTTGCGGCGGAATGGTTGGCAGCCAAAGTCTGAACGATTTGTTGCAGGGCATCGACCTGCTTCTGTTGGACTGAGAATCGGGTCTCTAGATTACTCTCGAGCTTGGCTTGGCGAGCATCGTCTCGTTGTCGTTGCGATTCTAACATTTGTATTACCCGCTCAAGCGGGTCGACTTGAGACATGCCTCTTTGGCTTCGAGAGCTTCCCGAATTGCCCGAACTGCTCTCTTGTGTTTCGATCGGTGGTTGCGCTGCAGATTGCGCTGGATCCATTCCTTCAAAAGAAGGTAAATTACATTAGGATCATAATATATTATGGACTTATTGCATGAACGTATCTCATTTTGGCCTAGCGAGTTCAAGAGTTCGCACAGGAATTTGATCGTTAAAGGAACTTTTCCAGCACGAAGTCTAAGAAACTTTGAATCTGTGCTCTGATACCACTATGTCACGCCCCCGAGGCATCCCCCGAGTCGTGACCGCCGTGCGGGCCTGGGGTTGCGCCCGCACAAGGCTTTAATGATTTGCATAGCAGGCACATATTCAGAGTACGCAGATAAATTGAAACACAGATTTGAAACATAGAAAAGTTCTCTTTATTGATAATGAACATCTATTACAAACTCTTGAACGAGTTAGCTAATATGCTGAACGACTTACAAAAGGGTTGACTCAAAATGAGATAGCAGTCCTGTACATTACATCCTTTTTATAAACTCAAAAACGATAAAGACCTCCAGGCTGGAGGATCGCTTTGCCACGGAGCTGCATTTGTGTATGAAGAGTTGCAGGCTCCTGACTCCAAAATGCTTCGGGGGCGCGGTGAAGATGCGCCAACAGCTGGACTAGATCGGGAAGACGACTTCGGCTCCTCGCTCGGTTCGCCTTGGTACGGAGAACCTGTTTCAACGAGGGTCAGCATATCGAAACATGCTGGTGAAGGCGAGCTAGCCTGACTATACCAATCAACACATTGTTTAGTGAAGCATGCATATTTTTGTGGGTTTCTATCTTGCCTTAGTTCATTTACAAGTAAGCAGCATATTGAATTTACTGAAAGGAACGTGCCACCGTTCGGTGGATTTTACCTGACCGTCTGAATTACCTGCACAATACTTACCATGTCTTCCCTGAAACGAAGACACAAGTTAGTATGCAACAGGTTTAAATATACACAGGGATCACTGGCTTGATGCCACAAAGGGACGGTTTATAGTCTCGGGACAAGAATGTTATGCAACGCAGGTGGCGAGCCCCGCTACATAGCATCCCGTCCATGACAAACGACTATACGAACTCTTCCGCCCGGATCGGATCGGCCCCAGTGCCCTGGCGGCCGTCCGCGGAAGCCAAAATACCTTGTGCACAAGTTGTCCGTGATCGAGCACATTTAGTTCGAATTATTTCACACAAATTTACAAACGAATTTCGAACGAATAGGAGCAAGCTCCATAGCCAAACAGTTTGTTTCATAACAAGCATATATTTCCATACTTAGCACGATTCATAGAACAGTTATAAACGAACTAGCATACAGGATGATAACCGTTCATAAGTTTAGTTGACAAGCAATATTTCAAGTCTATTCCCTTTTATCTTGATCTCTTTTATTATTACTTGGTATCGTTTGATCGGGGCGAAGGAGTGAGGCTAGGAAGCAAGGCTAGCTAATCGGGTTGGTAGCCACTCACTTAGATTTTTGGAAAGAAGAAGGAAAGAGGCACTTCACGACTCCGCTCGCAAGCCGCCTACTGCTCGTTCACCTGCACACGAACAGCTCGATTAATACTTCTTCCTCTCTTTCCATTCTCGGAATAGAAGTGCAAGTCAATGAACGAAAACAATGAAAACCATCGAAACCGTTCAAGGAAAACAAGCAAATCCCAAAACCAACTCAAAGTACGAAAGCAACAAGCGACATCGAAAACCGAGGCAATAAAAGATAGCAGCGGAGGGGTCCCTCCTGACTCTGCCGCTAAGCCGATCCTTGGGGCGCAGTCCACTGAATATGGGAATCGATTCCGAAGAAACAAATCCATAACGAGGACGAGTTCTTAATTCAATCTATCCCGATCGAACGATACCGTCTTGTGTTTCTTAGCCGCGCTCTCCGCATCGGGAGAACGGGGCGCTACAGCGGTCTCCGAGTATCTCAGGATCGGCAGCTGATTGTACAGCATAGCAATGACTCATTCATCTGATGCTAATGGCAGTTGTGACTTATGGTTGCTTTCCACTATCTCTGTAGCAGTCGTGACACATGCAGTTCAACTCTCCACCAAAAGCCATTGTCCGACCGCATGTGAATGCATGGAAAACTATCAAATAAACTCTAGTATATAGACGATACAAACCATCAGAACAGTTATCATTGTTGCGGGGCAATCCGACTTATCACTTGAACACATTCAGGCACAATATGGTTCTGTCGAAGCATAGACGATAGTGAACATGTTCATGCACTCTAGACAAGCATTTCAGGATTCTTGTTAAGCAGACTTTGTTTCAAAGACAAGCTAGGTGAGTTCATTCATTAACATGCAAGGCAGGTTCTATCATTCTCTTATGAAAATATTGTATGCAAAAACTCAAGTTATTATTAAGGCGTACAAGAATCAGAGAACGAAGTTCTGCCCACTCACCTGATACATAATGTCGATATAGAGCGGGGCATTACAACAAGTCTGGATATCCTTTGCCTCAAACGAGTATTCCCGCCTGAGCAAAGCGGGTCGGGATATTATACTTTTGCCGTTTGAATCGGCAGTCCACTTGAGCAGAATGGGGTGTTACATCCTACCCAACTCAGAAAAAGTCTCATCCTTGCGACTTACTGAGGACAAGCAGTACGTTTCAATCAATTTTGATTTAACGATACAAGGCTGAGGCAAACCTACACAAGTCGTTGTACTTGTTCATTTGAATATTCAGTTGCACAAGCATTCGAGATTAACATATCGCTAGTCTGGATCGTGCACATATTCGAAGTGCACTTCTAGCATGAGTACGCCAACCAACTTAGCGATAGAGAACTCTTAGCACTCTAGTTTTACATTTTCTCAAGTCTTGGATCGTGCACAAGTTCAAGGCGTCCCTCGAATAGATGCATTCAACCAAACTTAGAGTTAGTGAAATCGGACAAGCTACTGCGATACTCTCAAGGGTTCACACAGGTTGGCACAAAGGCTACTTATAACTCACATCATGATTTCATACAAGCATTCATATCATTCAAAGCACATTTTAAAAGTATTTAGACTTATTTTTAGAATATTCTATTTGGGACATTGAGATAGAGCGTGCATATAACCCACGAACGAGCTTTCAAAACTGAGATATTTGGAACAAAGTCTAAAGGCGTATAAGCTAGGCTCTAATACCAACATGTCATGCCCCGATCTCCTGCAGGCAAATCGGCCGTTCCCGCTATGCGAGAATTATCGTGCCAGCGCTCCCACGGAACGATCGCTTTGACCCATCCGGACGTGATGCCGCATGAGCATGAGCCATGCCCGTGCAAGGCCGTGGTTCATTGGCTGGCGGTAAGAGTTCTAAGCCACAGAGTCGCACAGATTATCCGGGTGCAGCGGAGTCATAAACACATAGGCGATCGATAACAAGTTCACTGAGTCAACAATAGCAAAATTATTGAATAACACAAGTTGAAGTAAAGCAACTCTTTATTAATATAACAAGTATTACAGGCGACGTATAGTCGAGATTACAAGTCGTTCAAGTCTCTCTCTCTCTGAAACAATAAAAGTGTGCCAAGTGGCTACAATTATGGAATAATTGTACAGGCGATGATCAGGCAATGTTTAGGCTATATTTCAATATTATGTCTTCTATATGTGCTTCTGTTTCGGATGCAGCGCTCCAAGGCTTCAGAGGAAACTCCTGGCCTTAGCACGCACGAAGGAGGCATCCGCACCGAACGAGGTTCTCCCATACCCTGCATAAAACCTGGTGGATTATCAGTATATTGAATGCACTAGTTGCGAGGCTACTCACCTGCTCGAAAAATCCAAACACGTAATATAGGTTCCGTGCACCAACTATTAAGTTATCTTTTGAGTTGCCTTAGGATCAGTTTCATGCAAGATTTGAATAGCCTAACTCGTGTGGCAGTGCGCCGTGCGATATGAGAGAAACAACGGCAAGACTTACCAACTTACCATTTTACCTTCCCTGTCCAAGGCAAACAAATATTAATTCAAGCACGGACATGTATAATCATTCAGGGGCAATAACATATGCAACACGGGAGTCATTAAACGGGATAATAATTTGAGTACAAAGTTATTCTCGATGCGATGCAATGCAATGACTCGCACACGGATAGCCGCTAAGCGAGGATGACTTATCTATATGATAATTATCATTAGCATAGCCATAAAGGACCCAACCACTGGAGAGAATGATATACAGCGAAAGAATAATGGGTGCTACACGCCATCTCGTCCAGCACAATAGACTATGTAATAGAGTTCAGCCACTGGAGAGAATGGTATGCAACGAAAGAATAATGGGCGCTACACGTCATCTCGTCCAGCACAATAGACTGTACAATATTAAGTTCCATCCGGATCGGATCGGTCCCAGTGCCCCGGTGACCATCCATGGAATGATACCTCATTTCTGAGTTGTCTGCGACGTGCAGATCTCTGGGGTTATCTAAATTCACATCTTTCATAATACAATCAATAATACGAGTTTAATCTTGAATTTCCGCTATGAACCAGCTTGGACAGGATTCTCGTTCAAAGGTAAACTTGATGTGATCCCAGTTCAGTATTCACTTGCCTTGATGCATTTCTCCTGGAGCGGGGATTGCCTTGGTGACCTAACGGTTCCGGATACTTTCAGGTTTATTCAGGTACGGAATGACTACTTAGTAGTCTTCCAGGGCTTGGATAAAAACAAGGCAATATACAAGAAGACAAGCAAGCATTTATATAAACACAAACATTCATGTTAGCTTGGGCCCGAAGGTAAGCCGAAAGGTGAAACCATTAGAGGACTTCACGAGCGACACGTTCTAGGGTAGCATGCGAGGGTCTGAACATATATAAGCAATATTTTATTTCCATGTTCTAGCATAAGCAATACAAGTTAGGATTATTCTCTTAGCTAGGTACGTTGGATTCTTATTAGCATGCAGGGGGTGATTCACCTAGTGGCTAGCATGTATTGTTCCATATTTTATGTGTACTGGTTAAGCAAAGACAAGTTCACCGTAGCCACCCACCTTAGCGATGATTCATCTCGGTTGAGCAATACGTCAAGCGAGCCTTTGGAAGCCAAAGCCGGACTCCTGTAGGGACAAGTCTGGATATCCTTTGCCTCAAATAAGTGTTCCCGCCTGAGCAAAGCGGGTCGGGATATTGCACTTTTGTCGTTTGAATCGGCAGTCCGCTTGAGCGAAACGGGGTGTTACAGCATTGAAGTATTTCTTAAGTATGCCATGAGCAAACTTGATTACATGGATATTCCAAAAATCAAGTGTCCATGTGCTCATTGTCATAATAGACGTTATGAAGTAGTGATTGTAAGGAAGCATACGACCCTTAAGGGTTTTGTACGTGATTATGACCTGTGGGTATCGCAAGGTAAACTTTATGTGTAAAGACATTCTACTTTTTTATGGATGTTTCTACGGATTTTGTCCATCGAAGATGATGTAGACTATATTGAATATGGAGACTACAACTTGGCACGAGATATGGTGTATGATGCGGCATGGCCTAATTTTAATCCGGAGGATCCGAATCCTGATGCAAAGGAGTTCTATGATATGTTTAAGGATACAGATACTCCTATATATCCTGGTTTTAAGACTCATTCAGTATTGTCGGTAGTGATGCACTTGTTGAACATAAAGTCTAATTTCAACTTACTGTAAGCATGCTATAATCGTATCGCATAAATAGTCAAAGACGTATTACCGAAAGAATTGAAAGAGCTTCCTAAAAACTTTTACAAATCAAAGATGATGGTCCAACAGCTCGGACTGGGGTACAAAAAGATAGATTATTGTCACAATGGATGCATATTGTACTATAAGGGAACGAGGAAAAAAAAGATGCAATTTCTGCCACGCGGATCGTTACAAGCCAGTTCGGAAGAAAAAAAGTCAGCTAATATAAAATGACATCCTTACAAGTACATGTATTATTTGTCGATCATGAAGCGCTTACAGAGGATACATATGTCCCTTAATACAGGAGAACACATGACGTGGCATAATGAGAAACGTATAAAGGATTATGGAGAATTGTCACATCCTTCCGATGGAGCTGCATGGAAGCATTTTGACCGGTATTATTCAAATTTTGCTGCGAAACCTAGAAATATTCGATTGGCGTAATGTTCTGATGACTTCTTTCATTTCTTGCCTGGAACAATACTCATAAATGAGAGCCTTTGTTATTTATTATTGGGATCGGTTAAGGAAGTGAGGACTTGGCCAGGCTATGTCATTAATAGCTTCAAGTTTATAGCAACTAAAAATCCTATAAATATTGAATTTCTTACTGACAGCTTGAATACAAAGGATTTTGGTGTTTGTATAAGAGGGACCATCTACGATGACAAGCCAGACTTTGACTATTATAGTGTACTTCAGGATATTATAGAGATACAATATCCGGCCCCATATGACATGAATATTGTGATGTTCAAATATGAGTGGTTCAACACAACACCAAATCATTGATAAAAAATTAATAAATAATTTGGATTTATCGATATAAACCATCAGAGGAGATATAGAGGATCCGACTTGTTTGTGATAGCAAGTCAAGCTGTTCAAGTCTATTATATAAGTTATCCAAGACATTGTAGAGATCGATTTGACTATGGATGACATATAAGACTAAAGCTAAAAATATGTTCAATGTTGGAGACCCAGCATACCAGAGGACCAGGTCGAAGAGCCTCAATATTTGGGACAACAGTCAAAAGAAGATGTCGTAGATAATATTGATGTTAAAGCTATTGTCGAAGAAAATAGAGGAAAGAAAGAGGTTGATATACAAGACTTAGCTCACAACCAGATAATTGGCCTTGTTCATGACCAGGAAGACGTCCCTAAAGAAGAAGAAGAGGATGAAGAAGAAGATGAAGAAGAGCTTGATAAGGATGATGACAAGGATGACGATGACGATGATGACAATAACGATAATGACGATGACGATAACGATAACGATGACGATGGCGATGGTGATGATTAGATTACCTATGTTGGCTATATGCTGTACTTAAAGATGGAGTTTGATTTTGTTACTAAAATTACTTCTATCTCTTACTGAAAATACTTCTATCTTAGTTTTTATAGTTGTTTTGTTGGTTAGTTCTATTTATTAGATATCTATCTTATTTCTTAGTTATATTTATTAGATGTCTATTATGTTGCTTAGTTCTATTTATTAGATGTCTATATATGTGAATCATAATCATAGATGGCTGGTAGTCATATTCGTTATCGTGGTAATTATCGTCTTGGATGTGATTGAGGTGTTCATGATCTTATACTACTAGGGGATGAATAATCTCCTTGATCACGTAATCCTGATACCCCCTCGTCGGTCGTAGGCACCTCCGCTCTGCCATCGGATCCAGGCACAGACACTCCGTCATTTGTCGCATACGTCTCCGACGCTCCATCATCGACATCTATGCCACTTTCATCATATGATACAAATCCCGCACCCCATCATCAGTTTGTCCACCAGATACTTCGACAACTGTACGATGGGCCCTGGAGTATCCAGACTTAGAGTATAATGTTAGTGGTCGATATATCCCCCGACCAGGTGGTCCTCCGACACAACCAGAAAGACCGGAGGAGAAGTTCAGAAATGAGCTTTGGCCCGCAACAAAAGAGCTGTAAGTAAATATATATGTTTTATCTAATGTAGTTAATTTTATATGTTTTATTTATTTATTCAACTAAATATCTGTTGTTATTTCTTTGTAGGTTTTTTTCCCTATAGTGCTACTCTACCACTTGGGAAAATTATTAGGAAAAACCACCACAACCCCTACCTTAGATTCTCCGATGTGCCATCCGACATGCAGTATATATAGCTTGACCAGATGAAGGTATATGCATTTTTTCTATTATTCTATTTATTAATTATTTTTTAATCTATTTATATTAATTTTTAATTGAATTTGTATGTCAGAAAATCTACTGGTGGTCCGAGCATCGCGATGCGGATATCAGGAAGCGCGGCACCTGTAGCAAGAAGATGCGGGATACGAAGCATAATTTATAAAAAAGGGTAAATGCTGAAAAGGATAAGAAACCCTGGATCTATGATGATTTTTGGAAGGATATGCAAAAGGAGCTCGATACTCCTGAGTTTAAGGAGAGGTCCAAGTAAGGGAAGAAGGCACTATCTCATGGGATTCTGCATACTGGTGGATCGATCCACATCGCTATGCACCATCAAAACCTGGTAAGATAACGTAAACTACTTAAATATTTTTATTGTATAGTTCAGTAACATTAATTATCAAGCTAATATTTTTTTAATATTTAGTACACAGAAGGAGAAGCTGGCGAAGGAGGGGGAAGATCCCTCTAGTATCAGTTTCGTCGATATTTTTTAGTATACAAGGACGGGAGCTACGTGGACGAGAAGGCCATCAAAACTGCTGTAAGTATTTTAATTTATATTATATGTTAGAATAATATGAGGTATTAGAATTTATATTACAAGTTAGAAGTCCATTAGAAAATTAAGCATGGGTCATTGGATAGGTTGCGTTCCAGTCTCTGTAGACTGAGAGCGATTCTTGGGCCACTCAGGATGGGGTGGAAGAGACTGTCACTGAGTCTTCTCCCGCCACAACGTCCTCTTCCATGGTCGCTCGGACTAACATGGCCCGAGCATCGAGATAAGGCGATAAGAAAGACCTATTGGGGTGTCTGTAGCAAAAGATACGATATGTGAAGGATGATCTGAAGAGGACGGTGGCTACTAGAAAAGGCAAGAAAGCCTGGATTAGGGAAGATTTTTGGGAGGATATGCAGAAGCAGCACGAAACTCTAGAGTTGAAGAAGAGTTCCAAGAAAGCGAAGAAGGCTCGATCTTATGCGGGTATGCATACGGGTGGATCGATCCATACTATTGTGCACCATCTTGGTACGTAAGATAACCCAAAGTATTTACATACTTTCATTATATAGTATAAAAATATTAATTATCAAACTAGTACATTTACTTAATATTTTGTACACATGGAGAAAAGCTTATGAATAAGGGGAAATCCATGTAGTGTACTGGTTTCGCCAATATTTTTGAGTATACACACAAGAGAAGGAGTGGACATATATAGCTGAAAAGGCAAGCAAGACTGTTGTAGGTATTAGAATTTATATAATAAGTTAGAATAAGGTTAAGTATTCTAATTCATATTATAAATTAGAATATTTGAAACAACCAAGATTAGTTTTAACACATCAGGATATTTAGCACATGTCATTGAACAGGTTGTAGTCCATTCTATACAGACTGAGACAACTACTACGGCCAGTCAGAATAGGGTGTTTGAAAGTATCACCGAGTCTATGCCCACGACCACGGCTGCTCATACGCCTGCTCAAACCAACGACCTTTGGATAAAGGTGCTGGTTGGAGAGGGAAGGGCGGACGCATCTATGGTGCCGGCTCCTTGGTGATGTAGATATCAATTGTCTCGAGACCTCTATTGCTAATGTCTTTTTCTTTTGCTCTACCTCCGGATGTCGCAACACAGATGTCACATATTATTATGGTGATGACCACCTTGTAGGCCAACGTGGAGGTGATACATGAGTCTATTAGCATTATTTAGGCCACTATTGGGGTCCAGACCACTACAACTGCTAGCGGAGCTACCCGAGACACTCGTGCCACCACGACGTCATATGTTACCTGTCCCTTTGTTCCTCATATTGATGACTCTGCTTCTACCGCTTCCCATGTCATATCTTCTAGCGTATTGACGAGTATCTTGAGTCTACCTCTGTCGGAGCCGTTAAGTTCACTACCACCTTACGTAGTGAGCTCAATTCCTTTGGACGAATTGACTCATCTACGGGCCAGAGACCAATACCAGATGAGTGAGTTTTTTTTATTCAAGATTTGTATGTTTTTATGATGTATGTACTACTAGATTGTATTTATTATGGATGTTATGTACCACTGATTGTACCTATTGACATGTGGATGTTATGTACTTATTCACTACTATTGTGATATATTTTTATCATTGATTATTTAGTTATGTTTATTTGCATGTTAGTTTTATTTCTATTCTATTGTGTATTGTATGGCTCCAGCGTATATTTTATACCACTGAAGGTCCGATAGGAGGAAAATTCTAAGCCGAGTTGCGTTGGGTGGTTATATACTATGATTTTTGTGAATGGACATGTTATATAGTACGTATATGTTGTGAGTGTTGTGATTCAAAATATTTTTTTTAGTTCTGTCCAACTTAGTGACGGTTAAGTGGTGGCTTGATGATGGACAACGACGCCTATACATCGCCAAGACATATACATCGCCAAGGCAACATACATAACCGTCGCTAACCTAAGAATTTTAGGTGAGTGATAGCGAGCGATGTACGACGATACCTGCCCAGAATACTAGTTGGATGAGCACCATCTATCATCTCCTCATTGACTGTAACAGTAGGCTCGGTCTCAAGAGTGTATTCCTCCATCCAATATGAAATAGTATCCTCACGTATATCCACCTTATTTCGATTAATGACTTCAACCTCATCCGGAGCAACCCCTTGGCCAGAAGCAACAGATACATCACTACATGCCTCCTTGTTATGTCCAAAACAACAGCACAATGAGCAAGATGGAGGAACTCGTTCATATTCAACAGGTTGTTCAAGATATTGGCCACTAGGTAACTCAATTGGAATTAAATATGGTAACTCTTCCGTTTCTAAAATCTCAACAAAGACACATGCATAGGACAATCGGGAGAGATTTTTTGTCTTATTATCAGTCTTTAATGGGAGCCCCATAATGCTAGTAATTTTACTATAACTGAACCACTCCATAATCGAGGATGAAGATTAGGAAACCTGATCCAGATTAGAACTGCAGATAATCTCTCTCGTTCAAATTTTGAGTTAGCTATCCACCGTCCCATCACAACAAGTCTACCATCAAAACTCCACAATCCTTGTAGTAGACTTTGTCTAATCTTTCTGATAAGCAAAACTTACCAAAAAGTATTCATTTTTCCTAGCATACAGGTCCATCCACCCAATCAGCTGCCAAACTCGCATAAAATACGTCTTTAAATGCCCAAAGTATGGTCTCGCCTCCATCACATAGAGCATAAGCGTATTTTTTTCAATCATCCTCTGCAGCTTCAAGATCTTCTGCAGTGATCATCGCGGTTTTTCGATTCCCAATAATTTTAGGTTCATCATACTAAAGATCAAAATCTGTTCGATTTCTTGCATTCTTATAAGTCTCTACATATGAGATCAGATTCTCTCCAAAAACCCTAACTTTCGCCCTAGATTGGATTAAGGTTTTAGGATGAATAGGACCTGGTGGTACTGCCACCTCCTTTGGAGGAAAATTCCTCACCTTCAAGATAGTAGCCCTACTAACCTCTTTCATATTACCGTCACCTGGAGCAGACCATACATGTCGGCTCTTTTACTCCTCTCAAAAAATTGGTCTCTGGCTTCTATTTCTCCCACTTCCTTTATCTAAGGCCTCCTTCCTCTCCTGCGAGATACCACCGTCTACCATCCTCCCAAATCTCCAGAGTCCTGCACAAGATGTCCTCCTTTGACAAATTTTCAGGATTTAAGGAAGAGAACTCCAAATAAGCTGTTTGGATGAACAAGGATTTGGTGATGTGAAAGTACCATGTCAGAGAAATTATAATTCCTGTCGGGAGCATTTTCTTGGCTCTCCACATCCTCATTTGTTTTGAGGATGTGGCTGGAATTAACTAGATTTTAATAGTTTTATTATAAAATTAGTTAATGATGTCAATTAACAAGAGCTAAATGATATAATTATGATAATTAATTATATATGAAATAAGAAACCAATAATTAAGTACATTTTAACATTAAATAGTTAGTAATAATAGTTAAATAATAATATTAAATTATTAGTTGTAAAGTACGGACACTCAAAAAATTTTAGTTTTGTGTCGGACGCATATCCAAATTATATCGACCACAGCATGGACATTATTTATATATATATATATATATATATATATATATATATAAATATATATATATATATATATATATATATATATATATATATTCACAATTAATTTTTTTTGTTTCTCTTTAAAAAAATACATTCTTAATTAATTGTGGATTTTTTGCTAACAGTCAGACTATTTTTTTTCTAACAATCACACTAATTTTTTTGCTAATTATTTATTAAACTAATTATAATTAATTAATATTGTAAATATAAAATACTAATTCTTAATTAGTTAGTAATTAATTATCTTAATCTATCAAACTAATTTTTAATTTATTAAGTGAATTAATTATAGTTTATTAATATTATAATATACACTTTTATTTTTAACTTTTTATTTTTCTATCTCAACCAAATACATTTGTCTAATCTACCACTTTCTATTTTTCTCTTTCTTATCTCAACCAAACACATTTGTTTCCTAATAGGAGGACAAAAAAGTGAATAAATTACTACATGAAATTCATTATTGAAAGTACAAATCCAAATCTTCTTACACTTACGGTTTATGTCACGACCCGCACCCAGATGAATCGGGCACCAGTTCGCGAGTACGTCCAGCCTACACCGCAGTGTCGGCGGTAGTACGCTGTCTAGATCATATTCACAGGTAATTTAAAATCTAGCTCATTCACAGTGAATAAATAGGCAAGGATAATAACAGGAAATAGGAATGCTAAGATTTCATAAGACAAATTTGTGACATCCAAATCCACAGTTTAATACAGAACCAGAAGATAAATCGGGGACAAACCCGAGTATTATGCTGAAAGAAAATACTAGCTAACTGGCTAACTACTCCTCAAAAGTAGTCTCCTGAGTAGGAACCGGCTCCTCAATAGTATCATCTGCTACGCCATATGGGCCATTAAAGGTAGGGGCATAGTCCTCATCATCGCCTAAATGTCAACGGATCCAGTCAGGAAAGGAGCAAAGTACCAATACACAACAAAGCTTACACTAAATAATTATGACAAGTAGTAAAAACTGACTAAGTATCACGATAACAATTATAAATAATAAGTAGTAAAATTAACTAATGTGTTAAGTACTATAAATCAGGGATATAAGTAAAACAGGATCATAATGAGACAAGAAAATGGAACTGCAACAAGACAAAAGAAATTATGTGTGTGTGAAATTGTGTATTTAGAATACATAGTTGGCATGTAGGGGGTTATAAGGCTAATAAGGCACGTCATAGACGGCAAGCAGTCAGGAACAATCGAGTGTAAGGCTGATGGTACAGTCGCGTACTCAACAGCTAGCAGTTAGGACATGAGGGAAAGGGTAAACTACATGCCTCCTAGTATTCTCCCTCCCGACACAAAAATCGAGACATGAAGTCCAAATTCTAACACTAAGTGTAATCATCCAATGGTGCTAGTAGAGCAAGGAACTAATTATCATAATATAAAGAATAAACTTGAAGTGCAGGTACTTGCCTGATGTTTAGATTCCAACTACGGTTCTGTCCTCGGGAAATTTCCAGATATGCCTTCGGATGCTGAAATAACTATTACCATCATGCTCAGAAGATATCAAATAGCTAGAAATGCCTATCCTTGCGTCCAATTTGGACACAGGGGCGAAAATGACAATTTTGGGTCAAAACGGAGTCCGCATGTGGGCCCGCTTTGCACCGAAAAATATGTCAGGGTCAAAGGTCTCCAAATTCGTCCAACGTAGTGTCAACAAATCAGGAACGCTGATACGAACTCAACGGAACTTCCAGAATTGGATTCCGATGAGCCGGTCGCAAAATCGCCCGTCGAGTGGGGCTTGCGGGGCCCACGACACGCGATTTTGTCAACGTTCTCGGATTAGAACCAAACTTGGGTCACAGGACCAGCGTATTGCTACGAGTCCGATGGCGCAAGTTTTGTTTCGATCCGACGTGTGTACACAAAGTTATGACGTGTTCCAGGAAGGGCGGATACGGGACGGTTTCCGCGGATACACGTTGATTCCGGTGTGCACGCACATCCGAATCGACTTCCGCGGAATCTCACACGTCCGTATCAACGACGCGCACGTATCTGTGAAGACCGCGCACGACCAAGTCGTCCCGGTTGGCGGGGCGTACTCAGTTCCGGGGTGAAACAGGGCATTATTTTTCCTGTTTTTGGATCGCAGTTCGCGATCGCCACAGGACGCGATGCACCGAGCGGTTTGCCCGGGCACCGAGGGGGTCATGCAGGCTACGCGTTGAAATTGACGGAATTAAAAACGGGGTTACGAGCAGAAAGTTACGAGTACCTGAACAGGGCTAAAAACCCGATTCCCGCGTGTCCGAGTGTCGAGTCGGTGTCCTGTGTCCTGTGCTGTGTCCGTGTCCACGATGGCTCTAGGGTTGCTAGAGATTGGCCGGGGCGGCTCGCTGGAGGAGGGCGGCTCGACGAGGGGCTGGGCGGAGTCATCGGCAAGGCGGAGAGAAGGGGCGGCCGGAGGCGGGCTGCTCGAGGCTCGAGCGGCGGAGGCTGCTGCCGTAGGGGGTTCTGGAGGGGAAGCTCGAGGGCGGCCAGCGGAGAGAAGGGAGGAGTAGGTGGCGGTTCGTCGGGCTGGAGGGTGGCCGGAAATGGGACCTAGGGTTTCGGCAGGGGAAGATGAGGGAGGAGGAGGAGGTGGAGATGGGTTTAAATAGGGGAGATCCGCGGGGGGAGGGCTGGCCGGGAGAGTCGGAGAGAGGGGGGACATGCCGCGCGGGGCGCGGGGGCCGACGCGGGCTCCGGCGACGTGGCCGGAGCCGTCGCCGGGAAAAGCGGGGGACGCGGTCGTGGGGGAGAAGGGTTATGCGGGTCGGGTCCGAGCGGGTTCGGGTCTGGCCGACCCGACCCGACCAGCTAGCCACTGTGGGCTGGGCCTCGGTTTTGGGCCATGGTTTGGGTATTTTAATAAATAAAATAAATAATAATAGTTAAATAATTAATTAAGTAGTTTTTAGGTATTTTAAAATAGGTCCGAGGCCCAAAAAAATCCAAAAAAATTACCATAAGTCCAGTTTTTCATTTTACACCATAAAATATTATTTCCATAATATTTTAAAACCAATTAACAGCATTTAAAAAAATCTTTAACTCCCAATTACCTTGGTTCGTCTTCCAGAAAAATACCGTAAAATTTGGAGAAATTATATTAAAATTATTCTGAAAAATCAGTGTGTTTACAATCTACCCAACTTATAAAATTTTGTCCTCGAAATTTAAAAATAACAATGGCACGAAAAGAAAGGTCGAGAGTTAAAATATACCTCAAGGTTCAAAAAGATAGGGGTAGCGCTCCCTAACCTCGTCTTCTCGCTCCCAGGTGGATTCGCCGGGAGAATGATGCCTCCAAGCTATACGAACAAGGGAAATAACTTGATTCCTTAGAACTTTCTCCGTTCGGTCCAGTATCCCCACAGGTTGCTCTTGGTAAGTCAAGCTTGGGCCCACTTCGAGCTCTGAATGATCCAAAATATGACTTAGATCTGACACGTATTTTCTCAGTTGCGATACGTGGAATACGTTATGGACCCCATCTAGAGAGGGTGGCAATGCCAGACGGTATGCCACTTCTCCGATTCTCTCCTGTATGCCAAATGGTCCAATAAATCTTGGGCTGAGTTTTCTGCTCCTTTCGAACCTAATGGTGCCACGTGTCGGAGAATCTTCAAGAATACTAATTCTCCAACCTTTAGTAAAATCATAATCAAGTCTTAGTTCCATAATCATAATGTCAAATTAACTTGAATTTCATAAATTGATTACCTCAAATTCCAATGGTCTTCGATGGCTATTTGCCCAATGTCGTTGCCTGTCTTGAGCCACACGAAGTCTTTCCCTTATTTGTTTCACCTTCTCGGTTGAATCGACCACCATCTCTGGTCCCAGTAAAGCTCTTTCTCCTATATCGTCCCATGATAGTGGGGTACGACATCTTCGTCCATATAAAGCCTCAAATGGAGTCATTTCAATACTTGTTTGGTAACTGTTATTATAAGAGAACTCCACAAGATGTAGATAATCTTTCCACGATCCTCCAAAATCCAGAACACATGTACGGAGCATATCTTCAAGTGTCTGAATTATACGTTCAGATTGTCCATCGGTTTGGGGATGATAAGCTATGCTGAATTTGAGTTGAGTCCCTAAGCTAGCTTGTAAGCTCCTCCAGAAGTGAGAGGTAAATCTTGAATCTCGGTCGGAGACAATACTTACTGGAACTCCATGCAATTTAACAATCTGACGAACATATAAATCTGCCAACTTTTTCGTAGGTAGCCCTACTTTGAAGGGTAGAAAATGTGCAGACTTGGTCAGCCTATCCACTATCACCTAAATAGCATCCTTCCCACTAGGTGTCCTTGGAAGCACAGAAACAAAATCCATAGTAATATGTTCCCACTTCCACTCCGGAATGGGTAGTGGTTGAAGCAATCCCCCAGGTCTTTATCTTTCAGCCTTGACTTGTTGGCACACTAAGCAACGAGATACGAACTTGGCTACTTCTCTTTTCATGCCATACCACCAACATGCATCCTTAGGTCTTTGTACATTTTGTTGGCTCCTGGATGTATAGAGTATTGTGATCTGTGTGCCTCTTGCATAATTTCTTCTCTTATATCTCCTTGAGGTACACATAATCTATCTCCATGTCTTAGTGATCCATCTTCATGAATTTTGAATTCCTCCAATAATCCAGCTTGTACTTGGCCTCGAATGCTTCGTAGGCCTTCGTCTTGAAACTGAGTCTCCTTAATCTTATCCATTAAGGTAGATTGGATCTTCAAATTCATCATTTGACCTTCTATTCCTGGAATAATTACCTCAATACCCAAACTTTCCAAGTCCTCGAGCAAGTGTCGGTCCATCGTCAAGTACATTGCCATAGGATATCTGCTTAGAGCATCAGCAACTACGTTGGCCTTCCCCGGATGATATTGAAGGGTGATGTCAAAATCTTTCATTAACTCCAGCCACCTTCTTTACCTCATGTTCAGCTCTTTTTGAGTAAAGATATATTTTAAACTTTTGTGATCTGTAAAGATTTCTACCATTTCTCCATAAAGATAGTGCTTCCATAGCTTAAGAGCAAAAATAACAGCTGCTAATTCTAAGTCATGAGTTGGATAGTTCTTTTTATGAGGTCGAAGCTGTCTAGAAGCATATGCTATTACTTTTTTGTTCTGCTCTAATACACAACCTAGACCTTTTTCAGAAGCATCATTTTATATAGCGAATCCTCCGGTTCCAGATGGTAAGGTCAGAATAGGGGCAGTAGTCAGCCTTTTTCTTAATTCTTCAAAAGCATGTTGACATTCATCAGTCCATATAAATTCTTCATTCTTCCTGTTAATTTCGTCATTGGTTCAGCAATTCTAGCAAAGTCCTTCACAAACTTTCGATAATAGCCAGCTAGTCCCAAGAAACTTCTAATTTCTGCTACAGAGTCTGGAGTGGGCCATGATTCTACTTCTGCTACCTTCTTAGGATCTACTGCTATGCCATCTCCAGTTACAACATGTCCCAAAAATTCTACTTTGTCTAAGAAGAATGCACATTTAGATAGTTTTCCATAAAGTTTTTCTTTCCTTAATGTCTCCAATGCTAGCCTCAAGTGTTCTTTATGTTCTTCTGGAGTCTTAGAATAAATCAAAATATCATCAATAAAAACTACTACAAATTTGTCTAAATATTGTTGGAAGACTCTGTTCATTAAATTCATAAATACTGCTGGAGCATTAGTTAACCCGAACGGCATCACTAAGAACTCGTAGTGTCCGTTCCGGGTATTGAAAGCAGTTTTAGGGATGTCTTCCTTCCTCACCCTTACTTGATGGTAACCAGACCTCAAGTCAATCTTCGAAAATACCCGAGCTCCACTTAATTGATCAAATAAATCATCTATCCTTGGTAGGGGATACTTATTCTTGATTGTTAAAGCATTCAAAGCCCTATAATCAATACACATTCGAGATGTTCCATCCTTCTTTGGCACAAATAATACTGGAGCTCCCCAGGGTGAAATACTAGACCTAATGAAGCATTTGTCTTCTAACTCCTTTATCTGCTCATTTAATTCTACTATCTCTTTCTTGTTGATTCTATATGGATTTTGAGATACTGACGCTGCTCCTGGCACTAAGTCAATAGAGAATTCAACTTCTCGGTCTGGGGGTAATCCTGGGAGATCCTCAGGGAAGACATCAAGATATTCAGAAATGATAGGTAGTGGCAATTCTTCTGGTACTAGGGCTCCACAAATTTGGTTACTACCCAATTCTCTAGAACCTCTAGCGAATTCAAATTCTGGCTTGTCAGGGGGCCTGAGATTACACTACCCCTGTGACAATCTATAGTGGCATGATGCTGACTCAACCAATCCATACCCAGAATAATATCGAAACTGGGGATTGGCATTACGAGTAGCCTAGCATATAATTCTCTCCCACATAGTGTGATAGGACAATTGTTACATGCATCACTAACCGGGATAATTCCTCCAACGGTAATGATCTTATAACAATTCCTAAGAGGTTCTGTGACTAAGCTATGCTTCATAAGAAAATCTACGGACATGAATGAATGTGACGCTCCAGAATCAAATAAAGTAATGGCTGGTACTGAATTTATAAGTACGGAACCTGTTATCACATCTGTTGTGGCTTCAGCTTTCTCCAGAGTCATTGTAAAAGCACGGCCTTGTTGAGGTGCACCCCTCTGTTGTTGATGCTGGTGCTGAGCAAAGCGTTGTTGTTGAGTTGGGAGTGGGGGTCCTCTCTGCTGCGCTGCTGGGGGCCTGGCCTGAACTGGAACTTTTTGTGCAGCTGTGCGTCCTTGAGCAGCGGGACAGTCCTTCATTTGATGTGCTGCTGATCCACAATATAGACAGGCACCTAGCCTCTTTCTACAAACTTGCCAAGTGTGACCTTGTTTTTGACAGAAGCTACAAGTGGGAGCTTGTTGGTTCTGTCCTTGAGTTTGTTGTTGGGGTGTTGTGGTTCGAGGGAGAGGACGTTGGGTTTGTTGCGGGGCCCTCTGCTGTAGTTGTTGTTGGAATGGGCGTTTGTGGGGTCCCATACTTCCAGCATCCCTTTCCTGTTTTAGTCTAGGTCCCATGTCTCTTTCAACACCTTGTGCCACGCTCAAGATTTTTTCGTATGTACGAGCTCGGCTAGTGGTGACAGCAAGGCAAATATCAGGAGACAACCCCTTCTTAAATCTACGGGCTCTATCTTCAGGGGTACGAACCATATATTCTTCAAAGTGGCTCAGTCTGCTAAATTCAATAGTGTAATCGTCAACAGAAAGATTACCTTGTTCCAGCCTCTCGAATTGACTTTCGAGAGCTTCTCGAGCCACTTCAGGATAGAACTTCTTCTTGAACAGCCTCTTGAAATCCTCCCAAGTGAGCTCAGGAGCAGATAACTGAGGTTCATCTCTAAACCAAGTCCGAGCTATGTCGAATAGTTGCAGGCTTGCAGATTCTACCTTAAGATCATCAGGGATCCGAGTAGTTTTCAGGAGTCGCTCCACATTCTCTATCCATTCATCGGCATAGAGAATACCTTCAGTCCCATAGAATTCCATGGGTCCAAGGTTCTTGAAGTCCTTGGCATTTCCTGGCCTCTTTTGTGGTACTTCCTGGGATCTAAGAGCATCTGAAAGGCTAGTTCGTAGCAGCGCAGTCTATTCCCTCTGGGATTCTATAAGTCCTTGAAATACTCCGAGTAGCTGCGCTCCATCCATAGTAACTGTCAGAGTAGTTGGAGGCAGAGGGAGCGCAAGGGTTTTAGGCACAGTCTGCTCGACGGGTTCGGATGTGCCTCCTACGGTATTTCGTGTCTGAACCATTCTGAAAGGTTAAGGGATAGTAGGATTAGAATAAATTACTTTGGAAATCAAGGATGATAGGGAAAATTTACTAAGGAATGATGTCAAGATTTGAAATAAAAGATCATATTCTGTGAATGTACTTTTCCTAAAATCCTCAATCTTATTTCATACTCTGTCCTAGGATATTATACTCTGACCTGCATGGGCCACCATAAAAACGTGTCACGACCCGCACCCAGATGAATCGGGCACCGGTTCACGAGTACGTCCAGCCTACGCCGCAGTGTCGGCGGTAGTACGCTGTCTAGATCATATTCACAGGTAATTTAAAATCTAGCTCATTCACAGTGAATAAATAGGCAAGGATAATAACAGGAAATAGGAATGCTAAGATTTTATAAGACAAATTTGTGACATCCAAATCTACAGTTTAATACAGAACCAGAAGAAAAATCGGGGACAAAACCGAGTATTATGCTGAAAGAAAATACTAGCTAACTGGCTATCTACTCCTCAAAAGTAGTCTCCTGAGTAGGAACCAGCTCCTCAATAGTATCATCTGCTATGCTATATGGGCCATAAATGGTAGGGGCATAGTCCACATCATCGCTTAAATGTCAACGGATCCAGTCAGAAAAGGAGCAAAGTACCAATACACAACAAAGCTTACACTAAATAATTATGACAAGTAGTAAAAACTGACTAAGTATCACGATAACAATTATACATAATAAGTAGTAAAATTAACTAATGTGTTAAGTACTATAAATCAGGGATATAAGTAAAACAGGATCATAATGAGACAAGAAAATAGAACTGCAACAAGACAAAAGAAACTATGTGTGTGTGAAATTGTGTATTTAGAATACATAGTTGGCATGTAGGGGGTTATAAGGCTAATAAGGCACGTCATAGACGGCTAGAAGTCAGGAACAATCGAGTATAAGGCTGATGGTACAGTCGCGTACTCAACAGCTAGCAGTCAGGACATGAGGGAAAGGGTAAACTACATGCCTCCTAGTATTCTCCCTCCCGACACGAAAATTGAGACATGAAGTCCAAATTCTAACACTAAGTGTAATCATCCAATGGTGCTAGTAGAGCAAGGAACTAATTATCATAATATAAAGAATAAACTTGAAGTGCAGGTACTTGCCTGATGTTTGGATTTCAACTACGGTTGTCCTTGAAAAATTTCCAGATATGCCTCCGGATGCTAAAATAACCATTACCATCATGCTCAGAAGATATCAAATAGTTAGAAATGTCTGTCCTTGCGTCCAATTTGGACACAGGGGCGAAAATAACAATTTTGGGTCAAAACGGAGTCCGTATGTGGGCCCGCTTTGCACCGAAAAACATGTCAGGGTCAAAGGTCTCCAAATTCGTCCAACTTAGTGTCAACAAGTCAGGAACGGTGATACGAACTCAAAGGAACTTCCAGAATTGGATTCCGATAAGCCGGTCGCAAAATCGCCCGTCGAGTGGGGCTTGCGGGGCCCACGACACGCGATTTCGTCAACGTTCTCGGATTCAAACCAAACTTGGGTCACAGGACCAGCGTATTGCTACGAGTCCGATGGCGCAAGTTTCGTTTCGATCCGACGTGTGTACACAAAGTTATGACGTGTTCCAGGAAGGGCGGATACGGTACGGTGTCCGCGGATACGCGTTGATTCCGGTGTGCACGCACATCCGAATCGACTTTCGCGGAATCCCACATGTCCGTATCAACGACGTGCACGTATCTGTGAAGACCGCGCGCGACCAAGTCGTCCCGGTTGGCGGGGCGTACTCAGTTCCGGGGTGAAACAGGACGTTATTTTTCCTATTTTTGGATCGCGGTTCGCGATCGCCACAGGACGCGATGCACCGAGCGGTTTGCCCGGGCACCAAGGGGGTCATGCAGGCTACGTGTTGAAATTGACAGAATTGAAAACGGGGTTACGAGCAGAAAGTTACGAGTACCTGAACAAGGCTAAAAACCTGATTCCCGCGTGTCCGAGTGTCGAGTCGGTGTCCTGTGTCCTGTGTTGTGTCCGTGTCCACGGTGGCTCTAGGGTTGCTGGAGATTGGCCGGGGCGGCTCGCTGGAGGAGGGCGGCTCGACGAGGGGCTGGGCGGAGTCGTCGGCAAGGCGGAGAGGAGTGGCGGCCGGAGGTGGGCTGCTCGAGGCTCGAGCGGCGGAGGCTGCTGCCGTAGGGGGTTCTGGAGGGGAAGCTCGAGGGCGGCCGGCGGAGAGAAGGGAGGAGTAGGTGGTGGTTCGCCGGGCTGGAGGGTGGCCGGAAATGGGACCTAGGGTTTCGGCAGGGGAAGATGAGGGAGGAGGAGGAGGTGGAGATGGGTTTAAATAGGGGAGATCCGCGGGGGGGGGGCTGGCCGGGAGAGTCGGAGAGAGGGGGCACGTGCCGCGTGGGGCGCGGGGGCTGACGCGGGCTCCGGCGACGTGGCCGGAGCCGTCGCCGGGAAAAGCGGGGGACGCGGTCGTGGGGGAGAAGGGTTATGCTGGTCGGGTCCGAGCGGGTTCGGGTCTGGCCGACCCGACCCGACCCGCTAGCCACTGTGGACTGGGCCGCGGTTTTGGGCCAGGGTTTGGATATTTTAATAAATAAAATAAATAATAATAGTTAAATAATTAATTAAGTAGTTTTTAGGTATTTTAAAATAGGTCCGAGGCCCAAAAAAATCCAGAAAAATTACCATAAGTCCAGTTTTTTATTTTACACCACAAAATATTATTTCTATAATATTTTAACACCAATTAACAGTATTTAAAAAAATCTTTAACTCTCAATTACCTTGGTTCGTCTTCCAGAAAAATACCATAAAATTTGGAGAAATTATATTAAAATTATTCTGAAAAATCAGGGTGTTTACAGTTTACCAAAAAGGTTCTGATAGAAGTTTCATCTCCTACTTCTGATATAAGTTCCACTCCAACAGAAAATTTTAAGTAAAGAAGAAAACTTTGTCCATGATATGGAAAAATCTCTCCATTTTAATAAGAGAAGAAAATTTAAGAAGAAAAAAAAATATACGGATTTTTTCATTTAAAGTAATAAAATATTATATATTTATAAATAACGGGAAAAGATTGGGGAAATGGCAGAGGGGGGACCACTCGCCAACTCAGTTGGCGAGCTGCTGAGTTGGCGAGCATCTCGCCAACTGAGTTGGCGGGACGCTCTCCTCGAGAGGCCCGCTCGCCAACTCAGTTGGCGGGCCAGTGAACGTTGCCTATTCAGCCGTTGGACAACGGCTATATTCCCTTCCTATATAAACACACACACACACACCCTCGCCCCCAAACACTCCTCACACCACATTCTCCTCCTACCCCAAACACTCCTCACACCACATTCTCCTCCTATTTTCACAACTTCCTCCTCTTGATATTTACTGGCGATGGCTACCCACAATGACGGTCGTATTCCTGGCGGACCGACTACCGCGCTTATTATTAAGCAACGTGAAGACCACATTTCTAGTCAGATATTTACTGGCGAGGTAATTTTTGAAATTACAAGTTGCCAATTTTATTAATGCATATGTTTTTTATAATGCGTATGTTTTTACTTTACTAATGCATATAAATTTACACACAAAATATAATGCATATATTTTTTATAGTTATACGACCATGATCATGCTTTACGAACTCGGATCCACGTACATTGGCGGGCCGAAAGGAATTATCGTACGTGGGAGCTAAATTCGGTCCAAAAGGCGTTGGTGGAATCCTTTGGATTCCACTATATAGATCGTGTTAGATATTTAATCCACGATCTTTATTTAGTTGTAAGCCTTGCGGAGCGTTGGTGGCCAGAACGCAACACTTTCCAACTCCCATTCGGCGAGATGACGATCACCCTTTTTGATGTGGCGAATATACTAGGGTTACCTATTAACGGTAACGCTATATATTTTGATCCGCACTTAAAGGGATCTGATCTAATCCGGAGGTATCTCGGTGTTAGCTCTCCTTCAGGTCTAAAAGACGGCAATTATGTAAAATTTACATGGCTCCGTGGCAACTTTATGGACCTACATCAAACTATTGATGGGTTGGTTGATGTAGATGAAATTCGGGTATGTATTCTTATTAGTAAATTTGTTTATTACTTAATTTAGTGGTGCAATTCTATATAACACTTAATAAATCTAGGTCATTCGTTGCACTAGAGCGTATCTGCTCTGTTTATGTGGTGCAATTCTATTTCCCGATGCATCGAAAAATATGGTAAATGTGCAGCTTTTACCATTCTTGGATGATCTGATAAAACCTACTGAGCATGCGTGGTGAGCTGCTACTCTTACCTTTTTGTACGCCAATCTGACAGAATTTGTCAGATCCAATCGCAAGAGTATTTGTGGATGTATTTCACTGATACAGGTATGAATGAAAGACCTTAAAAAGTTAGAGTAATTTTATACGCAAATTTTGTTTGTACTAATGTCATATTTTTGTTTTATAGTTCTGGTCCTACGAGCACTTTTATATTGGTAGGCCTGTTACCAGCATTCTCAGTGATGTATTTCCAGTTGCTATGCGCTGGCCTACAGACGTTGTCGATTATCATCACTACCAATACAGGACTGTATCACTATATCGTAGCCAATTTGATACCCTGCAGTATAATGAGGTAATTTTTAAATATGCAATAAATATCTTTAAATTATTTAAGTTTTGATCGTAGATAAACATCACATATAATTGATAAAATATCTTTAAATAGGTAACCTGGTTACCGTACTCATGTGGACCTGATGCTCCAGAAATCAAGATGATATCCTATGCATTTAGTTTACACAGATGTCATATTATATATGATCGGTTCACCATGTACCATCCGGCAGACCGTGTTCTTCGGCAATTCGGAATGGCCCCAATAATTCCTGATGATCCACCGACAGTCGGTTATCAGACATCAAATTCATTTCAACGAATCATTGGTCTCGTTGCTGACTGGAATAATCGGTTCGAGAATTATAGTGTGAGAGACTGTCACAACCCGCACCCGGAAAATCGGGCATGAGTCGTGGGTACGTCCAGCCTACGCCGCAGCATCGGCGGTAGAACGCTGTCTAGGTCAACTATCTAGATAATAATCTCACACAAAAATTGGCCATGACCTCTCCAAAAGGAGGGCAACCACACAATCAATATATAAACCTGTCAAGATCTCAACTCCAAACGGAGGAGCAATATCATAAAGATAACCACAATATACTCAATCACGAATCTAAGCACGATAAGATAACACAGAGATCTAACAACTATAAAGTCTAACCAACAACAACTACTACAACAACCACAACATCAAATAATAATACAACAATATCCAAAATAATATACAAACAAGGTCTCAATCCAGAACCGGAGACAAATCCGGTGCTAAAAGCTAATAAAAACAACAACAAAGATCTCAGTGATACCGGCTACCAACCCGGAAATCACTCCTAAATTAGAGGGTCCCTGTCTGCACCTTCGACAGGCTCAGGTCCATAAAACGTCGGACACCAATCCTCCGGATACTCTGAAAAATATGTCCAGTCAGGACTGGAGCAAGTACATCTCTAACAGCAGTTCCATTTAAATGATAAAAACTATAAAACAGTTATAGCAAGTAGCAAGAAGAATAAAGCAAGTATGAAATAAGAAAATATGTATAACTGGTGCATAAAGGTAAAGATGTATGAATATCAGAGCAAGATAGTAATAACTACAAGATACAGGAAATCTAAGCTAAGATCAAGTCCGTGCACATGAACGTGTAGTGAGTCCAGCATAAAAAACATGTAGTGAGTCAAGTCCAGAAACATGTAAGTGAGACAAGTCAAGAAATGCATGAGAGTCCAGACTATAAAGAATGAACCCGGTGTCTTTGAAATACTTGTTTCGACATGTAAACGACTAGGGGTAAGTACGGCTCACCGCGCACTGGGTGCGCGGCTGCTATCATTCCAGATTAGACCAGAGGGAGTGATTCCTAATGATGCCAGATAGGAATGTTTACATGTCTACTCGAGTATTTCCCCGCTCCGACTAATACAAGTGGATCCAAGACCCGACACACAAATCATGATGAGTCCAGCCTGAACATGAATGATGCCTGTAGGTGATGCCTGTAGTGATGCCAGTAGTGAATCCAGAATAGAGGCCAGAAACATGAAATATACGTGTCACAAGTAAATGAATCCAGAACTACCAGTCAGTGTCCCATGTTGTGCCAGAATAATCAGATGATACTATACTAGAAGCTGAATCATAATAATCATCAGATAATGAAAACTATCAGAGAATGTACTCGCCTGACGTCCTGAGCAACTAGCGATCCGAACTGGTGTCGCAAGGACCTAATACGAAAAGCAAGGTTAAACAGGGTTCTAATGAGTTAAACAGATATAAAATAACTAAAAATAGACTTCTAGGGTCGTTCTAGGTCAAACGGGTCAAACCGGTGAAATCTGGGTCAAAAAGTCAACTCTAGGTCCAAAAAGTTAACTCTGGGTCAAAACTAGGTCAAAAGTTGACTTTGGCGGTCAACCGAGTCAACTACGGTCAAGTCTGGGTCAAACTAGGGTGCTCCTGAAATTCTAGGTCAAACCGAGGTCATTAAGCTAGAAAACTCTCAAACTCGCCTCCTAGAGATACAGGGATACTCTCGGTATCCGATACCTCAACCTAGGCTACGCACCCCGCCTAAACCAGCTAAAACCTATGCTAGCAAGCGTAAATATATACACATAAGCATATAAAAATCACTCCAATACTATTCCTAGGCTATTGCTCAAAAACTCCGCTCGAAACCCAATACCTTGGTTATCTTAAGCTATTGAGATACCTCGGTATCTCAAGGTATTGAGATACCGCTCTAAACTCAACCCGACTACCCCTCTAGCTAACTAACTATGCATAAACATATATATATCTAGCTATAATCTAGGCTAAAATATATATATCTAATATATATATGCATATACCTAGGTATATACACACCTTACCTTACCTTACCTTACCTTACCTTACATATATATATATATATATATATATATATATATATATATATATATATATATATATATATATATATATATATATATATATATATATATATATATAACTATCTATCTAGCTATGTATATATATATATATATATATATATATATATATATATATATATATATATATATATATATATATATATCTATCTATCTATATATCTAGCTATCCCTCTACCTATCCATCTACCTATCTAGATATATACTATATATCTATCTAATATCTAGCCATCTATCCATGGGTTTATATAGATATCTAGATATCTATCTACTAGGTATCTATCTATCTATTTATCTCTAACTATCTAGGTATCTAGTTACCTATGTATCTATCTAACCATCTATGTATTAATCCATCTATTTGTATATCTATCTATCAACCTAGCTATTCACCTATCTATCTATCTATCTATTAGTCTATCTATCTATTTATCTTAGTTAACTATCTAACTATCTATCAACTTGTCTATCTATCTATCCATATATCTATCTATTTATCAATACATCTAACTACCTAGTTATATATTCATCTCTAATCTACCTATCTTATGCATCTATCTAGGTACCTAACTATCTATCTAATACCTATTATCCATCTATCTATCATTCTATCTAATTACCTAACTATCATCTATCTACCTAACTATCTTTCTATCTAACAATCTATATATCTATCCATCATCTATCTAATTATCCCTCTACTATCTAACTATGTATCAATCTATCTATATCTATATCTATATATATATATATATATATATAGATAGATATACCTCTCTCCCTCGCGCTTAAACTGCTGCTCTTGCTCCTTAACCTTGCTGCTGTTGCTGCTACATAAACTGCGCTGCTGCTGCTGTCCAATTTGCTGTTACTGCTGCTGCAAAACTGTTGCTGTGGCTGCTCTTGCTGCTGTTTATGCTGCTGCAGCTGCTGCACAGTGCAGCAGCATGCTGCTGCTGCTGTGCCAGTTCAGTCCCCCCCCTCTTCTCTCATACACACACACACACACTCCTATATATATATAAATCACTATATATATATACATACATACATATATATACATATATATATAACTCTATAGATATATATACACACTAACTTATATACATTCTAACACACACACACACACTCAAACACAAATCAACACACACACACACACATAATTATATACAAACACATATCTATATATACATACACACATATATCTATATATATATACACTAATATATATATATATATATATATACACACACACACTCACACACTTAAACATATATATATATATATATATATATATATATATCCTCACTCACAAACACTCAACCTCACACACCCTCACACACACACTCTCACACACACTAGCACACACTCTCACAAACACACAACCTCACACACAAACCCTCATACATATATATATATAAATATATATACATATATACATAAACTCATATATATATACCTATAAACACTCACTCACACTCACACACACTCACCTACACACTCACACAAGCACTCACTCACACACACTCACCTACACACATACACTAGCACATAGATATAAATACACACACACACACATATATATATATATATATATATATATATATATATATATATATATATATACACAACACACATACATATAAATATAAATATACATATATATATAGACACATATACACTAACACAACACAACACACAACAACACACAAACAACACGTCCCACTCACGCTCAACGACCCCGACACTCACCGACACCTTAAAATATATAAAATATAACTCAAAAACTCTAGCACACACTCCCCGATACTAACCCAACGCGCGCACAAGCCCGAAACGAGGAAACCAAGTCGAAATGGCCGTTCGGTCATTTCGACGAACACGTGGTACGCGGCTCGGAAAATCTCCTAAAACGCACACCAAACGAACTCAGAATCGGCCCAAAATTTACCCACACACTCTACACGATGCCTAGATCCTAGAAAATGCGCTCCCGCGTCAATTCTAGGCCCGTGGCGGAAACGCGCACGCACTTAGAATCGGCGACGACGAAAAGCCCCAAATTCGTCCGAAACGCCCGTTTCTCCGCGACACGACTTCCCGTGTCCAAACGGAGACACGCACTCACCCTCTAGACATCCGACAACGTCTACCTAGGTCCGTCTAACCTAGGGCATCACCCAAAATTGGACCAAATTCGGATTTCACCCGAAATTGACACAAAACCTAGTGTTAAAGTCTCCAAACACTACCAAACTAGTTCCAACTTCCTCCTACGGGTAGCCTTAGGGTCTAGGAAGGTTCTAAAATACTAATTATACTACATAAAAATAATTAGGAAGGGAAAAGTTAGGTTTTACCTCTTGGGAGTTGGAATCCCAAGGCCAAAGTCTCACAACCCCTAGAAATCACCTCCCTCAAGCTCCAAGCCACCAACTCTAGCTCCCACACTAGATCTAAGCTCCTCACACCTAGGTTAGGGAAAAAACAAGGTTAGGGCTATCATAAGGAGAAGGAATGGAATAAGAAAGAAGAAAAATGGAAGAGGGAACTCACTTTGGAGAAGAAGGAAGAAGGAAGAAGAAGTGGAGAAGAAGAAATGAAGAAGAAGAAGTGAAGAAGAAGAAGAATACAAAGAGGGGGGGCTGCTGCTGGTTTTTGCACGGGAATGGGTAGGTAGGGGGGCCGGCCACACATAAAAATGGGGGTTTACATGTACAAAGGTCCAAAATGCCCTCCCGTAACTCGGTTTTGGGTTTCGGGTTCCAAAAACACTCAAACTAACTCCAAATCTCTCCCACTAACCTTCTAAAAATAAAATAAATATTTCTAAGCCCCAAAATAATTCTCACAAGGGTGCGGGCTGGGTCGAACATGGGTCCACTAGGGTCTGACATGGGTCCAGGCTAGCCAAAATCCTAAAACAATTAATAAAAATATAATACAATCATTAATTAATTATAAATATAATTAATAAAAAATAATGCACAATTAACTAAATTAAAAAAAAATACCCGGCTCTGGAAATGGGGTGGTGATAAGCCTATCCTCCTTAGAAAATTTCGTCCTCGAAATTTAAAGTCAATCACACTCCTCTAGGTCAAACCCCCAACAATCACAGTCAAGAAATTCTACCTAACAACATACAAGATCATGGTCCTACTGGTCGTGTTATCACAGTCTCCATCAGGGTCACTACACTATCTACCACAGCACAAAGAAAAGTCTAACAGGTACTAATGAAGCACACCACAGGAATGGAAAAGGACAGGAAGAAGAAACAAGAGACAGACCTGCTAACCCGACATCGTAGCTTCGGCCTCCTCGACCATCAACGCATAAGCCCTGCCCTGCCGGGGTGTATCCCTCTGCTGGTGCGGGGCATGATGCTGTGCCACAGATGGCCTAGCTCCAACTCTCTGATCCTGTGCTCCACCCAATGGAGGTGCAGTAGGGCAATATCGCATCTGGTGAGCAGCGGATCCACAGAACAAACATACCTTCAACCTCCTCCTACAAATATCCCAAGTGTGTCCTGCCTTCCTGCAGTAGGCACAAGTGGGCACCCTCTGATCCTAACCCTGCTGCGCTGCCTTCTGCACATAGGGACGCTTAGCTGGTCCTGCACTACCACTGGCACTGCCTGAATCATCCCTGCCTCTCTTGGACTTGAGCTCCAAGTCATCCTCTGCTCTCTGAGCATCTCCTACTATCTGCTCAAAAGTTGCCTCGCAGTCGCTCCTGGTCAAAGACTTGACCGCCATAACCAAGCCCTTGCGAAACTTCCTCGCCTTAGCTGCCTCACTCAAGCCATCTACAAATCTGCCCAGACGGCAGAACTCCGCTGCGTACTCGTCCACCATCATGCTCCCTTGGACGAGTGCCTCGAACTGGCTCTCCAAAGCACTGAGCGCCACATCAGGGAAAAACTTCTCCTTAAAAAGCCTCTTGAAAGCCTCCCAAGTAAGCCCTGGCACTGCGATCCTCGTATCTGTGCGATACCACGTCAAAGCGAGGTCGAACATCTGACTGCCCGTCGCCTCTATCTGCATGCTGTCTGAAATCTGCGCCAACCTGAAGATCCCCTCGATCTGCTCTATCCAGTCATCCGCGTACAGGATCCCTTCTGTACCACGGAACTCCTTGGGTCGCATCCTCTGGAAGTCGATGATACTGCCTGACCTCGGATGCTGAATCTGATCTGCCTGTGGCTGAATCTGTGCCACCCTGTCCACTGCTGTTATGGCCACCTGGTGGGCGTTCTCAATGCCCAGCCTCATCACATCCACCTGACGGTGCTGGGCGTCCATCATCTCCCTGAAGAACGCAAACAACTGCACGGCATCTACTGGAGCAGGAAGTGGTGGAGGAACCACCGGAACGACTGGGGTAGTCCTCGGATCGACAGGTGAAGGAGGATCCCCGAGAGAAGCAGATGCTCCCTCAACCGCAGGAGTGGTGAGTGGAGCGGTAGCAGCTGCCTGAATACGAGCTGGATGAGAGATAGCAGACCTCTCAGTGGCAACTGCTGGAACGGTACGATGGGATCGTGTCTTCGGAGGCATCCTGAACACAGATCAAAAGAAGTCAATACGGCACAAGATACGATATCATCAAAGAAGGACAGTAATATTTCAAAAGAAGCAAATTCAGAATAATTTGATTGGAATTGTTCCTAGTCGTGATTGAGTACACTCTCCTCCTAGATCCTAGATCCTATAGCAGGCTCGCAGCAGTACAACTAAGTTGTTGTACCACCACGACATCGCACTAATTGCGAATCGAGACCTGCATGGGGCTGCCACCAAAAACGTGTTGTCACTACCACTTTTCCATATAAGGGTATTTCTATAATTTAGCTATTTTAAATAATTATGAATTTAATTATTTTGCTGAGTTTTATAAACTAATTATATTTATTAGTGATATTTGGTTTAAGGTAAAAACCCTAGAACTCATAGGGACAGACCCTAGTGAGTCAACCCTAATTTTGTAAACCCTGTTCTAGTGAAACCCTAGAATACAAAATTAGGGTGAACCCTCAAAACCCTAGACTGACTTAACCTGAGTCTATTAGGTTCTACATGAGAGGGCCAAGGGGTTTAACCTAAAAACTAGGCATAGAAACCCTAAAACCTAGGTTTAATATAAAAAGAAGCTTCTCACAAAGCTATTCTTTACGTAGAGAGAAAGGAAACCCTAGCCTCCACAAGAGAAACCAATTCCCCACCCCATTTTCGAAATTAAACCTAGGGCTTCCATTCTCTCCTCCTCCAAAGCAAGGAAATCAGGAAACTTGGGTCAAGAAAACTCGGGAAGGAAGAACTTTCATAGAAGAACCTTCCCTGCAGGTAAAACTCTAGTTTTATTCCTTTAATTTCTGTTTTTAGATGGAAATGGCCATTAGGAACCCCCAAATCTGTGTGTAGTTCGATTTTAGGGATTTTTGGATTAGGTTTTGGTGACCAACATAGTTTTCCCCAATTAACAGAACCCTAACCCTAGATATTCGAAGGTAGGTTGATTTTATCTCATGTGGGTAGGTTGATACCCGATTTTTAGGGTTTTGGGTTGAGGATTCATGGGTTGTGTGTATATTGTTCCTTGCACATCATGTGTTTGATGAAATGATTGTTAGGGTTGCCTATCTATGTATACTAATTAACTGCATGTTTCAATATACCCATCTATATACATAATACTTTTGAACTGTGTTTAGCTATTGTTGGGTTCCTGTGCATTAGGGGAGAGATCTGTGTGTGGGAAATTTTAACAGTATGCAGTCGGGTTTGGGAGAATTCTGTGGCTATGCTGTGTATGCAAATCGATGGGGGATGGGGGAAGGCTCTGTTCAGTCGGGTATGTAGGGATGTGTGTGGGATTTCATTGTGTACTCGGGTTTGAGGGGAACTGTGCAGTGGTTGTGTATGTATGTGGCTGTGCATATGTATGTGTGAGTATTAGTTTAGAGGAGCAAGGAGAGGGAGTTGTGTAGCAGTGTCTTAGTGTTAGTGTCTTAGTTGATTTCCTGTGTGTGTGTCTAAGTTTTAGTAACAGTTCATCAAAAATCAACTATGTTAAATTCCTGTGTGCAGGTTTTGATGTTGAGATTCAGTAAATGTCTACATCAGTATTTGTGTGAACAGTGCCTGTGCAGTGCAAATGGGTAGACAGGGTATTACCTAGGTGTTAGATGACCTGTGTCTACTGAGAAATTCTCAGTGTATTACCTATATGAACCAATGTGTTGGTAGAGTTTGCATCAGTGTGTAGGTATTTAGGATATCTGTGTGTATCAGTTTTTGGTGAGTTTATGTGCAAGTGTGCAGTGTGCAGAAATTGATACCTGTGTGCAGTCCCTATTGTAGAAGGATGTGCAGGTCAGTTATAACCGTGTGTAGATAATTAAGAGGCAGTATGTGCCTGAGTATAGAATACTGTGTGTGAGATAATGTGGTGTAGAGTGTGTTTTAGAACTGTGTAACTGTGCAATGTATCAGTATTGCAGAAAGGGGAACATCAGTGTGGGTATATTCAGTATGTGTGTGTGCTGTATTGGTGAAGTGCATTCTGTGTTTGTGTGTCTAGATTTCAGTAACAGTTTATCAAGAAACCAACTGTGTTTCCTGTGTGTGCATAGGTAATTTGACTGTGTCAGTGGCTTGGGATCAAAGGGCAGTGAATGTGTGTGTCTATGAACAATGTCTGAGTATCAGTTATTTGGGTTAAGGGGAGCAAGTAGTATTAGTTGGGTGAACTGTGTATGTGTGTAGTTGTTATGTGTCAGTGAGTTAGTGTAGTGTAAAGGAGAGGGGGGATCTGTGCATTTGGACTGAGAGGTGATTCTCAGTGTCCCTGTGTTAAGGGTTAAGAGAGGACAGTTCAGGACACTGTGTACCTATGTGTCTATTAGTCTTAGAGTGGTTGAGGATGTGTGTGAGATACCTGTGTACAGAAAACTGTGTATCAGATTTAGGGGGGGAAGCCTGAGTTCTGTGCATAGCAGTGTGTGTGAGTGGTACCTGTGTTACCTGTGCAGTGGTTGTGTGTGTGTGTCAGTTTGAAGTCCCAGTGAATACTGTGTATACTGACTTATGTGTGAGTGTATTATGTATGGGTGTGAGTATCTGAGAACAGAGTAACACTAGCAGTATCATTCCAGGCCTAAGATTTGGAATTTGAGTATTTAAGTTAAGTTATGGATTTTATACTTAGATATAGTATGATACCATTTGTGTCAGTAGGTGTGAAGGTGAGTCTTGAGTGTTAGGTGAAGGTGCTATCAAAGTAGTGTTACCTAGATCATATAAGTAGTGTGCTAGTTATGTATCAGTGAGATGGGGTTATTGAGAGTTGTATTAGAGAACCCAGGCACCAAGACTAAATCTTAATGATAGATTAGAGTGTCCTTATGTTAAAGAGGTTTTGAGTAATATGAATAAGGTAAGGTACTAGTAAGGTAAAATAAGTATTAAGTTACTAGTTAGGATATCGACCAGTATTAATTAGATTTTGACCAGTAAACCTTAGACATGACCTAGAAACCTCGTTTTTAAATTGTTAAACATGTTATTCTTTTAATTCATTAATTAACATTGAATTTTCCATATTAGGTCATTTTGATCCCATTTTGGACATCGATCCTCACACCTTGCTCAAGACCACAGGCGAGTACATTCTCTGACAGTTTTCATGGTTGATTACTTCTATAAATTATAGTGTATTTCATACTTGATTCTGACACTGCGGATACACGGGTTAGCACCCTAGATCCCCATCACGAGGAGTCGTGGTTGGAATCCATCGTGCTAGCTGGGGGATGGGGAACTATTAGTAGATTATGTGATCATATCCAAATATTTATATGCACCATAGCTCACCCCACTTCTCACGTCGGGTGCAGCCTGACCACTTATATGCTCCATAGCTGTTATATATGATTAGCCTGACCACTATATGCACCATAGCTAACCATGCGGTTAGCCTGACCTAAAAGAATCATAGCTAATCATATATAACCAGCCTGATCCAGACCCAAGCCGATCACATAATGAACTAATATTTCAACCACTTAGTTAGATGTTTTATTTTATTCTGATTCACTTGTTCTAGCATTCACTATTTATTGCTCATTGCTAGATGTTCTATTGTCTATTTCATTTCTCCAGTACTTCACATGTTCAGCTTTTATTTCCATCTTGTATCTCTTACACTGTTTATAGATTTTGTCAATTTAAATGAAACTGCTGTTAGTGCTTGTGCTTCGCTCCAATCCTGACTGGATAACAACATTTTCAGAGGACCTGGAAGACTTTTGCCCTACTCATTACGGTCCAGGAATAGAGGAGGATTTCACCCCAGAAATCCCAGAGGAGGTGCCTATCCTAGAGGAGAACTTGCCTGCCCATGCTTAGATTATTTTCTGTATTTATTATTTTAGGCTGATACTGAGACTGAGATGTATTTATTTTATTTGTGACTTTGAGAGGTCATTTAGACCCAGGATTTGAGTTGAACTTCTTGTGGTTGGTTTTAATAGAACTCTTTTCAATTCTCGTCGTGCCATTATGTTTATAGTTGTGATTGAGTATCTTATAGAACTGTGATTATTTATCATTGTCCTCCGTACGGAGTTGAGACTATTGACAGGATATACTATATTTGTGACCTAGACAGCGTTCTACCGCCGATGCTGCGGCGTAGGCTGGACGTACCCACGACTCATGCCCAATTTCCGGGTGCGGGTCGTGACACGTTTTTAGTGGTGGCCCATGCAGGTCTAGTCTCTAGTCAGTAGTCTTAGATTCACATTAGAGCGATATTGCAGTAGTAGGAATTAGGCCAAGGATATGCTCAATCACAATTAGGGAATTCTGATTCTTATGATACTATTCTTAATGATTAATTCCTTTAGAAATTTTTCTGTCCTTCCTTGATATCATATCCATTGCCTTAATTGAATCTCTCGATCTGTCTTCAGGATGCCGCCAAGAAGGTCCCAGAGACTCGGAGCAGCAGATTCAGAGAGGTCTGCCACCTCTCGCGCTGCCGGACAGACATCAGCAGCACCTCCTACATCTCCAGTACATGTGGGAGTGTCTGCAGCAGTCGGGGGTCCTCCACCACCTGTTCAGAGGGTCCCCGCAGCTACGACGGAGCTACCACCACCACCACCAGCTCAGTATCCAGGAGGTGTGCCCGTCGATGGGGCACAGATGTTCGCTTTGATTCAGGGCATGGTCGATGCCCAGAGGACGTCGGCAGAGGCCCAGAGAGTGCAGGCTGAGGCACATCAGGCCCAGACAGAGATGATGAGGGTGAACATGGAGAATGCTCACCAAGTGGCTCTCCAGGCTGTGGAGAGGGTCGCTCAGCAGCAGCAACATCCTGGTCAGCAACAACAGAGGCCGGGCACCATTGTGGACTTCAAGAGGATGATGCCTCGGGAGTTCAAGGGGACAGAAGGGATACTCTACGCCGATGATTGGCTAGAGGACATCGAGAGGAACTTGCGTTTGGCGCAGCTTCCAGAGGCGCTCAAGATCGAGGCCGCTGGCAGCCAGATGTTTGACATTGTCTTGACGTGGTTTCGCACGGAGCCGAGACTCATGCGCAGGGGACTCACTTGGGAGGATTTCAGGGAGCTCTTCAAGGAGAAATTATTTCCTGACGTTGCCCTAGGAGCCTTGGAGAGTCAGTTCCATGACTTAGTCCAGGGGGGTTCGTCCGTCGATGAGTATGCCGCGGAGTTTAGCCGTCTGAGCCGCTTCGCGCCGTCGATGATTAGAGATCCGGGGGACAGGGCCCGGAAGTTCAGGAAGGGGCTGACAAGGGAGATCAAGTCTCGCACGTCGGGACGTCGCACTGCTACTTTCGAGAACATATTGATGGATGCCCAGGTAGCCGAGGACGACTTGGACCTCAGGCCCAAGAGGGGACGCGATGTTACCGGAGGGGCAAACAGTAGTGCGGGAACAGGCAAGCGTCCACACTTTCAGCAGCAGCAGAGACACTTTCAGCAACAGCACCAGGCACCAGCTCGAGGGCAGGTTCAGCAACAGCAGCAGAGGCAGACTCAACCCGCCATCCAGTGTGCGTACTGCGGGAAGATGGGACATACTAGAGAGATCTGCAGGCATAGATTGGGCTCATGTTTGTCCTGCGGATCGACGACACATCAGCTGAGGGATTGCCCTACCATTCGGACTCGTCCAGGTCAGGGTGGAGCAGCCGCCCAGAGAGGACCAGGCAGGGTACCTGCAGCGCCAGGAGGCCAACAGCAGAGGGGACCACTTCCACCACAAAATCAGAGGTTCGCCCAGCATCAGCAGCAGAGAGGTGCACCCCAGGGGCGAGCGTACGCCATGGCAGTCGAGGAGGTCGAGCCAGCAGGAGATTTGATCACAGGTTCGGTTCTTCTCGATTGTATTCCCGCATTTACCTTATTCGATTCTGGCGCTTCCCATAGTTTTGTGTCTGTATCATATGCACTTCGACATCATTTAGACACAGAACCATTAGCTAGGACTTGCAAGATCATGACTGGTGGAGGTATTATCCTAGTCCGTGATCACTGCAAGGACCGGAGAGTATCAGTAGGAGGCCGAGACTTGAGCGTGAGCTTACTTGTCATGCCACTTCCGGGGTACGATATTGTACTCGGAATGGACTGGTTGAGTAGGCATCATGCTACTATAGATTGTTATAGAGGCAGAGTATTGTTTAGACCACCAGGAGAGCCGGAGTTCGAGGTCGTCAGAGGAACAGCGGAACAGAGAGGGAGCACATTTTGCGGAGCCAAGACAGAAGAAGAGGAGTTGCCACATCCTCTGATAGCGGAGTTCCTGGATGTATTTCCAGAAGAGTTGCCAGGCTTGCCACCAGACAGAGATATTGAATTCTCTATAGACTTGGTTCCAGGAGCGGAGCCCATTTCACAACATGTCTATAGAGTCAACAACAGCGAGCTGGCAGAACTGAAGAAGAAAGTTGAGGAGCTGCAGGACAAAGGCTTCATCAAATCCAGTTCATCACCATGGGGAGCTCCGGTATTGTTCGTACCGAAGAAGGACGGCACGGTGCGCATGTGCATTGATTATAGAGCTTTGAACAATATCACTATCAAGAACAAGTACCCGCTACCGAGGATAGATGATCTTTTCGACCAGTTGAGCGGAGCAAGGGTGTTTTCAAAGATTGATTTGAGGTCAGGCTATCACCAGGTGAAGGTGAAGAGAGAAGACACGCCGAAGACAGCGTTTCGGACCAGATATGGCCAGTTTGAGTTCATGGTGATGCCATTTGGTTTAACCAATGCACCGGCGGTATTCATGAACTTGATGAACAAGGTGTTCCACCAGTACCTTGACAAGTTCGTGGTGGTGTTTATCGACGATATTCTGGTGTATTCCAAGACCCCGGAGGAGCACGAAGAGCACCTGAGATTGGTCTTGGAGACTCTCAGGAGGGAGAAGTTGTACGGGAAACTCTCTAAGTATGAATTCTTCCTTGACAAGGTCGAATTTCTTGGGCATGTCGTATCGGGTGACGGAATCTCGGTTAACCCACAGAAGATCGAGGCAGTGGAGTCGTGGGCTACCCCCAGTTCGGTAGCTGAGATCAGGAGTTTTCTCGGGCTAGCAGGATACTACAGGAGGTTTGTACAAGACTTCTCCAAGATTGCAGCGCCGATGACCAGACTGACTAGGAAGGATGTGGATTTTGTGTGGACGGAGGAGTGCCAGGCTGCATTTGATGAGCTGAAGAAGAGGTTGACGACAGCTCCAATTTTGACGTTGCCATCAGGGACAGGTGGGTTCACCATCTACAGTGACGCTTCAGGGAAGGGTCTGGGATGTGTTCTTCAACAGCACGGGAAGGTAATTGCCTATGCCTCCAGGCAGTTACGCCCTCATGAAAAGAATTATCCCACCCACGACTTAGAGTTGGCGGCAGTTATCTTCGCTCTAAAGCTGTGGAAACATTACCTGTACGGAGAGCGTGTGGAAATCTTCACAGACCACAAGAGCTTGAAGTACGTATTCACACAGAAGGAGCTGAATATGAGGCAGAGGAGGTGGTTAGAGTTGATGAAGGACTTCGACATCTCATTGCAGTACCATCCAGGGAAGGCTAACGTAGTCGCCGATGCCTTGAGCAGGTATCCGATGGCTATGTACTTGACAACTGACAGGCATTTGTTGGCTGATTTAGAGAGCTTGGAAATTAAAGTGTTAGTTCCCGGTGCTGAGATTCAGATGTGGGGATTGCAGATACAGTCCGAACTGATGGACAGGATCAGAGCCGCGCAGTACGATGATGAGACTCTGAGGAGTATTAGAGCACAGGTTCAGATGGGATTGTCGGACGACTTTACTATCGCAGATGATGGTTCTCTACGGCACGGCACGAGGATATGTGTGCCTAGCGGGGAGCTACGCGAGGAGGTTTTGCAGGAGGCACACCGCTCTCAGTACTCGATGCATCCCGGTGCCAACAAGATGTATCGAGACTTGAGGGAGCACGTATGGTGGTATGGAATGAAGCGCGAGGTAGCACGCTTTGTATCCCGGTGTCTAGTGTGCCAGCAGGTAAAGGCAGACCGGCAGAGGCCAGGTGGTTTGCTTCAACCTTTACCGATTCCAGAATGGAAATGGGAGCACGTGACCATGGATTTCGTTTCAGGGCTTCCACGTTCTCCAGGAGGAAAAGACGCGATTTGGGTCATCGTGGACAGGTTGACCAAATCAGCCCATTTCTTACCTTTCAAGGTGGGCACGTCGACAGAGAAGCTAGCAGAGATGTACGTGCGACAGATTGTTAGGCTTTATGGAGTTCCTATGAGCATCGTCTCGGATCGGGATAGTCGTTTTACTTCCCACTTCTGGAGGAGTCTGCAGGCTAGCTTGGGCTCTCAGCTCAAGTTCAGTACCGCATATCACCCCCAGACAGACGGGCAGTCTGAAAGGACTATTCAGACTCTCGAGGATATGCTACGCACTTGCGTTCTAGATCTCGGAGGTTCTTGGGAGGATCATCTGCACCTGGTAGAGTTCGCTTACAACAACAGCTACCAGGCCAGCATCGAGATGTCACCATTTGAGGCTCTTTATGGACGGAGGTGTCGTACACCGCTATCGTGGGACGACGTTGGAGAGAGAGCCTTGCTAGGACCAGAAATGGTCGTGGATGCAGCAGAAAAGGTGAAACTCATCAGAGACAGACTGCGAGTGGCGCAGGACAGACAGCGGCATTGGGCCGACAGCCACCGTAGACCCCTTGAGTTTCAGGTATAGATTGTTGTTTTCTGGTTGTGTTTGTTTGTTTGTTTAGACTGCATGTTGAGACTGTTTTGTGTTAGGTTGGCGATCTAGTATTCCTACGGATTTCTCCGACGCGTGGAACGATTCGTTTTGGTAGAGGCGGAAAGCTTAGCCCACGCTACATCGGACCCTTCAGTATTCTGGCGAGGGTAGGTGCAGTGACGTATAGACTAGACTTGCCGCCTGCATTGGAGGGAGTGCATAATGTGTTCCACGTGTCGCAGCTGAGACGGTACGTGGCAGACCCTAGTCACGTACTTGACCACTCGGAGATTGAGGTTGGTCCGACGCTCAGCTACCCTGAGCAGCCCGTAGAGATCTTGGACCGCAGAGAGAAGGTGTTGCGGAACCAAACTATTCCCTTGGTTCGCGTAGCGTGGAGACATCACTCTCCAGGGGAGTCGACCTGGGAGAGAGAAGACGAAATGCGCGAGCAATACCCGTATCTCTTCCAGACTTGAGGTATATTTCCTTTTCTGGTTTCATCCTTGTTGTAGTTCAGTCCAATTTCGAGGACGAAATTTCTTTTAGGAGGGTAGACTTGTCACTACCACTTTTCCATATAAGGGTATTTCTGTAATTTAGCTATTTTAAATAATTATGAATTTAATTATTTTGCTGAGTTTTATAAACTAATTATATTTATTAGTGATATTTGGTTTAAGGTAAAAACCCTAGAACTCATAGGGACAGACCCTAGTGAGTCAACCCTAATTTTGTAAACCCTGTTCTAGTGAAACCCTAGAATACAAAATTAGGGTGAACCCTCAAAACCCTAGACTGACTTAACCTGAGTCTATTAGGTTCTACATGAGAGGGCCAAGGGGTTTAACCTAAAAACTAGGCATAGAAACCCTAAAACCTAGGTTTAATATAAAAAGAAGCTTCTCACAAAGCTATTCTTTACGTAGAGAGAAAGGAAAACCTAGCCTCCACAAGAGAAACAAATTCCCCACCCCATTTTCGAAATTAAACCTAGGGCTTCCATTCTCTCCTCCTCCAAAGCAAGGAAATCAGGAAACTTGGGTCAAGGAAACTCGGGAAGGAAGAACTTTCATAGAAGAACCTTCCCTGCAGGTAAAACTCTAGTTTTATTCCTTTAATTTCTGTTTTTAGATGGAAATGGCCATTAGGAACCCCCAAATCTGTGTGTAGTTCGATTTTAGGGATTTTTGGATTAGGTTTTGGTGACCAACATAGTTTTCCCCAATTAACAGAACCCTAACCCTAGATATTCGAAGGTAGGTTGATTTTATCTCATGTGGGTAGGTTGATACCCGATTTTTAGGGTTTTGGGTTGAGGATTCATGGGTTGTGTGTATATTGTTCCTTGCACATCATGTGTTTGATGAAATGATTGTTAGGGTTGCCTATCTATGTATACTAATTAACTGCATGTTTCAATATACCCATCTATATACATAATACTTTTGAACTGTGTTTAGCTATTGTTGGGTTCCTGTGCATTAGGGGAGAGATCTGTGTGTGGGAAATTTTAACAGTATGCAGTCGGGTTTGGGAGAATTCTGTGGCTATGCTGTGTATGCAAATCGATGGGGGATGGGGGAAGGCTCTGTTCAGTCGGGTATGTAGGGATGTGTGTGGGATTTCATTGTGTACTCGGGTTTGAGGGGAACTGTGCAGTGGTTGTGTATGTATGTGGCTGTGCATATGTATGTGTGAGTATTAGTTTAGAGGAGCAAGGAGAGAGAGTTGTGTAGCAGTGTCTTAGTGTTAGTGTCTTAGTTGATTTCCTGTGTGTGTGTCTAAGTTTTAGTAACAGTTCATCAAAAATCAACTATGTTAAATTCCTGTGTACAGGTTTTGATGTTAAGATTCAGTAAATGTCTACATCAGTATTTGTGTGAACAGTGCCTGTGCAGTGCAAATGGGTAGACAGGGTATTACCTAGGTGTTAGATGACCTGTGTCTACTGAGAAATTCTCAGTGTATTACCTATATGAACCAATGTGTTGGTAGAGTTTGCATCAGTGTGTAGGTATTTAGGATATCTGTGTGTATCAGTTTTTGGTGAGTTTATGTGCAAGTGTGCAGTGTGCAGAAATTGATACCTGTGTGCAGTCCCTATTGTAGAAGGATGTGCAGGTCAGTTATAACCGTGTGTAGATAATTAAGAGGCAGTATGTGCCTGAGTATAGAATACTGTGTGTGAGATAATGTGGTGTAGAGTGTATTTTAGAACTGTGTAACTGTGCAATGTATCAGTATTGCAGAAAGGGGAACATCAGTGTGGGTATATTCAGTATGTGTGTGTGCTGTATTGGTGAAGTGCATTCTGTGTTTGTGTGTCTAGATTTCAGTAACAGTTTATCAAGAAACCAACTGTGTTTCCTGTGTGTGCATAGGTAATTTGACTGTGTCAGTGGCTTGGGATCAAAGGGCAGTGAATGTGTGTGTCTATGAACAATGTCTGAGTATCAGTTATTTGGGTTAAGGGGAGCAAGTAGTATTAGTTGGGTGAACTGTGTATGTGTGTAGTTGTTATGTGTCAGTGAGTTAGTGTAGTGTAAAGGAGAGGGGGGATCTGTGCATTTGGACTGAGAGGTGATTCTCAGTGTCCCTGTGTTAAGGGTTAAAAGAGGACAGTTCAGGACATTGTGTACCTATGTGTCTATTAGTCTTAGAGTGGTTGAGGATGTGTGTGAGATACCTGTGTACAGAAAACTATGTATCAGATTTAGGGGGGGAAGCCTGAGTTCTGTGCATAGCAGTGTGTGTGAGTGGTACCTGTGTTACCTGTGCAGTGGTTGTGTGTGTGTGTCAGTTTGAAGTCCCAGTGAATACTGTGTATACTGACTTATGTGTGAGTGTATTATGTATGGGTGTGAGTATCTGAGAACAGAGTAACACTAGCAGTATCATTCCAGGCCTAAGATTTGGAATTTGAGTATTTAAGTTAAGTTATGGATTTTATACTTAGATATAGTATGATACCATTTGTGTCAGTAGGTGTGAAGGTGAGTCTTGAGTGTTAGGTGAAGGTGCTATCAAAGTAGTGTTACCTAGATCATATAAGTAGTGTGCTAGTTATGTATCAGTGAGATGGGGTTATTGAGAGTTGTATTAGAGAACCCAGGCACCAAGACTAAATCTTAATGATAGATTAGAGTGTCCTTATGTTAAAGAGGTTTTGAGTAATATGAATAAGGTAAGGTACTAGTAAGGTAAAATAAGTATTAAGTTACTAGTTAGGATATCGACCAGTATTAATTAGATTTTGACCAGTAAACCTTAGACATGACCTAGAAACCTCGTTTTTAAATTGTTAAACATGTTATTCTTTTAATTCATTAATTAACATTGAATTTTCCATATTAGGTCATTTTGATCCCATTTTGGACATCGATCCTCACACCTTGCTCAGGACCACAGGCGAGTACATTCTCTGACAGTTTTCATGGTTGATTACTTCTATAAATTGTAGTGTATTTTATACTTGATTCCGACACTGCGGATACACGGGTTAGCACCCTAGATCCCCATCACGAGGAGTCGTGGTTGGAATCCATCGTGCTAGCTGAGGGATGGGGAACTATTAGTAGATTATGTGATCATATCCAAACATTTATATGCACCATAGCTCACCCCACTTCTCACGTCGGGTGCAGCCTGACCACTTATATGCTCCATAGCTGTTATATATGATTAGCCTGACCACTATATGCACCATAGCTAACCATGCGGTTAGCCTGACCTAAAAGAATCATAGCTAATCATATATAACCAGCCTGATCCAGACCCAAGCCGATCACATAATGAACTAATATTTCAACCACTTAGTTAGATGTTTTATTTTATTCTGATTCACTTGTTCTAGCATTCACTATTTATTGCTCATTGCTAGATGTTCTATTGTCTATTTCATTTCTCCAGTACTTCACATGTTCAGCTTTTATTTCCATCTTGTATCTCTTACACTGTTTATAGATTTTGTCAATTTAAATGAAACTGCTGTTAGTGCTTGTGCTTCGCTCCAATCCTGACTGGATAACAACATTTTCAGAGGACCTGGAAGACTTTTGCCCTACTCATTACGGTCCAGGAATAGAGGAGGATTTCACCCCAGAAATCCCAGAGGAGGTGCCTATCCTAGAGGAGAACTTGCCTGCCCATGCTTAGATTATTTTCTGCATTTATTATTTTAGGCTGATACTGAGACTGAGATGTATTTATTTTATTTGTGACTTTGAGAGGTCATTTAGACCCAGGATTTGAGTTGAACTTCTTGTGGTTGGTTTTAATAGAACTCTTTTCAATTCTCGTCGTGCCATTATGTTTATAGTTGTGATTGAGTATCTTATAGAACTGTGATTATTTATCATTGTCCTCCGTACGGAGTTGAGACTATTGACAGGATATACTATATTTGTGACCTAGACAGCGTTCTACCGCCGATGCTGCGGCGTAGGCTGGACGTACCCACGACTCATGCCCAATTTCCGGGTGCGGGTCGTGACACGTGTCACGACCCGCACCCGAAAAATCGGGCATGAGTTGTGGGTACATCCAGCCTACGCCGCAGCATCGGCGGTAGAACGCTGTCTAGGTCAACTATCTAGATAATAATCTCACACAAAAATCGGCCATGACCTCTCCAAAAGGAGGGCAACCACACAATCAATATATAAACCTGTCAAGATCTCAACTCCGAACGGAAGAGCAATATCATAAAGATAACCACAATATACTCAATCACGAATCTAAGCACGATAAGATAACACAGAGATCTAACAACTATAAAGTCTAACCAACAACAACTACTACAACAACCACAACATCAAATAATAATACAACAATATCCAAAATAATATATAAACAAGGTCTCAATCCAGAACCGAAGATAAATCTGGTGCTAAAAGCTAATAAAAACAATAACAAAGATCTCAGTGATCCCGACTACCAACCCAAAAATCACTCCTAAACTAGAGGGTCCCTGTCTGCACCTTCGACAGGCTCAGGTCCATAAAACGTCGGACACCAATCCTCCGGATACTCTGAAAAATATGTCCAGTCAGGACTGGAGCAAGTACATCTCTAACAGCAGTTCCATTTAAATGATAAAAACTATAAAACAGTTATAGCAAGTAGCAAGAAGAATAAAGCAAGTATGAAACAAGGAAATATGTATAACTGGTGCATAAAGGTAAAGATGCATGGATATCAGAGCAAGATAGTAATAACTACAAGATACAGGAAATCTAAGCTAAGATCAAGTCCGTGCACATGAACGTGTAGTGAGTCCAGCATGAATAACATGTAGTGAGTCAAGTCCAGAAACATATAAGTGAGACAAGTCAAAAAATGCATGAGAGTCCAGACTATAAAGAATGAACCCGGTGTCTTTGAAATACTTGTTTCGACATGTAAACGGCTAGGGGTAAGTACGGCTCACCGTGCACTGGGTGCGCGGCTGCTATCATTCCAGATTAGACCAGAGGGAGTGATTCCTGATGATGCCAGATAGGAATGTTTACATGTCTACTCGAGTATTTCCCCGTCCCGACTAATACAAGTGGATCCAAGATCCGACACGCAAATCAAGATGAGTCCAGCCTGAACATGAATGATGCTTGTAGGTGATGCCTGTAGTGATGCCAGTAGTGAATCCAGAAGAGGCCAGAAACATGAAATGTACGTGTTGCAAGTAAATGAATCCAGAAATACCAGTCAGTGTCCCGTGTTGTGCCAGAATAATCAAATGATACTATACTAGAAGCTGAATCATAATAATCATCAGATAATGAAAACTATCAGAGAATGTACTCGCCTGACGTCCTGAGCAACTGGTAATCCGAACTGGTGTCGCAAGGACCTACTATGAAAAACAAGGTTAAACAGGGTTCTAATGAGTTAAACAGATATAAAATAACTAAAAATAGGCTTCTAGGGTCGTTCTAGGTCAAACGGGTCAAACCGGTGAAATCTGGGTCAAAACTTTAACTCTAGGTCCAAAAAGTTAACTCTGGGTCAAAACTAGGTCAAAAGTTGACTTTGGCGGTCAACCGAGTCAACTACGGTCAAGTCTGGGTCAAACTAGGGTGCTCCTAAAATTCTAGGTCAAACCGAGGTCATTAAGCTAGAAAACTCTCAAACTCGCCTCCTAGAGATACCGGGATACCCTCGGTATCCGATACCTCAACCTAGGCTACGCACCCCGCCTAAACCCGCTAAAACCTATGCTAGCACGCGTAAATATATACACATAAGCATATAAAAATCACTCCAATACTATTCCTAGGCTATTGCTCAAAAACCCCGCTCGAAATCCAATACCTTGGTTATCTTAAGGTATTGAGATACCTCGGTATCTCAAGGTATTGAGATACCTCGGTATCTCAAGGTATTGAGATACCGCTCTAAACTCAACCCGACTACCCCTCTAGCTAACTAACTATGCATAAACATATATATCTAGCTATAATCTAGGCTAAAATATCTATATCTAATATATATATGCATATACCTAGGTATCTACACACCTTACCTTACCTTACCTTACCTTACCTTACATATATATATATATATATATATATATATATATATATATATATATATATATCCCTAGATATCTAACTATCTATCTAGCTATGTATATATCTATATATATATATATATCTATATATCTAGCTATCCCTCTACCTATCCATCTACCTATCTAGATATATACTATATATCTATCTAATATCTAGCCATCTATCCATGGGTTTATATAGATATCTAGATATCTATCTACTAGGTATCTATCTATCTATTTATCTCTAACTACCTAGGTATCTAGTTACCTATGTATCTATCTAACCATCTATGTATTAATTCATCTATTTGTATATCTATCTATCAACCTAGCTATTCACCTATCTATCTATCTATCTATTAGTCTATCTATCTATTTATCTTAGTTAACTATCTAACTATCTATCAACTTGTCTATCTATCTATCCATATATCTATCTATTTATTAATACATCTAACTACCTAGTTATCTATTCATCTCTATTCTACCTATCTTATGCATCTATCTAGGTACCTAACTATCTATCTAATACCTATTATCCATCTATCTATCATTCTATCTAATTACCTAACTATCACCTATCTACCTAACTATCTTTCTATCTAACAATCTATATATCTATCCATCATCTATCTAATTATCCCTCTACTATCTAACTATGTATCAATCTATATATATATATATATATATATATATATATATATATATATATATATATATATATATATATATATATATAGATATACCTCTCTCCCTCGCGCTTAAACTGCTGCTCTTGCTCCTTAACCTTGCTGCTGTTGCTGCTACATAAACTGCGCTGCTGCTGCTGTCCAATTTGCTATTACTGCTGCTGCAAAACTGCTGTTGTGGCTGCTCTTGCTGTTGTTTATGCTGCTGCAGCTGCTGCACAGTGCAGCAGCATGCTGGTGCTGTTGTGCCAGTTCAGTCCCCCCCCCCCCCCCTCTTCTCTCATACACACACACACACACTCCTATATATATATAAATCACTATATATATATACATACATATATATACATATATATATAACTCTATAGATATATATACACACTAACTTATATACATTCTAACACACACACACACTCAAACACAAATCAACACACACACACACACATAATTATATACAAACACATATCTATATATACATACACATATATATCTATATATATATATATATATACACTAATATATATATATATACACACACACACTCACACACTTAAACATATATATATATATACATCTATATATCCTCACTCACACACACTCAACCTCACACACCCTCACACACACACTCTCACACACACTAGCACACACTCTCACAAACACACAACCTCACACACAAACCCTCATACATATATATATATAAATATATATACATATATACATAAACTCATATATATATACCTATAAACACTCACTCACACTCACACACACTCACCTACACACTCACACAAGCACTCACTCACACACACTCACCTACACACATACACTAGAACATAGATATAAATACACACACACACACATATATATATATATATATATATATATATATATATATATATATATACACAACACACATACATATAAATATAAATATACATATATATATAGACACATATACACTAACACAACACAACACAACACACAACAACACACAAACAACACGCCCCACTCACGCCCAACGACTCCGACACTCACCGACACCCTAAAATATATAAAATATAACTCAAAAACTCTACCACACACTCCCCGATACTAACCCAACATGCGCACAAGTCCGAAACGAGAAAACCAAGTCGAAATGGCCGTTCGGTCATTTCGACGAACACGTGGTGCGCGGCTCGGAAAATCTCCTGAAACGCACACCAAACGAACTCAGAATCAGCTCAAAATTTACCCACGTGCTCTACACGATGCCTAAATCCTAGAAAATGCACTCCCGCGTCGATTCTAGGCCCGTGGCGGAAACGCGCACGCACTTAGAATCGGCAACGACGAAAAGCCCCAAATTCGTCCGAAACGCCCGTTTCTCTGCGACACGACTTCCCGTGTCCAAACGGAGACACGCACTCACCCTCTAGACACCCGACAACGTCTACCTAGGTCCGTCTAACCTAGGGCATCACCCAAAATTGGGCCAAATTCGGATTTCACCCGAAATTGACACAAAACCTAGTGTTAAAGTCTCCAAACACTACCAAACTAGTTCCAACTTCCTCCCACGGGTAGCCTTAGGGTCTAGGAAGGTTCTACAATACTAATTACACTACATAAAAATAATTAGAAAGGGAAAAGTTAGGTTTTACCTCTTGGGAGTTGGAATCCCAAGGCCAAAGTCTCACAACCCCTAGAAATCACCTCCCTCAAGCTCCAAGCCACCAACTCTAGCTCCCACACTAGATCTAAGCTCCTCACACCTAGGTTGGGGAAAAAGCAAGGTTAGGGCTAGCATAAGGAGAAGGAATGGAAGAAGAAAGAAGAAAAATGGAAGAGGGAACTCACCTTGGAGAAGAAGGAAGAAGGAAGAAGAAGTGGAGAAGAAGAAATGAAGAAGAAGAAGTGAAGAAGAAGAAGAATACAAAGAGGGGGGGGCTGCTGCTAGTTTTTGCACGGGAATGGGTAGGTAGGGGGGGCCGGCCACACATAAAAATGGGGGTTTACATGTACAAAGGTCCAAAATGCCCTCCCGTAACTCGGTTTTGGGTTTCGGGTTCCAAAAACACTCAAACTAACTCCAAATCTCTCCCACTAACCTTCTAAAAATAAAATAAATATTTCTAAGCCCCGAAATAATTCTCACAAGGGTGCGGGCTGGGTCGGACATGGGTCCACTAGGGTCTGACATGGGTCCAGGCTAGCCAAAATCCTAAAACAATCAATAAAAATATAATACAATCATTAATTAATTATAAATACAATTAATAAAAAATAATGCATAATTAACTAAATTAAAAATAAAAAAAATACTCGGCTCTGGAAATGGGGTGGTGACAGGGACATGTCTCCCAGACTAAATTCTAATGAGGAATGTAAGTTATAAGTTACTCATTATTCGTATTGATTTAGTGTAAATAATTTGCTAAAATTTTGTTTACATTTTGCAGACATAGGTAGTCTGGACTATAGACAATGGTGGGGATGCCCCCTTATGAGCAACCGAGTATACCACTACGGGGATGCCCTCGTATTGATTTAGTGTAAATAATTTGCTAAAATTTTGTTTACATTCACATAATTTTTTTCGACTCCATCAGCACCGCTGCCTACCCAAACTCAACAAGACGAGGAGGAGGATGAGTAGATCATTTGTAACAATGTATGATTGTAATATTTGTATGATTTCTAAAGGTTTTTTATTGCAATATTTGGATATTGAACAATTCTATTTTACTCTCTCATTATCATACTCACTATTACAATATTTTTAAGTTTGTATTGAATAATTCTATTTTACTCTCTCGGTTGACTAGTACATCTTCTTCGGTTGTGTCCCATAGCACCACAATTACTGCAACGTAGATCTCTTGTCGATGAATTCCGGGGTTTGATGCGGTTCTTCTTTGGTCTTCCGACTTTGCGTCTTACATCTGGCACCCCAATTTGTCCTCTTACCAAAGGACCTTGGATCTCGTAGGGAACTGGAATTGGCTCCATTTTTGACGCGTATACACTTTTCAAGTTTTTCGTCGAAAATACTGCAGGATAAACACTATCAATACTAATATTGCAATATCTACAAAAAAAACATGCATGTATACATGGTATATAAGTATGGTACCATCTTAAACATGTACAAGATCTGTCAGTTATATGAACAATATAGGTTGTACTTGTTGCCCGGTCTATTATTTCAAACTTATAACTATCAATAGCTAATATTTCTAGTGGTTCTTCTCTTTGATAATAGAAGTCATATTTTTTAACATCTTCGGACAATAATCTGTGTCTATATTTTCAGCAAACTTTCTACGATTTTCATGAAGTGTAATAATCTTGGCTCTAATACCATCGAGAAGTATTGTAATTGGCTTATCTCGTAATTTCTTAATCCAGCTATTGAAACATTCAGCAAGATTAGAAGTGTTAATATCTAATCTAGGACAAGTAGCATACGCTGTTATCCAATGTTCAAATCGACGACTTTCATCGTTTACACCAATAAGCCAATTGTACAACACTATGTTCTCGGCTTTAATTATATCAAACACACTCTCTGCATCCGTTTTATTATATGATCTAGCAAGCGAGTCTAACAAGCGTTAAAATACTGGTTCTTTTGAAACTTTTTTCATGTTTTGTTTAAAATGTTGAATACAAAAAAATGAGGAAATACAGGAAAAATAGCACGAACAGCATTTATTAATCCCTTTTGCTTGTCAGATATAAATGAAATTGCACTCCAATCATTAAAACAACTTTCAAAAGATATTTTAAGCGAATTTAAAAACCAAGACCAAGAATCACTATTCTCACCTTCAGCAACAGCATAAGCTATAGGATATAATTGATAGTTAGGATTGTGAGCACAAGCAATAAATAAGATACCTTGATATTTAGACGAAAGAAATGTAGCATCAGTACTAATAATTGGTAAACATCCACTTAAAAATCCATCAATACATGACTTAAAACAAATAAAAATTCGTTGGAAGCTATTATTTTCGGCAGTTTTAATAAAACATGTACTACCTGGATTTGTCTCCATAATTCTATAACAATACTCATCAAGACTAGCGTATGCCTCATCATAACTACCATTAATTTCAGCTAGTGCTGTCTCTCGGGCTCTCCATGCTTTGGAATAACTAACTTGTATACGGTGCTCCCTATATATATCTTTAACAATTTGTGATGGACTGTATGACTGGTTATCTCTAATAATGTCAATTATCATGGTCTTAATCCATGAAGCGGTAGCTAGTCGATGACGTCCTGTACTAAGTCTTCCTAAACAAGAATGACGATTTTCTAATGTACTAACTTTAACTATATCGCCATTTCCAATAGATTTGACATATACTCTCCAATTACAATTCGGTTGATCACAACTATATATAATTCCACGAGCATTATTCATAAGACTAGCTGAACAACTAAAATTATATTTAATTGCTAAATTACTTATAAAGCTTCTAAAGTGAGAACGACTAGGAAATGATTGTCCCTTAAATAATTCATCAGTGATAGCTTTTACAACATCATTATCTACTGTATAATCTATATTTTTAACTAAATCATCACTATTTCCATCGTCGTTGTCACTATCATCATCATGATTAGATTCATCTGATGAATGACCTTCTTGGATAAATGAAACTATTTGTTGAGAAGAACTAGCACCCGAACTAACATGCTGATATTCAGAAAAATATTCATTATTTCTACTATCTAAGGTTGCTGCTACTTTAATAACATATATTTTATATATCGTGATTGTGAATTAATCTCAAGAATATAATTCCATGCATCTTCACTATCTATCAAACAATAATTAGAACAAAAAATAGACTTCAGAATAAAATCATAATGAATAGAACAACGTTCAATAATATGATTACGTATATTTTCAAAACTAATATTCGGATAAGTTGAAAAAATTATACTTTCTCCTCCTTCGTAATTTAACCCATTTACTTTACCGCCGTGCGAGCATACAATTCTTACGCTACGATCCATGACGGTTGAGAACTTTTGCTACAAAAAACAGGAGGAGGAAGCTGTGAAAATAGGAGGAGGAAGCTGTGAAAATTTGAGGAGAAGGAGGAGGAGGATGTGTTGTGTGAGGAGTGTTTGGGGGGGTGGGGGGGTGTTTATAGGAGTTGGAGGGAGCCGTTGGAGGGAGCCGTTGCCGAACGGCTGAAAAGCCAACGTTCACTGGCCCGCCAACTGAGTTGGCGAGCGGGCCTCTCGAGGAGAGCGTCCTGCCAACTCAGTTGGCGAGATGCTCGCCAACTCAACAGCTCGCCAACTGAGTTGGCGAGTGGTCCCCCCCTCTGCTAAATCCCCTAACTTTTTCCGTTATTTATAAATATATAATATTTTATTACTTTAAATGAAAAAATCCGAAAAATATAGCAAGAGAGAGAGAGAGAGAGGGTAGTTCGGGAGAGGTAGAATCTTTCCAAAGAAGAGAAAAGGTTGCAGAGCCGGTTTAAGATTTCTTTTATTTAATGGAGTAAGGGTAAAGAAGTAAATATATTTAGGAAATTTTTCGTCCAAAGGGCGAAATTATTTAAATTTGTACGTCAGGAGAAAACTTTGGAGAAATTACATACAAATGGATATCTCGTCAAGTGAGTTGGCGGGTTTAGGGTGAGAGAGAGACCGCCAACTTAGTTGGCGAGAAAACCGTAACAGAAGTGGAAGTTGGATATATATATATATATATATATATATATATATATATATATATATATATATATATATATATATATATAATTTTATTTATTTATTCTTTCTAAATTAATTATATTTTATAAATGGAATCTGTTATAATATCATAAAATTTTTACATTGATAATACCAAAATAAAAATATTTATTAAAATTTTTAAATCCAAAATTTTAAATAATACCAAAAAATATCAAATAAATAGTGTTATGGGATATTTTAGCAAATGTTCCTACAAAAAATGTCAAAAGTAGTATATACCCAGTAAAAAAAAAACTAGCAAATGTTCCAAAAATAAACAAAATCGGTTAAAAGAGTGCGGGCATATCTTAAAATTTTACTTGATCCGTAAAAATAATAGGAGTATTTGCTAGTTTTTTGTATATGCTAGTTTTAACATTTTATTTGGGAACATTTGCTAAAATATGCCTAGTATTATCAATTAATTTCTCTCAAAATTGTTTGGGTATTTTATTTTGAATCTATAAAATTTAAATATATACAATTATCTATGTTATTAAAATAGAACTAATTTTGCATAAGGATAATAATAATAAAAAATTGAAAATATATATTTTATAATTTCACTTTTCTAACAAATATATATAGATAATTGTATATATATTTATCTATATATAATTATCTATATATATTTGATAATTATATATTTATCTATATATAATTTCACTTTGGTAGGGACATTTGCTAAAATATCTCATAACACTATTTATTTGATTTTTTTTTTTTTATTTAAATTTTTGGTAGGGGTGAGCATATAACGAAATTTTTTTCATATATTTATTCAAATTTCGGTTGGATCGAAAATCAAATTATAAAACCACGACCCGAACCGAAAAACCGAAATTTAGTATTTTGTAAACCGACATCCGATCCGTTATGTTTGAAACTGATCCAAATTGTTATTTCGGATCAATTCGAATCGATTTTCGGCCCAAAATCGTTATATGCTCACCCCTAAGAAGAAGTAGCACGAAAGAAAGAAAAATTTGGATGTTTGAAATAGTATACTACCTCCTAACAAATTGTGTGTTACCTCATAATTCTTTTATAACTTAATAATGGTATTGCTATCATTTTTGGTGTTACCCTAGTAATTTTTGTTTTCATGCATATCCGCATTTATATACACGGTTGTCTATAAAATGGATCGGAGAAGTGAAAAAATTCAGACAGAGAGAGGTCCAAAATTTGAAAAGGTCAGAGCCCAACAAAATTCCAGTCAAAGAAGCAGCTTAAAGTAATTGGGAGAAAAATAGACAACTCTTTTGAAAATATTTTTTTGTTGCCAATCTTGTGACTCAAGTGGAAGAAAAGCCAGAGATGGAGATGTTCATATATGGGTGATAGTTATGCTTCCTACCAAAGACAATGGAGGAGAAGAGAGAGAGAGAGAGAGAGGGAGAGGCGAAAGTTGATAGAAATAGAAATGTAGTTGGACCGGCTTAACTACTAAAAGCTTTAGTTATAAACAGCTAAGCTAATTAACCCCTCCCTTGATTTGATGCAAGTATAATAATATCATATATTCTTCACTTGTCATTCTCTATATATATCGTGGCTTCACCTGTGCTTGTCGTGCGTTTCAACACACTCCTCGAGTTTTCTTTGTCCAGAGACATTTGAACTCCTCTCTCTCTCTCTCTCTCTCTCTCTCTCTCACAGAAGGAAGTTTGCTTTATTATATATCATGGTCGGGAGGTTTGGGCATAGCAACATCGAAGTAGAGTACCGTGAGGTATATAGCTAAATAGATGCATTGTGCTCGCTTAGCTTTCCTCTATGCATATAATTATAATATACGTTAGCTTTGTCATCAATTGAATTAATTTTGTGCAGGCCTACACAAGGAACTCAAGGGGTGTCGAGCTCTTCGCATGCAGATGGCTGCCCCTCTCTTCCCCACCCAAAGCCCTTGTCTTCCTCTGCCATGGTTGGAGAATCTCGACCCTTAATTTCTTCTCTCTCTCTCTCTCTCTCTTCATCTCTCTCTCTCTCTCCACTTCTTCATCTCTGCCATGCATTGTTACTGATTTCTTTTTCTAAATCATTTAATTCAGGGTATGGCATGGAATGCAGTGGATTCATGAGAGGTAACACGCTTGACAAACTAAATCTATGCATAGCCGATCTATGTTTCCAGTATAACAATATCTTCGACTCACTTTTGCACCTTGGTATCCTGCTATGAATTTTGCTATATATTTGTATGTATGATTTGTGGTCACTTGTATGTGCAATTTGTTTTTATGAACTTACCACCTTTGGATTAGTGCAACTAAGTACGGGACCATATATTCGAGTTAGGGTGGACTGGAGTAGACTAGACGTAGACTGACTGATATGAAAAAAAATAAAAATATATATAAAAAATTAAAATAAAATAAATAAAAAATTGGTGTGAGTCCCTACATGGTTCAGCCTATGGATGTAACTGACAGGAATTTTAAAAGTATTTTTTTGTATGCTAGAAGTAAAATACGTATAGTCTTAAGTTTTTTCCAAGTTCTTATCTGGTGTAACTACTTTCAATTTTTTGATTAATGATATTTTGTACGTTAGAAATGGATAAATTCACAAATTTCATGTTTTGATGTTAATACCAACCGTGTGCAAAAGTGAAAAAAAAAAACGTATAAAATTTTTATTTAGTATCTAACTAATTGATAATTATTTATTAATACTAATTATTTAACTCTTTTTAATTTAAATATTAACAATTAATATCATAAAATAATTATTACGTAAATATAATGTATTAAATAATATTAGTATTGGACATTATTTTGATGTGTCTTCGTAATATATTTTGGTGTATCCTATACGTTTTCGGTATGCATCGACGACATAATATATTTATTTAATGGCCTGCACTTCCTAACTAATTATGTAACTTATTATAAATTAATATTTAGCTAAATTAATAATTAAATACTGTTACTAATTATTAGCTTATTATAAAATTATTATATATTTAATATTAATATTTAATTAAAAAATATTAAGTAGTCACTTTGTAGTCCATATTCGCAAAAAATTTCAGATGTAGAGAGGCCAGACAAGAAGTGAAAAGTAATCGTAACTCGCTCACACACACTCTCTCTCTCTCTCTCTCTCTTTCTTCTGGATTTGGGCCCAAATCCCAAACAAGATGTAGATAATATTACTGTTAGGAATTATTTAATTATTCTATTATATCATTAGGATAATTATTAGTTAATCAAAAGTTTTTTTTTAATATAGTCATGCTAGATCTAGATCTGAAAAGTTATCCTAAACATATTCAAAACATATTCAAAATATTATCTGACTTACCTGTAAACCGGTCCTGCATGCTCCTACTACTCATTTAGTTATGGTGATCACGAGGGGATTTAAAACTAACTTGTTGGCTTTCTAGTGGCGCTTCATTATTGCACATGTACCATGGTTTCTAGATCTTCATAACTACACTCGAGTGATGGGCAACTACATCTGCCAAAAATTAATTTTTTATATATATATATATATATATATATATATATATATATATATATATATAACTTTTGGTGTTGTGCAAATTAATGTAGACACAAGTAGGAACTCAGACCAGATGCGATGTCCCACTATTTCTGTCATATATTATGTTTCCACCTTATTTTATGTGGACTGCAGTCAATATAAAACAAAAAAGTGGTCCACATATAATATGATAGAAACATAATATATGACATAAATAGTTGGACAACAGATCTGTTCGCGGTCTTTCCACGAGGACGTCCAGTCAGTCGCGACACACAATCACAGTTAATGGACAATTTACGTTTTCCACTAAAATATATACGATCAAATTTTTTTTTACAATAATTGATTTCTGCGTGCAGACTAGACTCTCTTCTGTATGAAAATTCTGCAGAAGGATCCAAATTGCACCAGTTATACAAATAATGCATCATATGGGCTGATTATATTAATTAAGGCATATATGCTTATTTCATTCATTTGTTCATTCTGATCATAGGTTGATTCAAGCATAGGCGTAGCTACACATGGACACACCAGGACTCTGGACTAAAATTTGGAAGAAAAAAAAAACTATTTTTTGAAATATTTTTTAGTTATGTTTTATTTTCTTGATTGTATTTGAAGTATGCAACAATTAAGTGCAAAAAATTGATGTTTTAGACTATGTGATGCTAGTGTCCTCGTGTCATTTAAGCTATATCTAAAGTTCAGCTCCCTTAATTTTAAATGTCAGCTCCACCACTCGATCTTCTAAAAATTTATGAGAAAAATTATGGATTAATAATATCCCTATTTGCTATATTGAAAGTTACGAACACACCATCTAACTAAATCGAGTTCCCTAAATGTAGGAATAATTAGGTTTTGTTTGGTGAACGAACATGAAAACCCCATCCAACTCTTCCACCAAATATGATTGTGACTCGCTAACAGGCAGATCTATTGAACAAAATGGTCCTCGCGATCCATCCTCACAAAAGTGTAGATGCATTATATACATTCATGATGTCACAGTAATGCCGTTCGATCTGCCATAATTACAACTAGTTCGTTGTGACAAACAACAAGAAATTATGGACCCAACTTATTAGGGTCCTCATGGTCATGTTTGTTAGTTGGCGTAGTTAACAGGAGTTCATATGATCAATTTTGCTGATCCATGCATGTTGCACGTGGTCAAAAATAATAATATATACTGCAAACTCTCTTTTTCGGAACTACGCTATCCAACGTCCCCTCTCCCCTCCCTCGTTCTCTATTTGCGTACGAAAACTCCTTCCTATGGCTCACGTTCTCTGCTCTCTTCTGCTTTATTTTCAACCGAGAATCCACTTCATAACCGGAACTGAGCCATCGTCTTCGGACTACAACTGCAGCAGCGTTAAGCTCCACCACCAACACTCTCTTCGCCATCCTAACCCACCACCCTTGGCGAGTTGTGCCACAGTGCGGATTCTCTGTTGATGGTGAAATAGGATACCAAAGGCTCTTTTCTTGTTCAAATTTATGCCTAAAAGAGCCTCCCGGTAAACTAAAAAAAAAAAAAAATTTGCCAGGTTTCCATTTTTTGTCCGTTGGACACGATTCTACATTGGCTATACATAGTATGACATGGACACGATAAAATATGGATATGACGATACTGGCAAAACATTTTCTTTGTAAAAAAAATAAAAAATTATAACGTTTTAAGTTCAGCCTGGACTAAACTAAAATTCTGGTTATAACTATCGATCTGATGGCTGGCTGGTTGGCTGTATGCATGTTGATCACAGGCGTCGGAGAAAGGCTTGCAGCCGGGGGATACGCTGTGTATGGCCTCGACTACGAGGGACACGGGAGGTCCATGGGAGCTCGGTGTTACATCAAGAAGTTCGACAACGTCGTCAGTGACTGTGAGAAGTTCTACAAAGCCATATGTGGTAAATTTTCCGTTGATTTGACGTCTCAGGATCTGCTATTTAAGGCTAACTGAATGCGCAATGAAAATAATTTTGACACGCATTCGCTTAACTGTATCTTAACATGGAAAATGTATCATTAATTCGTGACCTAATAAGTCGGCATTCCCATCTACCAATATTGCAGGTCGTTCGCACCTACCGCTGTACAATGCACAGTTGACAAAATAGAAAAAGAATAAAAATTCTATGATCTGTGCATTTATAACTCCGCACATGAACACTTAAAGGATCATGTTAAGGAAAGGTGGTGTAACATTCTGCGATATATAGCCTTAATTCATGGACCAACTAAAATTGCTTTCAACAACAATTCTGTTTACTTTTGCGTATAATTAATTAAGAATAATACTATTAACTCTCCAAAATGTTTCTCCAAGCTATTCTTTCCAGCCAAAGTGACGTTTTATCTGACATCTGACATGTCAAAGTATAAAATTTAAATTAATATTAAAATTAATATTAAAAAAATTGATGATTAATTTTTTATTAAAATTTGTCATATCAGATGTCACGTAATCATATTTAATATGTCACGTCAGCCACCACATAACTAAGGAAGAATGATTTGAAGGACCACTTTAGAGGGACTAATAGCATTACTCAAATAAGCGCGTAAAGCGTACTTGTTAGCTATATGGGCAATGTTATTCATCCCTCCAAAGTGTTCCTCTAAACAGTTTCTTCTTATGTGGTAGCTGATATATCATGTTAAATAGCATTATGTGACATCTAACATGGCAGCTTTTAACCTAAAAAAATTAATCATCCAAAAAAAAATTTAGTGTTAATATTAATGTTAAGTTTAAAATTTGTCATTTCAGCTGTCAAATTAACCATCACGTCAGCTGTCACATAAGAAAAAATAGTGTGGAAAGACACTTTGTAGGGATGAATATTATTTTACTAGCTATATATAGGTTATCTTAATTGGTATTCATGTCACATGGAATCTTCTTAATTCCACAAGTGGATTTAACAGGCTTATCAGGAGTAGCTAGAGAGAACATAATCACCTAATATTTGTGAAGGGGAAGAAGAAGATACTGAGTACTTGTCATGGTCTATTAAGTGTTGATCATGTATTGGTGATTAATTGCTTTTAATTAATCTTGTAATGAATGAAATGATAGATACGGAGGAGTACAGAGGGAAGAGCAGGTTCCTGTACGGGGAGTCGATGGGAGGCGCGGTGGCTCTTCTCCTCCACAGGAGAGACCCCATCTTCTGGGATGGTGCAGTCCTCGTCGCGCCAATGTGTAAGGTACGTGTGTGTGTGTGTATATATATATATATATATATATACATGTTTGATAAAAACCGGATAATCTACCAAACTCCTCAAGTAGCAAGCTAGATAATATTTCTTATGCCACTCTCGGAAGGTTTGATAAAAACCAATAAATCATCTACATAGATCAGATAAGACACCACAGGGTTTAACTAGTTGCATAACGGGATAATCCTCCTAGAGTGCTCCGACCGATCCATCAGAGACGTATGATATTCCATCACAATAGTAAACAAGTAGGGGGATAGAGGGTCCCCTTGACGCAAGTCCCTATTACTTGTGATAAATCCATAAGGTTGACCTTTACATAATACATTCCTCCACTCTCAGCACCCTCAAGGGATCAAAACCCATGTCCAACATCAAATGGCATAAAAGAAATTAGAGCATTTATCACCGTCCTTCAGCCAATGACACTTTGCGCGTTGCCGAGTTTGAACATCTTCAATTTAGATTGACCTCCGCCCGAAGCTCCCTCTCTTGCGTTTGGGAGACCAAATTGTCCGGAGGGGACCGAGCCCTGAGTTTGAATGGCTTCTAATTGACTAACCCTCTCCTTAAGATTCGATTTGGGTCTCTGGTGGTTCCATTTCTTGAGAGAGATCTTTACCTCCTTCAACAGGCTACATAGTATTGAGCCGAACCGGCCCGGGTCCATCCCATACAAACCAACACGGTCTCAACACGACCCGGAAGAAGATGCCAGGAATTGTTATATTTAAACAATAATGCTGTGACTACAACCAATGCTTACAACCGCTGACGTGGCAGCCATGTGTCGGAATTCGATTGGAGGAGAGAGGAAGTGGTGGGGTCCGATGGAGCCCATGTAGCAGGAGGAGGAGTGTGAGGGGAGGTGGGATACCCATGTGTAAGGGGTGGGAGAGAGAGATTGTAAACCTTTGGTTGTAAACTTAGCATTATTGATATTTAAAAGGTAGCCTTTTTTTGGGAGCAGATATCAGAGAAGGTGAAGCATATTAACTGAGTTCGAATGCAGATATCAGAGAAGGTGAAGCCCCATCCTGTGGTGATCAGCCTTCTGACCCGGGTGGAGGAGATCATACCCAAATGGAAGATCGTTCCTACCAGAGACGTCATTGATTGCGCCTTCAAAGACCCCATCAAGCGGGAAGAGGTTGGCTAATGAATTCATCATCCATATTACGGAAATTAAACAAACCCAACTCCGACTAACTACTTCAATCTTTAATCATATATGTCTCTATTAACTTTAATAAATAATTTCAGTTAATTTTTAACATCTAAAAGGGTATATTTGGAAGAAGAAAACAGCTGAACTTCTCGTTGTTGTATAGTATAGTAGTATAGATACACGAACAATGATTATTTGCAGCCGGTTCTGATGCAAGTGCCATTTGCAGATCCGGAGCAACAAGTTGATCTATCAGGACAAGCCCCGGCTTAAGACGGCACTGGAGCTGTTGCGGACCAGCATGGATGTCGAGGACAGCTTAACCTTGGTACGTACATATATATTTGGCATAAATTTTTGGACAACCCCTCTAGTGCTCATTAATCTTCTGTAGGCAACTGCCACTACAAAATGCAACTAATATTGGGTTTGGAGTATTGGGCGCATGCATGCAGGTGACAATGCCATTCTTGGTCCTGCACGGTGAAGCGGACAAGGTGACCGAGCCGGAGGTGAGCAGGGTGTTGTACCGAAGGGCGGGAAGCAAGGACAAGACGATCAAGCTGTACCCTGGGATGTGGCACGGCCTCACCTCTGGCGAGCCGGACGACAATGTGGAGGTCGTCTTCATCGACATCGTGGCGTGGCTCGACGACCGCGCACGAAACAACCAGTGGCGCGCACGCTTCAAGGAGCCCAAGCCCGACATCGGGATGCAGACTCCTACCAGAGACACCGGCCGGAGGAGGAGGAACTACGGGGGACTTCACCTCTGTGGATGGAAAGGGAGGATGCATCCACAGACCGCTATTTGAGACCCGACCAATTCTTCTCATGCAGCTTTAAGGGCCAGTTTGGTTCCGCGGAAAAAAAAAAAAAAAGGAATCGCAATGTTTGGATGTTAAGGTTTGAAGTATGTTTCTACAGTTTAATGTTTCGATGTTTCTTAAAGTGATTTAAAAAGTATAATTTTTTATAGTTCTTTTGTTGGGTTGTTCTGACGAAATGAGAAGTGATATGTTTTATGATAAGTTTACTCCCACCTCTTATCTCTTTTTGTTAATCTCTAATTACAAGAAGACAATAAATTATTAAAATAAATTATCTAATATACTAATTAATAAATATCCAAAATTTAAAAACAAAATTTATTAAAGCCAATAAAAATAGAACAAGTATAAAGCTCAAATTTACATAATAACCAATGTTTTCATTTATGCTCGAGTTTCCAATTACACCTTGAGTGTACGCTAAATCATTGAGTATATTATGCTAAAACATTGGACATCTTAATAACGAACTTTTATGATGATAAGATATTAATGCAATGTTAGTTTTGACAAGTACAAAAAACAACAAAAACTCTTAGAATATCATATCATATAAATTATAGTTTCGAAATGGCTCCAACAGAGATAAAAGATTAAAACGTAGAACCCGATAATACCAAATATAAAATTAGCTTTAACTGTAAGCAAATAAAAAAAAAATAAGACAAAATATGATTAAATTGTAAAAAAAAAAAATTGAGCTCATAATTTTTATACTAAAATTGTTTGAACTTCGAAATTCAATTGATATGATAGAGAAAATTAAGACAATTTTATACATATGTTCTGGATTATTTACAATAAGTAAAAATATTTCAGACAAATTTATATATTTTCTGAATTGCTACAACGTGACATACTTTCACAAATTATATTTACATATGTTCTTAATTGCTTCTAAATTGTAGCACCAGGGGAGAGAGAACCGATAGAAACCACAAATTTTAGTTCCATAATCACCAAAGGGAGGAGCAACAAAAGACAACCTGAGCATAAGAATAAATAACACCATAAAAAGAAAAGAGTTCATTTCAACTTTTATGACAAAAAACCAAAAATCCAAAAAAACATTTTCGATAAGATAAGAAAAAATAACCCCATTATTATCCCAAAATGGACGGCTCAAAAAGTCACCAAACTCCGAAACCCAAATATGCACGATCTTACACATGTTCTATAAATCATATTAATTTTGAATCAAATGTAGTATCATTTTCTTTCCCAATTTCATACATACCATGCTAGTAATAAAAATGGCAAAATATGAAGCAATAGAAAATATCAAGTAATATATGGATGAACTATTGTCTAGTTCATACAAACAATATTGAAGCACACCTTCTTGTAGCATCCAATTTGTTATCATCATCGCCAAGAGTGCATCAGTCCAGGCTCCAGCGTGGAAGCCCCATGGCACCGTTGAGTGGATTTCGCAATATGTGAGCTACCGCACTCTGAGAGATGCTCTCGTTTGCGTAGAACTTGCATATTCGCACCGACGACTCTCGCGGTTCCAGTAATCTCTGAGTTCTTGCTATTCCTTAAGCATGCCTAGTGTTAATGGTCATCCATCTAAAAATGTATCAAACCACAATATACATGAACTCATAAAAAACCTATGTTCAGAAAATAGTGTAAGGATAATTTTCGAGTAGTTATCTCCTTTGAGTTGTGGTAATCAGAGATTATGCGCAAACCTCACTAAAAGAGTGTGTGTATGTGTGTATGTTTCACTTGGAACCAAATCTTCATTCCTCTGTTATGTGCCTATTAAAAACCTTTATTCTAGCTGCTAGAAGAATGCATGTATTCATTAAACTTTGCATATGGGTGCTCTTTAAAACCTTACGTATAGGTGTTCTTCTATACACTCCTTTATAAGTTGCTATATATATATATATATATTTGAATCCATATTTTGTAGTAGAGAAAGTTCTGTTGGAAACCAAATTCTAGCATATATTCACACCATACCTATATTTATTATTCTGTCGCCAAGTAGTGAGCTTCGACTGGCCATAAGAAAGGGCAAGTAGAAGAAGAAGGAGGAGAAAATTAGTTCATATTTTAGCCATATTTCCCCACGCTAGAGGATTTAACCTAGCAGCATAGGTAAGTTTTTTAAGAAGCAATAAAGAAGAATCCCTACATGTAGAAGAGTAGTAATGAACAGTAGTAGAGTAGTTCCTATATATCACTATTCACATAAAAACATAGGGATAGTGTTGGAGTCGATTTGGTAAATTTTGTATCCCAAATATGGTCAAATATTTGATTTGAAATAATCTAAAAATCTACATTAAATGTAAGTTTTGATTATATTTCAAATTTGTATAAAATATTTAATCTGACCATATTGGGACGTCCATAATTAGTGTTGAACTATTCTTGGTGTAATAGGATTCTTATTTTAGGATTTTCTATTTAGAAAATTCTATTATGACCTAAAATAGGATTTCTCATCATATTTATATGGGTGAGGTAGAGGCACAAAGATATAACACAAAAGTGGAGATTCGGGGTGCTCGTTCACAGAAATTCTAAAAGAAAGTTCGTCCTTTGCTCTTAGGGTTCTTCATCATCTAAGACAAAAGGAAGAAGAGATCTAATCGAAGAGTTGTCAACTTTGGTTAGAGAAATTGCTACAGGTTGGTGAGTTATTTCATTGTAATCTATGTCGTTTCTTCTTGAGTGTAGTGAGTGGGTTGAACATATTAGGGCAAAGAGTTTAACATTAGTTTTTTTGTCAATCTTGTAATTTTATCTGATTTATATAGATTAGGATTTGTTCAGGTGACGTAGTCACCGCCATATACTTGTCTTTATATGTGCTTGACGTTCGTTAGACAGGGGTTGGTTATCTCAGGTGGGTTGGCCTAAGTTTTCGCTACGGTCAGTCTCAAACACGGTATCGAAGTACTTGCAGGGCGTGTCTGATCCCAGCATCTGGTATCAGAGCCACTGATTTTGGTTCTGGAAACTATGTCTTCGGAGCAGATGAACACTCGTATGATCACCCTCACATGGGAGAACTGGACGAATTGTCACTACCATATTTTCTAGGAAAGGGTATTTTAGTAATTTTATATTTAACTAAATATTGTGCATCATAAATAATTATTTGTTGTATTATTTAATTGTTGTTAGATGTTGGTTATTTATTTTGGACTTGTGTTAGTGGACCTAACTAGTTTAGTTTAGACTCATGGACCAACATGAATTAATTGATTAGGACTTAGCCCATTTAGAAAGCCCATTGTTAAGGAGATGGATTAAATTAATTAAACCATTAGACTAGAAGCTTCCTTCCTTAATTTTTTTCTTCATGAGAGGCCCCAAGGGGTATATTGGACATTACATAATAGCTTGAGAAAGGGGAAAGGGGGCTGGCCTATATAGAGGGGAGGAAATTATTTCTCTCTCCTCTTTTTATTTCAAAACTAGATCTAGAATTTCTCTCAACCAAATTCCTTCATTCCTACTTCATTTTCCTACCAAATTTCATTCCAATTCCTTCCCAAATCACCGTTGGAGGCTTGAGAAGTAAGGATCTAGAAGGAAGAAGCAATGATCTACAAGTTGGAGCCAATTTTATCTCAATTGGAGGTTACATTGGGAATCCATCTCCCAATAGGTACAATTCATTTTTTTTCCTCTTAATTTAGGTTCTAAATCTGAGATTTAACCATAGAAAATCAACCCATATGCATAGGCTACCCATATGATTTGGTTTTGTGTTCATAAGAGGCCTATTGAGAAAGTTATGGTACTTTTTGTGTCAATTTTGGGAGAATTTCGAGATTGACAATTGTTGTGTGTGTCAATTGGTCCTATAGATCAATTTGGCATGTGCTTGTGTGTTTGGGGCAAGTGTCGTGTCCACAATTGGGTACGTGTAAGTCGTATTCCAACAATTTGGTGATACGTGTTAATTTGGGGGTTTTTTCTCCGACACGGGACTTTTTACATGTCATATTTTAACACGGACACGTAGATCTATATTTGACTCTTCGTATTGTTCATAAATAAAATATGTGACTTATTCGTGGCCTTCGGGGTACATTTGGATGTGTGGTGGACTCGTGTCACATGCGTATCCTAGATCTAGTGGGATACGGTGTGATACTCTCCATATGTTTGTGCAAATTATATGTAGATTTATTTCTTGTATTCTTAAATCATGGAAAATGTATTTTTACATACATATAGATATTTATATATAGATATGGTATATATAATTATACTTCTTGTGTCTTAGATCTATGTATTATGTATGTACTTTATGTATATATATTGTACTACATATATGTATGTTATTATGATATGTGTTTAGTATATATATTCTATATAGTTGTAACTATGTGATACTATATTGTAACTTTGTATTATTGTGTTAGAATATATATATTGTAGTATGTATATATATATGTATATTTTAAATGGGTATTTATATTTATATATGGATGTTATATGATTATATATACATTTACATTTATGTATAGTTGTCTATATATATTAATATGTATGTGTGTGCATGTTACTATATCATAGTTATGTACATAATAATAGGGAAGGTGTATGTATAGTTTTTATTGGTAATTATATATATATATATATATATATATATATATATATATATATATATATATATATTATGGCGGCAGCAGCAGCAATGGTGACAGCAGCCGGAGCTGTCACCAAAACAACAACAGCGACGGGAACACTAGCAGCAGCGTCGACAACAGTTTGGCGACGGCTGTAAACCGCCACCAAAGCAGCAACAGCAGTGGGAACAGTCAACAGCAGCAGCGACGACAGATTTAGCAACGGTCAGAACCGTCACCAAAGGGGCAGCGTATCAGAATATCAAGTTTTCAACACTATTTTTTGTGACAATTGGAAGATTATATATATATATATATATATATATATATATATATATATATATATATATATATATATATATATATATATATATATATATATATATATATATTGGTATTTATTATAGATGTAAATATATTCTTAATTGCTATTTTTATTATAGTATATGTATAATATTTAGTATATGTATTATATATATATATATACGGGTAGTTAATATAACAAGGTATTGTGTATTACCTTGAGGAAACCAAGGTAATTGGGTATACCCAAGATATTGGGTTTGGGCATCAAGTTTGTGAATTATTGTTGAGATACCAAGTTGGTTCAAAACTACGGTACCTATTTAATGTTGTAATTGTGATTCTATATTATTAATAATTGTTGATATATATATTTATTGATGTTTACCTTGGATTCACGTGTCCGGAGATACGGTATCCTAATATTTAAGATATGGGTTTTGTGACCTAGACTTTTAGTATTTGAACCCAATATCCTTGTGTTAGGCTTGTGCAACCTAGAAATAGATAGTTGACCATAGTTAACCATATTTTGACTATAGTTGACCATAGTTTGACTTTTGATTTAGAATTGACTTATTGACCTAGAAATTGATTAGTTTAACTTATTCTCTTTTTGAAACCTTGTATTGATATTGTATTCCATATCTAGGTCTTCGAGGCACCATGTCAGACATCTGTGAGACTATTCTTTGGACTTCAGGCGAGTACATTCTCTGATAGTTTCTCATTTATGATATCCTCTATGTTCATTGTATCTAGTATAGATATTCTTATTCTCTTGACACGATGGTTACACGGATTGGTATATCCGGATCTCGTCATGAGATGTTATTCCTTGGTATATGGTGTATCTTGTGCAAGCCTTGTTTCATTGGTTATCTTGTACATGTACAGACACTGATTCTCGGAAAGACTAGCTATCTTCTTGGGGAATCTCGTACCATAGCGTACCATGGTTCGATCTATTATACCAGTCGAGGGTGGAGAGTATTTTAGTGTAAATATGTGATCATATCCTCCTTATATCAAGTCTTACATTGAATAGTGTTAATCATACACCGCACATATGATTAGCCAGACCATATATCTTGTATCAAGTTCCCAAGCCGATCACATGTTAAAGCTAGTACTCACACACTTAGTCATTAGTATTCTTGTTCATTGACATATTGCTCATTGTTGTATTATTCCAGTATTTCCTTATTGTATATATATCTCTCGTATCTATTGTGCATCTTGTATATTCATTGTTACATAGTTTTTATTATTGATTAAAACTGCTGTTAGAGATGTACTCTGATCCTTTCCTGACTGGATATATTTTTTCCATATGACACTGAGGACTAGTATCCTACACATAATGGACCTCGGGATGTTGTGGGTCTAGAGTCTGAGACCTTGGTTCAGGTGGAACTTATCCCAACTGAGACAGTTGACCCGGATTTGGTAGCTTCTTAGTATTCTTTGTACTGGATTTGTCTCCAGCTTATTTTGTTAGTATTCTTTCAAACTCATTGATGTATTATTTTAGAATCATGAGTTATATTGTAACTTTACTATTCTTTATCTGATTTGTGCTCATTCTATCTTAGATCTGTGATTGAGTATATTATCATTATTGGTGGTTTATTATATTGTTAGATAGATTATCCAGACAGCGTTCTACCGCCGATTATGTGGTGTAGGCTCGGCATTATTTTCGACTTGTACCCTTATACCGAGTACGGGTCGTGACACATTTTTTAGTGGTGGCCCATGCAGGTCAAGATTCACAAGTTATGCGATATCGTGGTAGTGCGACAATTTAGTTGTACTACTACGAGCCTGCGATAGGATATAGGATATTGGCTGAGATACTCAATCACATCTAGGAAAATTCTTTTGATTCAACTATTCTCCTTTGATATTGATACTTGATCTCTTAAACTGTCCTTTCCTTGAGTGTCTTACATCATGTGCCATATTGATTCCATTTCAGCTTTAGCATTGTTTGATAGTGGTACTTTTTATAGTTTTGTATCTGTTTCTTTTGCTCTGAAGCATGATTTGGTAGCTGAGTCTTTGCTTAGGACTTGCAAGATCATGATCGGGGAGGCATTATCCTGGTTAATGATATTTGCAAGGATCGGAGAGTTATCCTGGGAGGCTGGGAGTTGAGTGCGTGTCTACTTGTAATGCCACTTCCGATCTACGACATTGTACTCGGGATGGATTGGTTGAGTAGGCTCCGTGCTAGCATAGATTGTAGATGAGGTAGAGTTTTGTTTGGTCTGCCAGGAGAGCCAGAGTTCGACTTTTCTAGAGGAGCTGCAGAGCAGAGAGAAGGCATTATTTGTGGAGCTATGGTGGAAGATAAGGAGTTGCCGTATCCGTTGATAGCAGAGTTTTTGTATGTGTTTCCTGAGAAATTGCCAGGTTTGCCTCCAGATCGAGATGTTGCATTTTTTATAGACTTGGTGCCAGGTGCAGAACCAATTTCGCAACATGTCTATAGAGTAAACAACAGCGAGCTGGTCGGGCTGAAGAAGCAGGTGGACGAATTATAGGATAAGGGGTTTATCAGATCAAGTTCTTCACCGTGGGGAGCCCCGGTATTGTTTGTACCGAAGAAGGATGGATCGGTGTGTATGTGCATTGATTACAGGGCTTTGAATAATCTCACTATCAAGAATAAGTATCCTTTGCCACGGATTGATGATCTGTTTAATCAGTTGAGTGGTGCGAAGATGTTTTCTAAGATAGATTTGAGATCAGGCTACCATCAGGTGAAGGTGAAGCCGGAGGACATACCGAAGACTACTTTTAGAACTCAGTATGGTCAGTACAAGTTTATGGTGATGCCGTTTGGTTTGACTAATGTACCGGCGGTATTTATGAACTTGATGAACAAGGTGTTCCACCAGTATCTTGACAAGTTCGTGGTGGTGTTCATTGACGACATACTCATATACTCGAAGACACCGGAGGAGCATGAGGAGCATTTGAGGATTGTATTGGATGTGCTGAGGAAGGAAAAGTTGTATGAAAAGTTGTCCAAGTATGAGTTTTTCCTGGAAAAGGTAGAATTCTTGGGGCATGTTGTGACTGGTGATGGTATTTCAGTGGATCCGAAGAAGATCGCAGCAGTAGAATCTTGGAAGACCCCGAGTTCGGTAGCAGAGATCAGGAGTTTCTTGGGATTGACAGGCTACTACAAGAAGTTTGTGCAAGATTTTTCGAGGATTGCCGAGCCGATGACCAAACTCACCAGGAAGGATGTAGAGTTTATTTGGACGGAGGATTGCCAGGTTGCTTTTGAGGAATTGAAGAAGAGGTTGACGTCTGCTCCTATTTTGACGTTGCCATCAGGGTCTGGAGGTTTCACTATTTATAGGGATGCATCGGAGAAAGGTTTGGGTTGTGTTCTTCAGCAGAATGGAAAAGTGATTGCCTATGCATCCAGGCAATTGCGTCCTCATAAAAAAACTTTCCTACCCATGATTTGGAGTTGGCAGCAGTCATATTCGCCCTGAAGTTGTGTAAATATTATTTATACGGAGAGCGTATGGAGATCTCCACAGACCACAAAAGCTTGAAGTATGTTTTCATGCAGAAGGAGTTGAACATGAGGCAGCGTCGATGGTTGAAACTGATGAAGAATTTTGCTATATCTTTGAGTATCATCTTAGGAAAGCTAATATAGTTGCCGATGCTTTGAGCAGGTATCCGGTAGCTATGTTCTTGACACAGGATCGATATTTGTTGGAGGACTTGGATAGCTTGGGCATTGAGGTGATAGTTCCTAGTTGTGCTATGTAGATGCGGAGATTGCATATACACTCAGATTTGATGGACAGGATCAAGGCAGCACAGTATGAGGATATATCTCTGAGGAGCATCAGAGCTCAGGTGAGAGCAGGATTGGAGGATGATTTTACTATTTTTGAGGAGGGATCTTTGAGGCATGGAGTTAGATTGTGTGTGCCTAGTGGAGAGCTGCATGAGGAGGTATTGCAGGAAGCGCATCGCTCTCAGTATTCCATGCATCCATGTATCAACAAGATGTATCGGGATATGTGAGAGAGTGTGTGGTGGTATGACATGAAGAGGGAAGTGGCACAGTTTGTATCCAGATGCTTAGTATGCCAGCAGGTGAAAGCCGAGAGGCAGAGGCCAGGAGGTTTACTTCAGCCATTACCCATTCCAGAGTGGAAGTGGAAGCACATTACTATGGATATTATGTCCGGACTTCTACGATCTCCAGGAAGGAAAGACGCGATTTGGGTCATCGTTGATAGGTTGACCAAGTCGGCCCATTTTTTGCCTTTCAATGTAGATTTGTCTACGGAGAAGCTGGCAGAGATGTATGTGAGATAGATTGTTAGGATACATGGAGTTCTCGTCAGCATAGTCTCGGATCGGGATAGTCGTTTTACTTCTCATTTTTGGAAGAGTTTGTAGGAGAGTTTGGGCACTCAGTTCAAGTTCAGTACTGCATATCATCCCCAGACAGATGGGAAGTCGAAGAGCACTATTCAGACTCTCGAGGATATGTTGCGCACTTGTGTACTAGATTTTGGGGGTTCTTGGGAGGACCATCTTCATTTGGTAGAGTTTGCTTACAACAACAGTTACCAGGCTAGTATAGAGATGTCACCTTTCGAAACTCTGTACGGTCGGAGGTGTCGTACTCCCTTGTCATGGGACAATGTTGGAGAGAGGGTTTTGCTTGGGCTAGAGATGGTTGTATATGCAGCAGAGAAGGTTCAGTTGATCAGAGACAGACTTCGAGTGGCGCAGGACAGACAGCGGCATTGGGCCGATAGCCACCGGAGACCTTTGGAGTTTGAGGTATAGTTTAGATTTTTATTTTGTGCTTGTTATTGGTTGTTTGTTATAGATTAAGTTCTTAAGTTGGTGTTCTGTTCTAGGTGGGTGGTTTGGTGTTTCTGAGGATTTCTCCGACATGAGGCACGATTCGCTTCAGTGGAGGCGGGAAGCTTAGTCCGCGATTCATCGGACCTTTCACTATTCTAGAGAGGGTTGGTGCAGTTGCTTATAGACTAGACTTACCACCTACATTAGAGGGAGTGCACAAAGTATTTCACGTGTCGCAATTGAGATGGTACGTGGCAGATCCTAGTCATGTGTTGGATCACTCAGAGATAGAGATGGGCCCTACTCTTAGCTATCCAGAGCAACCAGTTGAGATTCTGGATCGGAGAGAGAAGGTGCTGAGGAACCAGACTATTCCTTTGGTGTGCGTCACATGGAGGCATCACTCTTCGGGGGAGTCTACCTGGGAGAGAGAGGAGAAAATGCGAGAGCGTTATCCATTTTTGTTTGTGCCTTGATGTCACTACCACGTTCCGAAAACAGGGGTATTTTTGACTTTTTACAATATTTAATATTAATTAATTGCATGATAGTATATTTGATTTAAATAAATGTGTGATGTGTAATTTAAATATAATATTATATACAGTGTTCATTTATTTTGAGTTGGTAGACTTGACCTAGAAGCCCAGTAGATGACCACTTGTCCAAATTATGGAATTCTGTAATTAAATGTTTTATTTATAATTTATTTATTGAAGATTGTAATTAATTACCGTATTTTAATTAATTATTGCGCCCTGTCCTTGCTTTGATATTTGGAGCGCTACCCTAGCTATTGTCTTCCAGCAAATTTCACAATCTTGCCCTAGACATGCCCGCCTTCCATTCTGCCATTTTTGTAACTCAAAATTATGCTCTCTGTACATTATTTCTAGCCGCACAAAAATCGTCGCGGACGTTATTTAATAAATCCTTATTTTGTATCATTGTGCGTTCCAATCGAAAATTTGAGGCAATCTTGACCTATTTTTCGTGCAGCCCAAATTAGGGTAATATCCTGTTCTGAGTCTTCTTCATTATTGGTATTGATGACCTGACCTGATTTTGGCCCCATGTACTCCTAATTAATTGTTGAACACAACTTGCATTTATTTCTATTTAAATTGAGGATACTATTTTTATCTGATTCTAAAATTCCAATTTAATTCCAGTGCCCCGTAAATTGAGCCCGTACCAAACTTACAGCATCCCCTGACCCTACAAAACACCGGACACCGAATTGCCCGCCAAATTTTCGTCATTTTATGTGTTTGTGTAATTTCCCGAATTTAAGGGGGCTAAGTTGCAATTATTCAATTGTAGGTGTCATCACCCCATTGTCCAAGACCAAATGGAAAGATTATTTATTTGTGGACCAAATCGTATTTTCTCACTCTACTTTACATGAAAACAATTTTCTCCATATCAAATCCTGGCCACTCAATTAAAGTGGGTACATCACCACCCTTCATTCTCATCTCACCCCCTCCCTATTTAATATACTATCAAGCCCTAATCCCAAAAAAAAAAAAAAATTTTAATCTAGGGAATCCCCCACAAGCCTTGACCCGCAGCCTCCTCCATTTCTCATTTCTCCATTCCATTATTTTCTCTTCTTCTTCTTCCTTCTTCCTTTCTTCTCCTTCTTCTCTTTTAAATTTAAAATAGGAAAGAAGAGGGAGGGAAACCATCACCACCCATCTACTGTCTCCGGCCACCCGGCTACCTCCGGCGGCCAACGACTTGCCGCCGACCTACTGCCGTCGCCGTCTGCTGCTGTTCCGGCTGCTGCAGCCGCTGCTGCACAGTCCGGCCACCACCATTATCACCACCATACACCACAGCCATCTCCATGCTGCTCCTCCCTTCAGCATCTCCGGCGGCTGCTCCGCCCTCCATCACCATCTACAGCCATCAACAGCCGCCCCCTACGCCGAGTCTCCCCCACAAACGGATCCCAACTCCGGCAGCCATTGCTCCGGCCTGCCCCGACCCCGCTGCTCTTTACATCAACACCACCACCTCCATCTTCAACCACCCAATCACCACCACCATCAATCCAGCACCACCACGGGAACCCCAGCTTCCTCCTCCGGTCGGACACTTCCCGGCGAGCTCTCCTCCCTCTGCATCTCCTCCATGTGTAACTCTCCTCTCCGACGGTTCAGCTGACCCCCTGCAATCCCGGAGCTCCGGCCATCTACACCATCGGAACCACCACCACAGTGAGTTCTCTCCCCTTCCCTCTTTCACTCCATTTGTATATGTGTGTGTATATTTAAATAATATTGTATATGTATTATTCAATTTATGTGTATAAATATACGATTATGTAAATACGTATATACGGGTATGTGTATGTATGTATACGTGTATTTTGTATATATATATATTTTTAAAATGTATTTTTAGCATATGTATGAGTATACATATATATTGTTCAACTAGTATAAATTAGAAATGTATATCAATTGATATATATACATATTTATTTTGGTATGTTTAATAAAAACGTATTTTAGTTCATATGTATATGTATAAGTATATTAATTAATGTTAAAATGTACATGTATACGTATATGTATTTATATTTAATATAAATTGGTATATATATAACTACGTATTCTAGTATATATATTGGTATATGTATATTTATGCATTCTGTATACATACTTAGTATATTTTAATATAACTTGTAAATGTATATACATGTATTTTGTATACATACTTAGCATATTTTAATATATAAAATTAATATATATGGTAAATATATTGTTCAATATATATATATTATACATGAATTAAATGGTATATATATATATATATATATTGTATATGTATTTTGGGTACAAGTAAATATTGTAGGTGTTAATGTTAGTTAATAATGGGTAATGTGTTATAGATGTCTGTCTAACTAGATGACCCTAGTTGACTGAGTCCCATGCCTGACATAGCCCCTGAGTTAGTATTTGCTTGTGTGTTTAGTATAGCTTCTGATGCAACTATTGTATTATTTATTATATGTCTTTAGGGCTGTTGGTTCCTCCAGGCGATATTCTGGAACAGGACCTCGGTATTCACCAGCTAAGGACCAAAGGCGAGTACATTCTCTGATTAGTTTCTAATTTATGATATCTCCTATGTTCACTGTATCTAGTGTAAATATCCATGTTCTTGACACGTTGGTTACACGGATTGGTGTACACGAATCTCGTCATGAGATATTATTCCTTATTCATGGTGTAGCTTGTACAAGACTTATTTTCTTGTTATCTTGTGCATGTACAGACACTGATTCCCGGGGAGACTTGCTACCTCCCTAGGGAATCCCGTGCCATAGCGTACCATGATTGGATCTACTATACCAGTCGGGGGAGGGGAGTATTTTAGTATAGATATGTGATCATACCCAACTCTACATGCATCATAGCTCACCCCACATCTCACGTCGGGTGCGGCCTGACCCTCTCCATGCTTCATAGCTGTTATGTGTGATTAGCCTGACCTATACATGCATCATAGCTAACCAACGGTTAGCCTGACCTTCGTGAATCATAGCTAATCATATGTAACCAGCCTGATCAAGTTCCCAAGCCGATCACATGTTAAAGCTAGTACTCAAACACTTAGTCGTAGATTCTTGCTCATTGACATATCGTTCTTTTCCTGTATTTACTTACAATATTTCCAGTATTTCGCTCATTGTACCTTTCTCGTACCTATACATGCATCGGTATGTTTCCATCTAGAACTGCTACATAGTTTATGTCATTTATATAGAACTGCTATTTAGAGATGTACTTTGCTCCTTTCTGACTGGAAAAATATTTTTCCAGACTGTGACCTTAGTAGACTGGTTTCCGACACACTTGGGGGATTGGATGTTACTGATTGCAGGTATGATTATTGTGTCATTAGACTTGTGTTGTATTCTTTTATTTCTTTAAATTCCTATCGTGCTGTAGTTGTGATTGAGTATGTTGTTAATATTTTTATAGTGTTGTCCGAGTCTCCTTATGGAGTTGGATACTAGCGTGAGATTGTTTAGATAGTACTCGACCTAGACAGCGTTCTACCACCGATGCTGCGGCGTAGGCTGGACGTACCCACGCACTCGTGCCCCTAAAATGGGTGCGGGTCGTGACACTTGAGGTCTATTATTTTCTAGTTATGTTCTGTTCATTGTTATGTTCTTTCATAGTTAGCTATGATTCTTTAGTTCTTTCCTTTTATGATTTTTTTGGGGTAGTTTTCGTCTTTGAATTTCGAGAACGAAATTATTTTAAGGAGGGTAGACTTGTCACTACCACATTTTCTAGGAAAGGGTATTTTAGTAATTTTATATTTAATTAAATATTGTGCATCATAAATAATTATTTTTTGTATTATTTAATTATTGTTAGATGTTATTTATTTATTTTGGACTTGTGTTAGTGGACCTAATTAGTTTAGTTTAGACTCATGGACCAACATGAATTAATTGATTAGGACTTAGCCCATTTAGAAAGCCCATTGTTAAGGAGATGAATTAAATTAATTAAACCATTAGACTAGAAGCTTCTTTCCTTAATTATTTCTTCATGAGAGGCCCCAAGGGGTATAATGGATATTACATAATAGCTTGAGAAAGGGGAAAGGGGGCCGGCCTATGTAGAGGGGGGAAATTATTTCTCTCCTCTTTTTATTTCAAAACTAGATCTAGAATTTTCCTCAATCAAATTCCTTCATTCCCACTTCATTTTCCTACCAAATTTTATTCCAATTCCTTTCCAAATCACCATTGGAGGCTTGAGAAGCAAGGATCTAGAAGAAAGAAGCAAGGATCTACAAAGAGGAGCAAGGATCTATAAGTTGGAGCCAATTTTATCTCAATTGGAGGTTACATTGGAAATCCATCTCTCAATAGGTACAATTCAGTTTTATCTCCCTTAATTTAGGTTCTAAATCTGAGATTTAACCATGAAAAATTAACCCATATGCATAGGCTACCCATAGGATTTGGTTTTGTGTTCATAGGAGGCTTATTGAGAAAGTTATAGTACTTTTTGTATCAATTTTGGAGGAATTCCGAGATTGACAATTGTTGTGTGTGTCAATGGGTCCTTTAGATCAATTTGGCATGTGCTTGTGTGTTTGGGGCTAGTATCTTGTCCACAATTTGGTACGTGTAAGTCGTATCCCAACAATTTGGTGATACGTATTGATTTGAGGGTTTTCCCTCCGACACGGGACTTTGTACATGTCATATTTTGACACAGACACGTAGATCTATATTTGACTCTTCGTATTGTTCATAAATAATATATATGACTTGTTCGTGTCCTTCGGGGTACATTTGGATGTGTGATGGACTCGTGTCACATGCGTATCCTAGATCTAGTGGGATACGGTGTGATACTCTCCATATGTTTGTGCAAATTATATGTAGATCTAGTTCTTGTATTCTTAAATCATGGAAAATATGTATGTTATTATTATATGTGTTTAGTATATATATTCTATATAGTTGTAACTATGTGATACTATATTGTAACTTTGTATTATTGTGTTAGAATATATATATATATATATATATATATATATATATATATATATATATATATTGTAGTATGTATATATATATGTATATTTTAAATGGGTATTTATTTTTATATATGGATGCTATATGATTATATATACATATATGTATAGTTGTCTATGTATATTAATATGTATGTGTGTGCATGTTACTATATCATAGTTATGTACATAATAATAGGGAGGGTGTATGTGTATAGTTTTTATTGGTAATTATATATATATATATATATATATATATATATATATATATATATATATATATATATATATATATATAATATATATTATGGCGGCAGCATCAATGGTGACAGCAGCCGGAGCTGTCACCAAAACAGCAGCGGCGCGCGGGAACACTATCAGCAGCGGCGACAGCAGTTTGGCGACGGTTGCAAACCGCCACCAAAGTAGCAGCAACAGTGAGAACAGTCAGCAGCTGTAGACCCCCTGATTTTTTTCAAAATTTTAAAAACTGGATTTTTCACAATTTTCTGGAATTTTCTAGAATTTTTCGGTAATTTAAAAACAGGGTTTTAATTATTCAATGATTTTTAATTAATATTAAATGATATTAAAATATTATGAAAATAATATTTTTGGATGTAAAATGAAAAACTAAACTTAGAGAAATTTTTCTGGAATTTATCGGACCCCGGACCTATTTTTAAATGCCTGAAAACTATTTATTTAATTAATTAATTATTTAATTATTTATTTTACTGATTATTAATATTATTATTATTATTTTTTTTTTATTAAAACCTAGCCCAGCCCGTTGGGCCGGCCCAGCCCGGCCCAACAGAGCCAGCCCAACCCGAGCCCTAGCGGGTCGGGTCGGATCCAACAGACCCGACCCGGACCCGCAAAACCCGACCCGCCACGATCCCTCTCCCCCGCTCGGCCCGCAACCGCCCGCGCTTCCCGCGGCGCCCCCGCCGGCCACGTCGCCTCGCCTCCGCGCCTCTCGACCCCGCCGCAACCCTATTTAACCCCCCCCCCGATCAGTCCCCTCCGGCCGCCTCTCTCCCTGAACCCTAGCTACCCCTCCGCTCCCCGCCGCAGCGCCGCCTCACCGCTCGCCGCCTCACCGCCACCGCGCCACCAGACTCCGCCAACCACCTTCCCCCTCCTCTTCTCGGCCAGCGAGCACAGCAACAGCCGCAGCAGAGCTCTGCGCCGTCTGCGCCGCTCCGCCGCGAGCCCGGCGCCGCCGTCCCCTCGCCGTCCCCGCGCCACCGCAGCCAGCCCCCCCACGCCGCCGGAGCCCCGCCGCCGAGCTCGGCTGTAACCCTAACCCTAATCCTAGTTACTGTTCCTGTGTCGGACACGGACACAGGACACAGTGTCCGTGTCGAGTCGGACACGGCGAAATCCCGATTTTTCAGCGAGGTTCAGGTACGCGTAACTTTTTATTCGTAGCTCCGTTTTTGATTCCGCAAATTGCGTTGCGAAGCCTGTATGACCCTCTCGGTGTCCGGACAAACTGTTCGGGGCATCGCGTCCTGTGGTGATCGTACACCGCGATCCAAAAACAGGAAAAACCAGACCCCGTTTCACCCTAACTTGGTGTACACACGTCGGATCGAGACGAAACTTGCGCCATCGGACTCGTAGCAATACGCTGGTCCTGTGAGCCAAGTTTGGTTCGATTCTGAGAACGTTGACGAAATCGCGTGTCGTGGGCCCCACAGGTCCCGCTCGACGGGCGATTTTGTGTTCGGCTCATCGGAATCCAATTCTGGAAGTTCCGTTGGGTTCGTATCAGCGTTCCTGACCTGTTGACACTAAGTTTGGTGAATTTGGAGACCTTTGACCCTGACGCGTTTTTCGGTGCAAAGCGGGCCCACATGTGGACCCCATTTTGACCCGAAACTGCCGTTTCTGCCCTTGTCTCCAAATTGGACCCAAGGACAGGCGTTTCTAGCTGAATGATATTTTCTGGATCTGATGGTGATGTTTGTTTCAGCAACCGGAGTACCGCCTGCAATTCCCGCCGAGGTCAGAACTGCAAACCGAACAGGAACCACAGGCAAGTGTACCTCGCCAAAACTTGCAGTCTTGCTAAATAATTCCTGGACTTAGTTATACATCAGAGGGCAAGTATACATTGCCAAACCCTGCAGCTTGCTATATATTTTCTTGGTTTAATTTTGCAACAGTAGGAACATAAAGTTTGTCAATCCTCAGATATTTCTGGTTATAGTGTTTTACTTGATTTCTGGTAGATTCCCATGTAACTTGTTTAACTGCTTAACCCAGAACACCTGACATTATTCATGTGACGAAATTACCTGACATATATTGGGTGATTCCGTATAGGTTATATTTTCATGTTATTTCCCGTTTAAATGCTTAGATTCTAGCCTGACTCGTTGCATTAGTTCAAACTTGCGTGACTGGTACCTGATATATTCTGGAACTGTGACGTGAGATTTCATGGGGTGGGGAGAGTATTGTCATATCAAGGCTGAATATAATATAATATAAATACTTATATCTGGCGGTGCCTTAGACTCTGATACAGAGCTTTGGTTCCTTACTGGCTCCTCGAGAAAATACTGCTATGGTTTCTTCGACACTGATCCTGTAGTAGTCAGCCTGAGTATGACTAAACTCTCACATGCATATCACTAGCTGGTTTATATATTTACCCTGCTGTCTATTTTATTGCTGCACTGCATATATTTTGACTTGTATTTTCTATACCTTGTTATGTCCCCTGAGGACCTGGAATGGACTATGTCCCCAGGTATAGCCGAGGAGAACTTCCCCGAGGTGTACGGTACAGGAGCACTCCTTGGAACAGAACCCGGAACCGAGGACGAGATAGTGGCCGAAGACTTCACCTAAGCACCGGCTTCAGCTACACAGTATTTCCTTTTCAGCATTTTATTTCCAGTCTATGTTTCCTTAATTGTAACAGACTAATTCTCGGAGTTATTTCCCGAGATAATCTTATTTATTGCTTATTTACTTCTATTTGCATTATTTCTGGCATTACTCTGTGTTTGTTCTGTGGATGAGATTAGTAATACCTGAGACTTGTACGTATTACTGCTAGACTACAGCTTAAGCATGCCCTGATGGATCCATTAAACTGGGTTGTCCATCGGTGCGTGCTGCTGGCCATTGCTCACGTGCTCAGTCCCTCGTCATTTTGGGACTGGGGCGTGACAGCAGCAGCAGCGACGGCAGATTTAGCAACGGTCAGAACCGTCACCAAAGGGACAGCGTATCAGAATATCAGGTTTTCAGCACTGTTTTTAGTGACAATTGGCAGATTATATATATATATATATATATATATATATATATATATATATATATATATATATATACTTATATATATTGGTATTTATTATAGATGTAAATGTATTCTTAATTGCTAATTATATATATATATATATATATATATATATATATATATATATATATATATATATATATATATATATATATATATATATATACTTATATACTTATATATATATATATATATATATATTGGTATTTATTATAGATGTAAATGTATTCGTAATTGCTAATTTTATTGTAGTATATGTATAATATTTAGTATATGTATTATATATATATACGGATAGTTAATATAAAAAAGGTATTGGGTATTACCTTGAGGAAACCAAGGTATTTGGGAATACCCAAGATATTGGGTTTGGGTATCAAGTTTGTGAATTATTGTTGAGATACCAAGTTGGTTCAAAACTACGGTACCTATTTAATATTGTAATTGTGATTCTATATTATTAATAATTGTTGATATATATTTATTGATGTTTACCTTGGATTCACGTTTCCGGAGATACAGTATCCTAATATTTAAGATATGGGTTTTGTGGCCTAGACTTTTAGTATTTGAATCCAATATTCTTGTGTTAGGCTTGTACAACCTAGAAATAGATAGTTGACCATAGTTAACCATAGTTTGATTATAGTTGACCATAGTTTGACTTTTGACTTAGAATTGACTTATTGACCTAGAAATTGATTAGTTTAACTTATTCTCTTTCCGAAACCTTGTATTGATATTGTATTCCATATCTAGGTCTTCGAGGCACCATGTCAGACATCTGTGAGACTATTCTTTGGACTTCAGGCGAGTACATTCTCTGATAGTTTCTCATTTATGATATCCTCTATGTTCATTGTATCTAATGTAGATATCCTTGTTCTCTTGACACGATGGTTACACGGATTGGTATATCCGGATCTCGTAATGAGATGTTATTCCTTGGTATATGGTGTATTTTGTGCAAGCCTTGTTTCATTGATTATCTTGTACATGTACAGACACTGATTCTCGAGAAGACTAGTTATCTTCTTGGGGAATCTCGTGCCATAACGTATCATGGTTGGATCTATTATACCAGTCAAGGGTGGGAAGTATTTTAGTGTGGATATGTGATCATATCCTCCTTGTATCAAGTCTTGCATTGAATAGTGTTAATCATACATCGCACGTATGATTAGCCAGGCCATATATCTTGTATCAAGTTTCCAAGCCGATCACATGTTAAAGCTAGTACGCACACACTTAGTCATTAGTATTCTTGTTCATTGACATATTGCTCATTATTGTATTTATTCCAATATTTTTTTATTGTATATATATCTCTCGTATCTATTGTGCATCTTGTATATTCATATCTATTTACTGTTACATAGTTTTTATCATTGATTAGAACTGTTGTTAGAGATGTACTATGCTCTTTTCCTTACTGGATATATTTTTTTCCAGATGACACTGAGGACTGGTACCCTACACATTATGGACCTCAGGATGTTTTGGGTTGTCACTACCCTATTTCTAGGGCAGGTTATTTTTTTTAATTTTAATTTAGTAAATTGTGTATTGATCATAAATATTTGTATTAATATTTAATTAGTGGTTGTATTTATTTTTATTAGTTATTTTAGGATTTTGGCTAGCCTGGACCCATGTCAAACCCTAGTGGACCCATGCCAGACCCAACCAACACCCTTGTCAGACTTATTTATTGGTGTAGAATAGTTATTTATATTTTAATTAGTTAGTTGGAGTAATTAGGGATTAATTAGAGTACATTTGGAACCCCAAACCCAAACCCTATTTTTAGCATGACTTAAGAAGGGGCATTTTGGTCATTTCATCTAACCTTAACCCTAACCCTACTTCTCCTTATGGCTGGCCGAATCCTCCCCCCCCCCCTTCATTCTATTCTTCTTCTTCTTCTTCTTCTTCTTCTTCTTCTTCTTCTTCTTCATTTCTTCCTCCATTCTCTTCTTCTTTCCTTCTTCCAATTTTTCTCCAAATTTCAAGTAAGTTTTCTCCATTCTTTCTCTTCCTTCATCTATTTTCTCTCATGAATACAAATCCTAACCCTTCATTTTCCCCTAATCTAGGTGTGTAGAGCTTAGATTTGGTGTAGAAGCTTGGCTTGGAGGCTTGAGTGTGGTGATTTAGGGCTTTTTGGAGACTTTGGCCTTGGGATTCCAACTCCCAAGAGGTAAACCCTAATTTTCTCCCTTATGATTACTCTAATATAGTATAATTAGTAGTTTAAAACCTTTCTAGACCTTAAGCATACCCATGGGAGGAAGTTGGAGCTTGTTTGGTTGTGTTTGGAGACTTTGACATTAGGTTTTGTGTTAATTTTGGGTGAAATCCGAGATTGGCCCAATTTTAGGTGTTGCCCTAGGTTAGAAGGACCTATGTAGACGTGCTTGGGTGTCTTGAGAGTGAGTACATGTCCCCGTTCGGACACATGAGGTCGTGTCGCGGAGATTTGGACGTATCGGGCAATTTGGGGGTTTTTCGTCGCCGTGGGTTCCACATGCAAGCGCGTTTTTGCCACTAACCTAAAATCGGAGAGTTAGTATTTTTTTTTCTAGGTTCTAGACATCGATTAGAACTCGTGAGTAAATTTTGGGTCGATTCCGAGTAGGTTTGGTGTACGTTTTACGAGATATCGTGAACCGCACTCCACGTGTTCGTTGAAATGACTGAATGGCCATTTTGACTTGGTTTCTAGGTTTTGGGCTTGTGCGCGGGTTGGTTTAGCCTCGGAGAGTGTGTACTAAAGTTTTTGAGTAAATATATATATATATATATATATATATGTGTGTGTGGGGGGGGTGAGTGTGTGTGTGTGTGTGTGCATGTGTGTCGAGGTGTATGTGTATTAGAGTGAGTAAGATAGAGGAATAGATAGATGGAGAGAGTGAGGGAGATGAGAGGCAGCAGCAGAACGCAGCGAAGGCAGCAGCAGCAGCCGCTGAACGCAGCAGCAGCGCAGCGATAGTTGCGTTAGCAGCAGCTGCAGTAGCTGCAGGCGCAGCGGCAGCGTCGTGGCAGCAGCAGCAGCAGCAGCACGCTGTAGCGCCCCGTTCTCCCGATGCGGAGAGCGCGGCTAAGAAACACAAGTCGGTATCGTTCGATCGGGATAGATTGAATTAAGAACTCGTCCTCGTTATGGATTTGTTTCTTCGGAATCGATTCCCATATTCAGTGGACTGCGCCCCAAGGATCGGCTTAGCGGCAGAGTCAGGAGGGACCTCTCCGCTGCTATCTTTTATTGCCTCGGTTTTTGATGTCGCTTGTTGCTTTCGTGCTTTGAGTTGGTTTTGGGATTTGCTTGTTTTCCTTGAACGGTTTCGATGGTTTTCATTGTTTTTGTTCATTGAACTGCACTTCTATTCCGAGATTAGAAAAAGAGGAAGAAGTATTAATCGAGCTGTTCGTGTGCAGGTGAACGAGCAGTAGGCGGCTTGCGAGCGGAGTCGTGAAGCACCTCTTTCCTTCTTCTTTCCAAAAATCTAAGTGAGTGGCTACCAACCCGATTAGCTAGTCCTGCTTCCAAGCTTCACAGCTAATAAATCTGCACTCTTCTATGCCCCGATCAAACGATACCAAATAATAATAAAAGAAACCAAGATAAAAGACAAATATACTTGGTTATTATGCTTGTCAATCAAACCTGTGAACTGTTGCCTTATCGTATGCTTGTTCGTGCAAATGTTCTATGAATTATGCTAAGTATGACACACACCTTGTATTGTGCATAATTGTTCAGGAAGACTATGTTAAATAAATCATGCATTACTGTTTATCGTGCACTCGTGTTCTTGCACTCGTGTTCTTGCAATCGTGTTGCCTCAACTGCATGAATTGTTAACTTGTTAATCGTGTTCGATCATGGACAACTTGTGCACAAGGTATAGTTCTGCGGACGGTCGCTGGGGCACTGGCACCGATCTGATCCGGGCGGAACTCGTGTATAGTCATCGTGTACGGGATAAGATGGCTTGCAACGCCTCGTGTACTATCGTTGCATGCTATCCTTGTCTCGGACTAGTCCATTATGGCAACCATACCAGTGATCATCGTGTATATTTAAACCTGTTGCATACTAACTTGTGTCTTCGTGGCAGGGAAGGCATGGTAAGTATTATGCAGGTAATTCAGACGGTCAGGTAAAATCCACCTAACGGTGGCACATTCATTTCAGTAAATTCTATATGCTGCTTACTTGTAAATGAACTAAGGCAAGATAAAAACCCACAAAATATGCATGCTTCACTAAACAACGTGTTGATTGGTATAGTCAGGCTAGCTAGCCTTCACCAGCATGTTTCGATATGCTGACCCTCGTTGAAACAGGTTCTCCGCACCAAGGCGAACCGAGCGAGGAGCCGAAGTCGTCTACCCGATCCAGTCCAGCTGTTGGCGCATCTTCACCGCGCCCCTGAAGCCTTTTGAAGTCCGAAGCTGCAACTCTTCATACACAAATGCAGCTCCGTGGCAAAGCTATCCTCCAGCCTGGAGGTCTTTATCATTTTGAGTTTATAAAGGGATGTAATGTACAGGACTGCTATCTCATTTTGAGTCATCTCTTTTGTAAGCCGTTCAGCATATTAGCTAACTCGTTCAAGAGTTTGTATTAGATGTTCATTATCAATAAAGAGAACTTTTCTATGTTTCAAATCTGTGTTTTAATTTATCTGCGTACTCTGAATATGTGCTTGCTATACAAATCATTAAAGCCTTGTGCGGGCGTAACTCCAGGCCCGTACGGCGGTCACGATTCGGGGGACGCCTCAAGTGATTCTACGGAATCGGGTCGTGACATAGTGGTATCAGAGCACAGATTCAAGTTCCTTAGACTTCGTGCTGGAAAAGTTCCTTTAACGATCAAATTCCTGTGCGAACTCTTGAACTCGCTAGGCCAAAATGAGATACGTTCATGCAATAAGTCCATAATACATTATGATCCTAATGTAAACTACCTTCTTTTGAAGGAATGGCTCCAGCGCAATCTGCAGCGCAAACCCCGGACGAAACGCAAGGCCAAGAAAGTAGTTCGGATACTTCGGGAAGTTCAAAGAGCCAGCGAGCCATGCCAAGCATCGATCCCGTCCAATGAATGTTGCAGATGTTGGAGGCAAACCAACAAAGGGACAAGGCTCGCTATGAACGGGCCGAGAAGCGGGCGGAAGAGAGTCAGCTCAAGTTTCAAGACAATATAGAAGCACGATTCTCAGTCCAACAGAAGCAGGTAGATACCCTGCAGCAGATCGTTCAGACTTTGGCATCCAACCAGTCCGCGGCAAAGCCAGCGACTCCGGTGGAACAGCCCGTGCTTGAAGTAGAGACGCCACAAATTCCAAGGGCGAGGGACGTGACTACCTTCGACTTTGGCCACTTCAAGAAAGTCTGCAACACCCCATTCAACGGGACTGAGGACCCAGTGGTAGCTCTAGATTGGCTAGCAGAACTTGAAGATCACTTCGCTCTGCTAGAGGTCCCCGAAGATAAGCGCGTCGCCTGCGCGCAACTATAGCTCTGCCTCAACGCACACGATTGGTGGGACGTGCATCGACGATCTCTCCAATTTGATCACGGAGAGGAGGCGATCTCGTGGACGACCTTTCGTGCCGCGTTCGAAGAGGAGTTTATACCCCCTCCAATACAACGTCAAATGGAAAATGACTTCGTACAACTGAGGCAAGGCAGGATGACAGTTAAAGAGTATTCCGCCGAATTCAACCGACTCTCCAAATTCGCTAGGGCCTATTTACCTGATGCAGCGAGTCAAGCTAGAAGGTTTGAAGGTGGATTACGCCCTGCCATCCATTCGTACGTAGTCGTTCCTCAGTATCGTACGATGCGTGAAGTCATAAATCATGCCCTATCGCTTGAATCTCACTATCCTCACGTTCCTGTCGGCGCTGTGCATACCTACACTCACAAACGCCAAAGCAACGATAGAGGAAATACTGCTGCAAAATGCCCTAACAACGGAGGGCACCAAAGAGGAAACCCAGGGCCATCGTGTAATTTCTGTAAAAAGCGTGGGCACACTGCCAACAATTGTCGTTTGAGACTTGGGTTATGCCTAGCGTGTGGACAATTAGGCCATGCCATTAATTCCTGTCCGAACCTTCCTGATCGTCGTCCCCAACGAAATAATCCCTAACGGTAAGTTCTACCCTAAGTTTCGGGACGAAACTTCCAATTAGTTGGGTAGGATATAGCGCCCCGTTCTCCCGATGCGGAGAGCACGGCTAAGAAACACAAATCGGTATCGTTCGATCGGGATAGATTGAATTAAGAACTCGTCCTCGTTATGGATTTGTTTCTTCGGAATCGATTCCCATATTCAGTGGACTGCGCCCCAAGGATCGGCTTAGCGGCAGAGTCAGGAGGGACCTCTCTGCTGCTATCTTTTATTGCCTCGGTTTTCGATGTCGCTTGTTGCTTTCGTGCTTTGAGTTGGTTTTGGGATTTGCTTGTTTTCCTTGAACGGTTTCGATGGTTTTTATTGTTTTCGTTCATTGAACTGCACTTCTATTCCGAGATTGGAAAAAGAGGAAGAAGTATTAATCGAGATATTCGTGTGCAGGTGAACGAGCAGTAGGCGGCTTGCGAGCGGAGTCGTGAAGCGCCTCTTTCCATCTTCTTTCCAAAATCTAAGTGAGTGGCTACCAACCCGATTAGCTAGTCCTGCTTCCAAGCTTCACAGCTAATAAATCTGCACTCTTCTATGCCCCGATCAAACGATACCAAAAAATAATAAAAGAAACCAAGATAAAAGACAAATATACTTGGTTATTATGCTTGTCAATCAAACCTGTGAACTGTTACCTTATCGTATGCTTGTTCGTGCAAATGTTCTATAAATTATGCTAAGTATGACACACACCTTGTATTGTGCATAATTATTCAGGAAGACTATGTTAAATGAATCATGCATTACTGCTTGTCGTGCACTCGTGTTCTTGCACTCGTGTTCTTGCAATCGTGTTGCCTCAACTGCATGAATTATTAACTTGTTAATCGTGTTCGATCATGGACAACTTGTGCACAAGGTATAGTTCTGCGGACGGTTGCTGGGGCACTGGCACCGATCCGATCCGGGCGGAACTCGTGTATAGTCATCGTGTATGGGATAAGATGGCTTACAACGCCTCGTGTACTATCGTTGCATGCTATCCTTGTCTCGGACTAGTCCATTATGGCAACCATGCCAGTGATCATCGTGTATATTTAAACCTGTTGCATACTAACTTGTGTCTTCGTGGCAGGGAAGGCATGGTAAGTATTGTGCAGGTAATTCAGACGGTCAGGTAAAATCCACCTAACGGTGGCACGTTCATTTCAGTAAATTCTATATGCTGCTTACTTGTAAATGAACTAAGGCAAGATAGAAACCCACAAAATATGTATGCTTTACTAAACAAAGTGTTGATTGGTATAGTCAGGCTAGCTAGCCTTCACCAGCATGTTTCGATATGCTGACCCTCGTTGAAACAGGTTCTCCGCACCAAGGCGAACCGAGCAAGGAGCCGAAGTCGTCTACCCGATCCAGTCCAGCTGTTGGCGCATCTTCACCGTGCCCCTGAAGCCTTTTGAAGTCCGAAACTGCAACTCTTCATACACAAATGCAGCTCCGTGGGAAAGCTATCCTCCAGCCTGGAGGTCTTTATCATTTTGAGTTTATAAAGGGATGTAATGTACAGGACTGCTATCTCATTTTGAGTCATCTCTTTTGTAAGCCGTTCGGCATATTAGCTAACTCGTTCAAGAGTTTGTATTAGATGTTCATTATCAATAAAGAGAACTTTTCTATGTTTCAAATCTGTGTTTCAATTTATCTGCGTACTCTGAATATGTGCTTGCTATGCAAATCATTAAAGCCTTGTGCGGGCGCAACTCCAGGCCCGCACGGCGGTCACGATTCGGGGGACGCCTCAAGTGATTCTACGGAATCGGGTCGTGACACACGCCACCGCAGCAACAGCGGCAGCGCGGTATCACCGCGACAGTAGTTAACCACCCCTTTGTATATATATATATATATATATATATATATATATATATATATATATATATATATATATATATATATATATATATAGGTATGGTAATATATATATATAGATAGGTATATGTGTATATATATATATATATATATATATATATATATATATATATATATATATATATATATATATATATATATATATATATATATATATATATATATATATATATATGTATGTATGTATGGTTAGATAGTGAGATATGGTAAGGCAAGGTATTGGATCTCAATACCTTGAGATACCAAAGTATTGAGGGTAGTGAGGTATAGGGGTATCGAGGTATAGCCTAATACTAGATTATATATATATATATATATATATATATATATATATATATATATATATATATATATATATATATATATATATATATATATATATATATATATATATATATATATATTGATATTTACCTATACTAGTATATATAAGTATATATATATATAGATAGTTATCTAGTTAGTTAGAGTTAGAGGGTAAGGTATCTCAATACCTTGAGATACCAAGGTATTGAGGTAAATTGGGTATCGGAGATGAGGTATTTTCCTATACACTAGGTTATATATATATATATATATATATAAGTTATATATATAAGTTATATATATAGTAGCATATGGTAGTATATATATAGATAGTTAGCTAGTTAGCTAGTGTTAGTGAGAGGGTTAGGCGAGGTATCTCAATACCTTGAGATACTCAGGGTATTGGGCATCGGGGCAAGGTATTGAATTTTTGCCTAGGAATGAGGTTAGAGATGCTTTTATATATATATATATATATATATATATATATATATATATATATATATATATATATATATACGTGCTAGTATATCTATTAGAGGGTATAGGCGGGGTATATCGCGTAGGTTGAGATATCGGATACCGAGGGTATCCCGGTATCTCAAGGAGGCGAGTTTGAGGGTTTATTAACTTAATGAGGTAGTTTTGACCTAGAATTTTAGGGGCACCCTAGTTTGACCTAGAGTTGATCGTAGTTGCCCTAGTTGACTGCCAAAATTAACTTTTGACCTAGATTTGACCTAGATTTAATTTAATAGACCTCGGGTTGACTTTTTGATCCTGATTTTACCGGTTTGACCTAGAACAACCCTAGAAGCTTGTTTTTAGCTATTTTATATCTGTTTAACTCTTTAGAACTCCGTTTAACCTTGATTTTGGCATTAGGTCCTTGCGATGCCAGTTTGGATCGCTAGTTGCTCAGGACGTCATGCGAGTACATTCTCTGATAGTTTTTATTATCTGATGATTATTATGATTCAGATTCTAGTATTTTATTATATGATTTTTTTGGCACGACACGGACTAGTATTTCTTGATTCATTTACTTACGACACGTATATTTCATGTTTCTGGCCTCTATTCTGGAATCACCCACTAGCATCACCTACTGGCATCACATCGTGACTCACTATAGGCATCACTCATGTTTATGGCTGGAGTCATACTTGATTTGCGTGTGGGGTCTTGGATTCACTTATACTAGTCGGGGTGGGGAAATACTCGAGTAGATATGTAGATATTCCCAACTGGAATCACTGGAATTACCCCCTCGTGTCTAATTTGGAATGATAGCAGCCGCGCACCCAGTGCACGGTGAGCCGTACTTACCCCTAGCCGTTTACATGTCGAAACAGGTATTTCAAAGACACGGGTTCATTCTTTCTCGTCTAGACTCACTTGTATTTCTTGACTGGTCTCACTTATACTTTCTGGACTTGACTCATTACATTTACTCTTGCTGGACTCACTTCACGAGATTGTGCACACACTTGATCTTAGTTTAGATTTCTTGTATCATACAGTCATTACTATCTTGCTTCTGATTTTTCTGTATCTTTACCTTTATGCACCAGTTGATATATATGTATATTTCCTTGTTCATACTTCATTTCCTTTACCTTGTGCTACTTGCTACAACTGTTTTATAGTTTTTATTATTTAACTGGAACTGTTGTTAGAGGTGTACTTGCTCCAATCCTGACATGATATATTTTTCAGAGGATCCGGAGGATTGGTGTCCGACGTTTTATGGACCTCAGCCTGTCGATAGTGCAGACATGGACCCTCTAGTTCAGGAGTAATTTCTGGGTTGGTAGCCGGGATCATTAGGACCTCAGTTGTTGTTTTTATTAGCTTTTGGTACCGGATTTGTCCCCGGCTTTTGGTTTGAGCCTTGTATTGTATTTGATTCTGGATATTGATGTATTATTATTATTGTGGTTATTTTTAGTTGTTGTTGTTTAGACTTTGGAGTTGTCAGTCTTCATTGTTATCTTATCGTGCTTAGATTCGTGATTGAGTACTTGTGATTATCTTATTCATATTGCTCCTCCGTTTGGAGTTGAGATCTTGACAAGTACCTATATTATTGTATGGGATTGTTAGCTAGATAGTAGACCTAGACAACGTTCTACCGCCGATGCTGCGGTGTAGGCTGGACGTACCCACGACTCATGCCCGATTTTTGGGTGCGGATCACGACACATTTTTGGTGGCGGCCCACGCAGGTCTCGAGCTTCGCAATTAGTGCGATGTCATGGTAGTACAACGATTTAGTTGTACTGCTGCAGGCCTGCTCTAGGATATAGGATCTAGGATGAGAGTGTATTCAATCATGATTAGGAACAATTTCAATCTAATTATTCTAAAATTGCTTTTTTTTGAAATATTACTGTCCTTCTTTGACGATATCGTATCTTGTGCCGTATTGACTTTTTTTGATCTGTGTTCATGATGCCTCCGAAGACACGATCCCATCGTGCCGTCAGAGCAGTTGCCACCGAGAGGTCAGCTACCTCTCGTCCAGCTCGTATTCAGGCAGCTACTACCGCTTCACTCATCACTCCTGCGATTGAGGGAGCATCTATTTCTCTCGGGGATCCTCCTCCACTTGTCGATCCGAGGACTACCCAAGTCGTTCCGGTGGTACCTCCTCCACCACCTCTTACACCAGTAGACGTCGCACAGTTGTTTGCATTCTTCAGGGAAATGATGGACGCGCAGCACTGCCAGGTGGATGTGATGAGGCTGGGCATTGAGAATGCCCATCAGGTGGCCATGACGGCAGTGGACAGAGTGGCTCAGATCCAGCCACAGGCAGATCAGGCTCAACATCCAAGGCCGGGCAGCATCATCGACTTCCAAAGGATGCGGCCCAAGAAGTTCTGGGGTACAGAGGGGATCCTGTACGCGGATGACTAGATAGAGCAGATTGAGGGGATTTTCGGCTGGTACAGATTCTAGACAGCATGCAGATATAGGCAGCGGGCAGTCAGATGTTCGACCTTACTTTGACGTGGTATCACACTGATACGAGGATCGCGGCACTAGGGCTTACTTGGGAGGCTTTCAAGAGGCTTTTTAAGGATAAGTTTTTCCCAGATGTGGCGCTCAGTGCTTTGGAGAGACAGTTCGAGGCACTCGTCCAGGGGAGCATGCTAGTGGACGAGTACGCAGCGGAGTTCTGCCGTCTAGGCAGGTTTGTAGAGGGCTTGAGTGAGGCAGCAAAGACGAGAAAGTTTTGCAAGGGCTTGGTCATGGCAGTCAAGTCTTTGACTAGGAGCGACCGCGAGACGACTTTCGAGCAGATCGTAGGGGACGCTCAGAGGGCAGAGAATGACTTGGAGCTCAAGTCCAAGAGAGGCAGAAATGATTCAGGTAGTGCGAGTAGTAGTGCGGGACCGGCTAAGCGTCCCTATGTGCAAAAGATAGCGCAGCAAGGTCAGGATCAGAGGGTGCCCACTTGTGCCTACTGCAGGAAGGCAGGACACACTTTGGATGTTTGTAGAAGAAGGCTGAAGGTGTGTTTGTTCTGTGGATCCGCTGCTCACCAGATGCGAGATTGCCCCACTGGACCTCTATTTGGTGGAGCACAGGATCGAAGAGTTGGAGCTAGGCCACCTGTGACACAGCATCATATCCCGCACCAGCAGAGGGAGATACCCCAGCAGGGCAGGGCTTTTGCATTGACAGTCGAGGAGGCCGATGCTACGGGTGTCGAGTTAGCAGGTCTGTCTCTTTTGTTCTTCTTTCTGTCTTTTTCTATTCCTTGTGGTGTGCTTCATTAGTAACTTTTAGACTTTTCTTTTGTGCTATGGTAGATAGTATAGTGACCCTGATTGAGACTGTGATAACACGACCAGTAGGACCATGATCTTGCATGTTGTTTAGGTAGAATTTCTTGACTGTGATTGTTGGGGGTTTGACCTAGAAGAAGTGCGATTGACTTTAAATTTTAAGGATAAATTTTTTTAAGGAGGATAGGCTTGTCACTACCCCATTTCCAGGGCAGGTTATTTTTTTATTTTAATTTGATAAATTATGTATTGATCATAAATATTTGTATTAATATTTAATTAGTGGTTGTATTTATTTTTATTAGTTATTTTAGGATTTTGGCTAGCCTGGACCCATGTTAGACCCTAGTGGACCCATGCCAGACCCAACCAACACCCTTGTCAGACTTATTTATTGGTGTAGAATAGTTATTTATATTTTAATTAGTTAGTTGGAGTGATTAGGGATTAATTAGAGTGGATTTGGAAACCCAAACCCAAACCTTATTTTTAGCATGACTTAAGAAGGGGCATTTTGGTCATTTCACCTAACTTTAACCCTAACCCTACTTCTCCTTATGGCTGGCCGAATCCTTCCCCTCCCCTTCATTCTTTTTCTTCTTCTTCTTCTTCTTCTTCTTCTTCTTCTTCTTCATTTCTTCCTCCATTCTCTTCTTCTTTCCTTCTTCCAATTTTTCTCCAAATTTTAAGTAAGTTTTCTCCATTCTTTCTCTTCCTTTATCTATTTTCTCTCATGAATACAAACCCTAACCCTTCATTTTTTCCTAACCTAGGTGTGTAGAGCTTAGATTTGGTGTAGAAGCTTGGCTTGGAGGCTTGAGTATGGTGATTTGGGGCTTTTTGGAGACTTTGGCCTTGGGATTCCAACTCCCAAGAGGTAAACCCTAATTTTTCCTCTTGTGATTACTCTAATATAGTATAATTAGTAGTTTAGAATATTTTTAGACCTTAGGGCTACCCATGGAAGGAAGTTGGAGATTGTTTGGTTGTGTTTGGAGACTTTGACATTAGATTTTGTGTCAATTTTGGATGAAATCCGAGATTGGCCTAATTTGGGGTGTTGCCCTAGGTTAGAAGGACCTAGATAGACGTGCTTGGGTGTCTTGAGGGTGAGTACGTGTCCCCGTTCGGACACGTGATATCGTGTCACAGAGATTTAGGCATTTCGGACAATT